>RCWM02000726.1:0-454000 GCA_003667255.2 Euschistus heros | reverse complement strand
AGTGTCCTTTTAAGGTCCGCCATCTTAAACCCGTTAAATATTTTAAAACAGTATCCTGGAGGACAACAATGGCGGAAGTTATCCTTCGAATAACTTAAAAAACCGTTAAAACAGCCATCCTTAAGGACGAAAAAGCTAATTCTAATTGTGGATGAAGAGAGTGGCCAAGGATGTCCTTCGGTCTCGAAAAATCGTCAGATCCTAGCAGATCTGTAAAACAGTGTCCTTATAACAGAATTAATATCCTTCAGCCATCTTAAAACAGTTAAATCGTTAAATATTTTTTAAAAAAGTGTCCTTTTAAGGTCCGCAATCTTAAAACCGTTAAATATTTTAAAACAGTATCCTGGAGGACAACAATGGCGGAAGTTATCCTTCGAATAACTTAAAAAACCGTTAAAAGAGCAATCCTTAAGGACGAAAAAGCTAATTCTAATTGTGGATGGAGAGAGTGGCCAAGGATGTCCTTCGGCCTCGAAAAATCGTCAGATCCTGGCAGATCTGTAAACTCTCCTTTGAAAATAAACAAAAGATTCGTACAGGTAAGCGAAAAAAAAAATAAAGAACATAAGGGCACAGACGGTAAGCAGGATTAAGCTATTTAATTTGAAAATTTATCTTCTACAGAAAGCCGAACCACAGGTAAGCGGAAAAAAAATTTAAGAAATCATTGGTGGGAATGCCAATTCCACTATGTGCATTTTAGCACCTTATATAAAATCACAAGTTTTTCAATCTGTGATCCAAGCTCAATTAGCGTATTCGGGTTTTTACATTTTATTTTAAAACGAAACTTTATTTATTTATTTTTTTATTTATTTGACACGAAACGGCCTCATAGACCACGTGAATATCATTTCACCCCAACTCTCCCCACACATCCCTCCCTCTTCTTCTCCTTCCACCTCTTCTTCATTCTCTCAGACTGCATTCTTCTTTCTTCCTCGCTCCATACCCACAAGGACCTTTATTTGCCTTAGTTTTCCCTATATCTATCCCTATCGAAACAGTCCTGACTTGAAATCCCCAATTTCCCCGTTTCTTTCTTCACCTGCCCGTTGTACCCCCCAACCCCTTTATACCCCCACATTTTCCCAAAGATCTTCCTATTTATTCTGCTCTGGTTCATCCTGACCATATAACCTTAGAAACGTAGTATTTATTCTTTTATAAATAGAAATTTACAAATTTATTAAAAAACACATCTAGTAAATATGCGGTATATGTGAGATATAATGACATAAATAAAACTTGTAGAGGTACTACCCATTGGCAGTACTCTAATGAATATTCGCAAAAGAAGATCCTGAGGCCATCTTCTTTTCAGACGCCTCGAAGGATAACCAGGAATGGAATGGGAAGCAAGTTGTGCAACAAGTGGATTTGGATGAGCAGTGAGTCTATTATGAAAAGAAAAGGTATCTGGTTCGTGCCAAATCAGCAACAGATGGGATATTAAGGTCATTGTGGATCAGTTCATTGATGACAAAGTAAGGAGCATGAAGGATTTTTCGAAGGATTATGGATTGGAGTGATTGGATGAGGGAAGAATTCGATGATTTGGCGGATCCCCAAATTCTATACCGTAAGTCCAAATAGGTCTGATAATCGTCATATGGATGAGTTTTTTGTAATGAATCGGGAGATTAGAAGGTTTGTTGAGTAAGTGTTGTAGCTGTCGAAATCGACGTGCAGCTTTTTGTCTTTTCAATCAATTTTCTGGGATTTGCTAGGATTTATCTTGACTCTCCAGTTATGACATGTTCTTCAAGGGACGTACAAAAAAAAAAAAAAAAAAAAAAACCTAGATCGAAAAAAGATGTACATAACGGAATTGATAATCACACCAAAGATATGGCTATCAATCTTTAGCCGTCATGCTCAATATTTTAACTATTTATTTATATATACAATATGCAACATGTAAATTGTCTTTTACAGTTTATGGAGCAGTTTATTGTTTTTTTAAATCTGGTATGCGGGTCATATTTTAAATCTATGTTACATAAAATAGAAAAATACATTATTAACATCTTCTGATAAGCGACCTTTAACAGACATTTATAGTTGTGACCAATCATATTAGGCTAGATTGTCTATTATATGTAAACTAAATCATTTTAAAAACTTTATTATTTAAAATGATCATATAAAACAGCTTTTCTTTATCAGAGTAATTTAATTTAATTTTAATCAAAACGTAGTCAAGTTTGTCTAAGTCCTTCCACTTAGGAAAAGATCTTTGAAAATAAAAATGTTTTACTCAAATAATAAGAAGCTATTAATTCAACTTTCTAAATTGCTTCAGAAGAATCCTCATCAACTTTTTTCCCCCGCCTCTTAGACTCCGGACACGACTTTTCCGCGTAATTAATTTAATTTAAAATAATTTTAGTACAGTAGTCATTAATTTTAATGAAGTGAATTATACTTCCCAATTTGGCTATTTAGTCAATAGACTTTTTTTTACGTTTATGGAATTTTTAGTATTGATGTATTCCAAGGGTAGTAAGTATTCAAGTTTATCACCGAAATGAATGTCAACCCTTCAAGAAGGAAGAATATCGGAAATAATTCACGTAGAAGCCAATTTTGGCACAGTTCTAGGGGAATGTGTTCTTAAAAACATAGTATTTTGTTTTTCGTAAAATAAAAAAAAAATAAAAAAATCAATAATTTTAGATACTATTATTCCTATTACAACTAAAAACAAAAAGAATCGATGTCAAAATAAAAAAGAGTTTAGGTCAGGACAGAGTATAATCACAGAGAGTAAAAAAACACCAAAAAAACCGTGCTGTCGAATATGATTCCAGTAGGCCCACCCGGTTAGGGGTTAAAATAAAGGTAACTTTCAAAACGTGTTTTGTCACAAAAAAGGTTTTTTTGTATCACTATATTTGTTTTTCAGAACCCTACAATATTTGATGAGTATTAGCCATTAAAACAAGCTTCCTACCATCCAAAATTAGTAAACAAAATCAGGGTTTTAAGCAAAGAGTGTTCCGTCCATAGCCTGTTTTTAGTTCAAACCATGCTTTGTCCACTGAGCCAATGGGAACGCTGCTTTATCGACAATAATGACAACATCGCTTCGCTCACACTGGTACAAGGTTGTACTTTTTGACTCTCCAAGTGTTGAAAATGTTGTGGAAGACGATGAAACTCGTGACTGTTTAGCAAATCAAAAAATGAAAATATTCCCCGAAATTATGAGTGTCATTAACATACATCATCTATTATGTAATTATAATTTTTATTTTGTGTACTTTTGAGCAAACAGTGACTTCTGTAAAATAAAACATAACCACTTCAAACAGTGTTTTGTCCCTTTGTTATTTCATCAAACCGTGTTTTGTCCACTGTGTTCCTTCAAAACGTGTTTTGTTCCTATCTAAAATTAAAAATGCTACTTTTAGGAGTAAAGAATATTTCTGATCCTTGTTATAGTATCCTTATTATAGTATTCGTATCCTTATTATTTATAGATGCTATAAATTTAATAAGGATTTTTTTGTTTCATCATATACATACATTTACGTTTTTTTTTATTGCTGAGAAGTGTGATTACTGTGACAAAACCCGTTTTGAAAGTTACCTCCACACATAATCTGTAATAAATGTTTTAAATCGATCTTCTATTTTAACGGTATTTATTGTTGGAGTATTTTTCTATCTTAAATCTTTAAAGATTTTTTCTTTACATTCCTACAGTTTTAACTGTTTAAAACGTGAAATAAGACTACTACGGTTATATTTTCTCGATTCTTTGACAAGATATTTATATTTGAAGTAAAGTAATTCAATATCAACTGAATTTGAACAGAAAAGATCCGTAATTGATTCGTAGGAGAATATGTAAATTGAAAGGCAAGGAGTTAATTCAATTAGAGAACCCGACATCGTTTCTCATTCCGCCTTTTCTGGGAATAGCCCATCATCCAATTAATGCGAGAATCATCTCCTGGCGGAAAAAAGTCCCCATATAATGGAAAAGGAAATGAAATATTTTTTCAGCAGAGCAGGCCGGTTATTTTAAGGATAGCTCCATCCAAGGCCGGTTGAAAAAGGTTCAAGTACGTCAAGAAATCATACCGACCGACGTTATTGTTTGTCAATTTCATTTAACGTCACTGTAAGTTGCTATGGCTAGGGACGATGCTACGGTGGGAGTCCTAAATTTTGCCTATCCAGGTATAATTAGGATAGGGACCATTAACGAGTAACTGACATCACACGGGCTCGGGACCCCCCTTTTACGTCCCTTCCGAAGGACGGCATATCTAAGGATTTTTTACTCCCTTTAAAAAATCCTAAGGTCATCTGCCGGGCTGCGAACCCGCGATCATGGGTTAAGTAGGTTGCTATGCTAACCACTACACCACAGGTGACCCCTTATACCGACCGACGTTCTCGAAATTGGGGAGAAAAAACAATTTTATTATTACTCTAGATCAGGAACCTACCACGTCCAGTTCTTCCACATCCTTAAGAAGAACACAAAATAAATACTTGAGGTACACCATGATAGTATAGAAGGAACAATGAAATTAGGATTGATGAATTAATTGCCACTTCTATTGGGATCATTTTATTGGAAAACTAGTTTCGAATAATAAACATTCATCTTCAGTTCTAAAACATACAAATTTGTCTACACATTTATACTATTATAAAAAAAGGACAAGCCATTTTTCGTTTGTGATCACTAACCGCGAAAACAACTATAAGCAATCAGTACCAAATTTTAACTTCCTTCAGGTTTCAAGGAAGGTTCAGCAATAATAAAATTTACATTTTAAAATTCAATTGTTAAAAAATGTATAAATATGTGGTGCGTTGTGAAGTTTAAAAGTTGACTGATAGGTATCTATAGGTAACTATTCAAGAGAGATTACAAAGATATGGTGTTATATAGAGCTGAAAATTAATATCAAATTTTCTTAATTCAATTAAAGTGTTAACAGAAATGCTATAAATATGTACTGTGACGTATGGATCCTAGGCAAGTATAAAACTTGAATGATATGTGGCTAGAGCGATACTGCCATGGAGTTTACAATTGTAAAACTATTTAAACCATTTGTACAAAATTGTAACTACATTTTTTTCATAGGTTTCCAACAGTAATGTTTACAATAATAAAAATTTAAATGTACAATGATGAGTGTCAGAAACGTAATTTGCCGAACTGTCGTAAACTTTTATGAATAGGAATTAAAATCCAACCAGATAAAATAAATAAAATTACGAATAAAAATTATTACAAAATTACAAAGATGTCTATCCTTGGCTTTTTGGTATTTTGTAAAAAACAAAAACAAAACATGATTCATGGGCTTTTTATTGTAAGCACTGATAATGCAGTTCATTATATGGAAGTCTCTCTGTCAATCTGGATTACGAACTCATACATTAAAATTAACCTCTACTCTGGAAGGCACTAAGGAGGAAGAGAAAGAAGGAAACATTAAAATTAAAAAATTGATTAGGATTGATGAATGAAATGCTACTTCTATCGAGATTATTTTATTTGAAAACTAGTTTCGAATGCTAAACATTCATCTTCAGTTCTAAAACATACAAAAAATTTTTCAACACATCAGTACTATGTTACATAGATTATATATACTAAAGGTTTTTAAAAAGATAAGACAAGAAATCAAGCATAGGCACTCACCTTCAAGGTAACTAAAACACTGAATTTGTGAGAAGTAAAAGGGGGCAGGTAGGTTAAGTTTTAGATTTATAACGGGGTTTCCCTTATGACTCATTGGGTTTTTCCGTTGCTATGGGAAACAAATTTAAAATGGGGCTATTGGATATGTTAATCTGATCATTTAAACAAAAATCTGGATCGGTTTTAAACGATTTTATTATTTCTAGTGATTCAAAAGTATTTAATTTTAGGCTATTTTCTACTTGATGTAATATTTTTACTTCCGAGTCTTTATTAAATTTGTGGTTATTTTCAGTGTTTTAGTTATCTCGAAGGTGAGTGCCTATGCTTGATTTCTTGTCTTATCTTTTTAAAAAACTTTAGTATATATAATCTATGTAACATAGTACTGATGTGTTGAAAACATTTTTGTATGTTTTAGAACTGAAGATGAATGTTTAGCATCGAAACTAGTTTTCAAATAAAATAATCTCAATAGAAGTAGCATTTAATTCATTAATCCTAATTGTATTGATCCTTCTATATCATCATGCGTACCTCAAGTCAAGTTAAAAAATTGATGTCTAATTATGATTTACGTAATCAATAATGGGTTAAATACAAATGGGTTAAATAGTTTTACAATTGTAAACTCTCCATGGCAGTATCGCTCTAGCCACATATCATTCAAGTTTTATACTTGCCTAGGATCCATACGTCACAGTACATATTTATAGCATTTCTGTTAACACTTTAATTGAATTAAGAAAATTTGATATTAATTTTCAGCTCTATATAACACCATATCTTTGTAATCTCTCTTGAATAGTTACCTATAGATACCTATCAGTCAACTTTTAAACTTCACAACGCACCACATATTTATACATTTTTTAACAATTGAATTTTAAAATGTAAATTTTATTATTGCTGAACCTTCCTTGAAACCTGAAGGAAGTTAAAATTTGGTACTGATTGCTTATAGTTGTTTTCGCGGTTAGTGATCACAAACGAAAAATGGCTTGTCCTTTTTTTATAATAGTATAAAATGTGTAGACAAATTTGTATGTTTTAGAACTGAAGATGAATGTTTATTATTCGAAACTAGTTTTCAAATAAAATAATCTCAATAGAAGTAGCATTTAATTCATTAATCCTAATTGTATTGATCCTTCTATATCATCATGCGTACCTCAAGTCAAGTTAAAAAATTGATGTCTAATTATGATTTTACGTAATCAGTGCAATTTTAAACAGGTTAAAAATTACTGCTATGCGCGTGATAATTTCATTGAGGAAATAATGCTTATTAATTGCATACATACTACAAGATTTTTATAAATAAATAAAAACTTCAATTATTAGTTTAAACTATCCAAGTTCTTTAATTATGAGAGTTGGCGTCGGTACTATGTTACATGGATTATATATAATAAATTTTCAAAAATTTTAGACTAGAAATCAAATATTGCTACTCACCTGAACAGATCTTTTAAATTATCTCCAACTGAGTACCAATGATTAATTTAAAATCTTACCCATCGACGGCTTGCATAGTGAGTGGACAATAAGAATGAGGGGAATTCGCTCAAGAGAAGACCCTATTCCCAGATATGTGAAAATTGAAATTTGGTACAGATTGTTTAAATGGTTTTTTCTGGTTAGAGATCACAAAATATGGCTTGTCCTCTTAGTAGTGTATTCATTCATATGTACCTGGGAAATCTGAACAAATTAACATTAAACGCAGCTAAAACTCAAGCAATTGCCAAAGGATCACATTCCCTTCTCCATTCAAATGCCAACTTTTCCACATTATTCCTTAATGGTCATCCAATAACTTCCCATTCCTCTGTTAAAAATTTAGGCCTAACTATTGATCAAACCCTCTCCTGGAAATCCCATATTGCACAAATCTCCCGAAGGTCAATCGGTATCCTAAAACTATTTCACCACTTCCGTCACCTCCTTCCCCTACCCACACACGCAAACTTCTAGTATCCTCCCTTATCTTCTCCCAATTTGACTATGGTTGCGTGATATATGGCGGGCTCTCGACGGTTCTTGAAGACAGATTAAAACGCATCATGAATTGCTTCATTAGGTTTGTCTTCGGAACTTCTAGACGTTCCCATGTTTCGCATCTCTACACTGAGTTAAATTGGCTTTTCCCCTCCTTCCGCAGAAAATACTTCCTAGGCACCTACCTATTTCAAGTTATCAACACCCGTCACTCTCCCTTTATTTATAGTAACCTGAAATTCAAGTCTGCTATCAAATCACTGCGTACAAGATCTCGTCTTTCCGATCTCTATACTCCATCCCACAGAAGTACTGCATTCCAACGATCCTTCCTTGTCCGATCCTCTACTCTTTGGAATTCCCTCCACCCCCCCAATATCCGTAATGCTTCTTCCCTTGGAACATTTAAAACACTACTCTTTCACCATCTTCTTTCCCTCCAACCCGACGCTCTACAATTATAAGGATGTATGTACTATTTATGTAATCGTCTAATTTAATTACTAAGACCTTCAGACATGAAATATTAGCAAAAATTATAGTTTGACTATGATAATGTTTTGATTTCTTGTAAGGATAATTTTTGATTTTCTATCTTGTATTTTTCTTTAAGTTTCTGTTTGTTTGTTTCCTCTTCTGCAATTTTGTTTACAATATTAACCTCTATTTTGTATATTTATTTTTCACTCTGTTTTTATTAATAGTTTTTTTTTATTTTTCTAGTTTTTCTTTGTATTTTTTTTTCATACATATTTGTATTTAAATTTACCTATGTTATTTTATTTTTAACAGCCTCTCGGCCAGTTATGATCTTACTTTGTATTATTTAATGTTATTCTTAAGGGACTTTGTCCCAGAATAAAGTTTTCTTTCTATTCTATCCTATATTCAGTTTTTATATGAAAACAGGATTAACAGGCTAAATTTCGGTCCCGAATATAACAGTCAAGAGATTTTTTCTAAATAACGTTAGCAATAATAACAATAACAATTCTCTATTGCATACTAATTTAGTTCTCGTACAGCGAAATTCAAAACTTCGCAAAGAGGCAGAAATTTCCATTCAGGAAGAGAGGTTTAGAAATTTATTTCGAGCTTATCTCTTCAGTAATTGTTTTGGCCTCATTCCAGCTCTCTCCAACATATTGCCTGTTTAGTGTTGGCTAAAGTTTCCCAATAGTCATTTTATCTACATTGGGTAAATCGAATTTGTAAAATATTATTAGCATGGAATCTGTGTAAATTTATAATTTTAATTGTAATTTATAATTTTAATTTAAAAACAACTTCATAAGAGATTCATTAAAATATAGATTTACATGTCAAATTAACTAATCAAACAAATTAGTAATAAAGGGATCTGAAAAAAAATTACAGCTAATTAGCAAAAATCGAAGGAAGCGTTAGGGTCGAGAGTATCTCCAACCTTCTAATGAATGTGTTAGGCAGGGACCAAAAGGATAAAAATCCAAAGGATTAAACGAGAAGGGAGAGTGTCCTTTTTAAAAACGTGATAATCTATTTCATTTTCAAAAAGGAATATCCATCCGCTATTTTAAAAATCATTAGATCCTGGAAGATCCCAAATATAGAATCAGGCGACTGGTACATTTGTTAAATCCAGGAATATTTCAGAATAGTATCCTTAAGGATGAAAACTAATTCGTCACGAAGGAGAGAGGCCAAGGATGTCCTTCGGCCACTTTAAAAGTCTAATTACTTAATTCTGGCAGATCTGACGAATTTTCACGGCCGAAGGATGTACATGCTACCCTCCTTCCCGACTTCATCCTTAAGGATACCATTTCGAGACTTTCTAGGAAGTGTTGGTACATAGGTATGTGACCATATCATCTTATCCAATGTTTCGAATGTCATTTAAGTTGTTTCAAAGCAAAGCAACTGTATTTGTGGCTCCGTAAGTACAATTTCAACTACTAGTCAGTATTCGCCATCATAACTACTTTTTTTCAACTACTGTAGTTGGTAAAAGTAGTAGTGAACTGGCAACTACAAGTACACTTGTAATTGTATTTGTAACTAATTTCCAACTACTGTAGTTGTACTTGTGTAGTTTGTACCTGAACTAAATTTTACCCAACTCTGATCGAGAGGCTATTCCCAGCCTCCCGACCCCGACCAAGAGAACCAAAATTAAAATGATTGAAAGGAAAGAGAGAGTGTCCTTTTTAAATAGCGTAATAATATAATTAATTTTCAAAAGGGATAAGAATAGCGGACTATCTTGTGACCTTTTAAAATCGTTCGTTAAATCCTGGCATATTTCTAAATAGTATCCCGAAGTACAAAAACTAGTTCGTCAGGAAGGAGAGTGGCCAAAAAGATGTCCTTCGGCCATCAAACATAGTCAGAACCTGGCAGATCTGAAACCAGTAACCTTCAATGGCTTTTGGGCCTACCTTCTCACTATCCATCTTTTCCTTTTAAGATAGTAAGCCGGTAGATGGTCCATATTTGATGAAGAATATGTTTGAAGACTTTAAAATATTTTTAAAAAGTCCATACCAAAAATAGAGGATACCAATATGAAATACCTTTAAAACATTAAATACTCATAAATTTTTTCTCTATTAAATATTCTCTTATTGAATTTTAATATTGTATAACTTCTCGAACTACAAAATGCTCTCACTTACCAGTATAAATTGAAATATAAAGTTAATTTTTAGAAAAAAAAAAACCTGACTTCAAAATTAAATCAAACGTACAAAGATAAAACAAAATTAATTCATTTACCGTTAAAAGTTAACAAATAAAATTAATATGAAATTAAAAAACACTGACTTCAATATTAAACTTACATGTACGAACTTGAACTAAAAAATATAAAATAATATTTGAATTACTTCAAATCAAAGAGCATTAAAGGACAATTGACTAAATTATCGATATTTATACACCTATACACAATATATGATTAATTATTTAGACTCGGTGCCAGCCACGAAGAGCAGTTTAATCCTGCCTTTGCAACAAATTTTTACCATTTCTTTACAATAATCTGTTTCCGTTGGCACCGACTCACAGTGCGGCGCTCTTACGGTCGAAGCAGACAAAAGTAATTCTTGACGGGAAAGACTTATAAAATCTTTATAACATTTTAAAAACAACATCAATTCGACATATTTCAATTTTCAAATTGAATACAAATTAAGTTTTATTAGACTTACAAAATGATAACTAATATCACAACAATAAAATTTACAATACATGAATTGATCAAGGTACATCGGAAAAATTATATTGAGTCACTGCTCGTTGACATACTCTCATCAGATGACATTGAATTGAATCCATAGAATATTTGTCATCGCCCAAAAGATATTTTTTAATGTCCTCTAAATTGTACTTTGAATTTGAGTGGCTTGCTTTCCTGCTTGCAGATATTAAAGGGTCCGAAGATATTTAAATATTAATATATATACACACATATAAAATATTAATTACATCAATGTTTTTCAGGTCTATGTTTTCTGAAATAAATAACCAGAGAACCATTCAAAGCAGGAATGATTTGTATATTCATGATGTATATTTGTTATTAAATCAAAATATTTCAAAAACTAAGAATGTTTTGGGTCGAAATTGAAATATGTTGATTTTAAGTTTTTTTTTTTGTTTTTTTTTTAATGTTATAAATATATTAACGAATAAATGTTATTTAAAGATATTAAGAAAAAAAATATCCAAAGGTATTAATGAAAAAATGGTTATTACTCACCTTCTTCGATGCCTGGCATACTAAAACTTCAAGTGACGTTGATGTGCACTTAACATTAAATAAGGGCCCAATAAATTGAAATCGTATCGATGAGACAGATAAGCGATCTGCCTATTGTTCTAACAGGATTTTATCCTTTGCTTTTGTAATATGGGTTTAAAAGCTACAATTCCATATCATTGAGGTCAATATGAAAGGATTACTAAAGGAAACTAAGTTGGAAAAAATAGTCGCATTTTAGACTTTTGTCCATTGGCGGCCGCACTGTGCGACTTCAAAAATAACTGACCACAATAACTATCGAATATTTCGTTAATCGTGTTTTTAAGTAATTATAAGTAAATTTTAAAGTAATTAAATTATTATATTTTTACTTTTTAGTTTAAGTTTGTTCATGTAAATTTAATGCTGAAGTCGGTTTTTATTTATTGACTGAATCTCAAGAACCTTACTAAACATTTAATAGTAACAGTCAAGAAATTTACACACATCAAAAAAAGTTTTGCATCACCCTAATTTTCTTATTTCGCTTGAATATTTTGGAGAAATATTTTTAGGTAGTGAAAGTGCAACTAATACTGATAAAAACCATTATAATTACAAACAGAAAACATCCTTGTAAAAGTACAAAAATTAATAAAATACGAAAAATTCAGAAAAGAGGAAAATGTCACATTGTTATAATATTGCTTAACAAACATTTATCGTTTACCTAGTACTCCGTGTTTCCTCCCTGGGCTCTAATTAGAGCCTGGACTCGAACTGGCATCCGTAAAATAATGTGGTCTTTGTCTTCTTGTCGAAAACTCCGCCATTCTTGAATCGCTGCTTCCCTCAGTTCTCAGAGTGGTAGGGACGTTCTGGTGACGCTGTACCGCTCGGTGAAGCATGTCCCAGACATCTTCTATGGGATTCATGTCTGGTGAGAATGCAGGTCATTCCATTCTTTTAATTTCAGGTTCCCTGAGGTACTCAGTGACGATGAAGGCGAGCATTATCATCCACTAATATGAAGCCATCGCCGTGCCTCCTTGCTAGTGGTCTCACGATAGGTTGTAACACCTCGTTCAAGTAAGAATTAGCAGTCGTGGTCCCTTAGATGTACATCAGTTCAGTTCTGGACCTGTCAATTACTCCTGCCCAAAACATGCTGGAGCCCTCATGCTGCTGGGCTCGATGAGATGGGTACCTCAAGCGACTCGGCCTCCCAGGTACCCTCCAGATCCTTAATCGGTTACTGTCAGGGACCAGGGCTAGTCTGGTTTTATCAGAAAAAAGAAAATTCCTCCACTGAGGCAACAGTCACTATTCGTGAGCCCTTGCCCACTGAATTCTTAGCCGACGATGGTTTCTACGCGGTGTATGGGTCTTCTTGCTCGAAGATCAATTTCCTGGGGCGATTTTGGACTGTTTGGTCACTTACAGTAGTGCCTGTACCCCGCTGAAGCTGTCGAATGTAGTCACCTGGAGTAGAAAAGGGCTGTCTTCTGGCAGTTAGCCCTATATAATGGTCCTCATGCCTTGTGGTACAGCGTTGCCTACCACTAAGTGCTCTGTCCTTAACACTTTCGGAAGCTAACAACGTCCCTACCACTCTGAGAACTGAGGGAAGCAGCGATTCAAGAATGGCGGAGTTTTCGACAAGAAGACATAGACCACATTATTTTACGGATGCCAGTTCGAGTCCAGGCCCTAATTAGAGCCCAGGGAGGAAACACGGAGTACTAGGTAAACGATAAATGTTTGTTAAGCAATATTATAACAATGTGACATTTTCCTCTTTTCTGAATTTTTCGTATTTTATTAATTTTTGTACTTTTACAAGGATGTTTTCTGTTTGTAATTATAATGGTTTTTATCAGTATTAGTTGCACTTTCACTACCTAAAAACATTTCTCCAAAATATTCAAGCGAAATAAGAAAATTAGGATGATGCAAAACTTTTTTTGATGTGTGTATCTATATATTTATCTATAAATTGTGTGTGTATATATATATATATATATATATATATATACACACACACTCTTGTGTTCCCTACTCTATATAAATCAATCTTCTAAGGTAATTATGGATTTAGTCGACCAGAGACTGTCAGTAGCAGGTGACATCTGTAATTAGTCGAAAACATCGCTAGCCAGCGTGTAATATGCTCCCTGACCTCGGACTATAATTCTCAAGATATAATCATGTCTTACATCTGCGATATAGACTCAATCTAAAAGGTCATATATATGTATATATATTTATTTATATATTTAAAAAATTACCTTTTCAATCAAATATCTGAATTATTATTTCTTCAATATAAAATATAATAAAAATTAAAATTATACTTCATTTTGACATGTATATGTCTCGGCTGGGGGCCTATAATTTAGTGGTGTAACGTTTATTCCATATTAAAAAATGTAACATTTTGACACGCTCAAGCTCTGATAGTGTTGGTCAGATCGAAAATTTGAAAACAGTTTTCAAGTCAGAAATTTATTGGAGAATAATTTTTGCTATATAATATTTATCGCCTAGGAGCTATATTAATTCAAATGAAAAAAAAAAAAAAAAAAAAAAAAAAAAATCACGTCGGTAAATAATTATGCAAATTAGGTTTAAATCCTGCTTTTAAAATAGCTAAACCATTGTCATCTTACTTCCCTTCACCTAAATACAAAATAAACCCTTTCCAAAAAAAAAACCAGTGTATACGAACTAAAACGTAATTCCTGTGAAGCTTAATACACGGAAAAAACAGGACGATCGGTAAATCAAAGAGTAAAAGAATAAGACCGTAGTTTCGCTATGTATCTAATTGGAAATAACCATAAATTCAATAAAGACTCGGAAATGAAAAAGCACATCAAGTAGAAAATAGCCTTAAATTAAATACTTATGAATCATTAGAAATAATAAAATCGTTTAAAACCGTTCCAATTTTATTTTTCCAACGAAATAAACATTTTTAATTTTAAATCCGTTTCCAATAGGAACGAGGAAATCCAATGAGTCATAGGAGAACTCCCAAGCTAATACCCCAAAAAAATGAGAAATTTTCAGTTTATTTATTTTGTGAATGGATTTTTTGTTGCCCGCAATACTCGTATTTACTGAGCCATAAAGAGACAAATATTCTATTATTAACTCAATAAAACACATCGATCTAATAATGAATGTTGGAAAGTATATCAGAAGTTTCATATTTTCTTATTTCCACTTCACTTGAGAACATATAGCAGAAATTAACATCATAACTTTCAAAAAGGATTCTGTTTGTTTAGGTATTTATAATTTGTTATTTCCACTTCTTGAACATCAGAAAGTTTTTTAGAAGTTAACATTACTTGTGATTTAGCTTTATATTCATTCTGTTTATTATAATATTAATTCAACATTGATTTAGTGTTTTGTATTTTTATATCCCAGAAACTCCAATCCCATTTCTTAAATCTTCAAGAATGGGGTCAAAAATGGAAAATCCAAATAAATCCCATCAAATAACCTTTACCCTTCGTCGTAAACCTACGACTTCCTGTCCTACAGTACCATTTAATGATGTTCCACTAATCACTGTTGAACAGATCCGCTACCTAGGACACCACTTGGACAAACGCCTTACTTGGAATCCACATACAAGACTAAAACGACAAGAAACTGCCCGTCGTTTTCGACTACTTCAACATTTACTTGACAAACGTTCAAACCTTCAACTTGATTACAAAAGACTCATTTACATAACAGTAATTAAACAGATTTGGACATACGGAGTTGAGCTTTGAGGCTCCACTAAGCCATCCAATTCATCTCGTAACCAATCCTTACACTCCAAAATCCTAAGAAAAATCCTAAATGCCCCAGACTTATCCACAAAGATCTTAATATACCTTACGTTTCTGACATAGCTCATACCAGATATCTATCCTTTCATAGCAAACTCCACAACCATTCCAATACATTAGTATCACAACTTGCTTCTTATTCCATTCCAGACAACCCTCCAAGGCGCCTGAAAAGAAGATGGCCTCGGACCTTCTAATATAGTTCTTAATTATATAGAATCTTTATAAGTGCTACCAATGGGTAGTTGCATTAAAAACAAGTGACGTGTCATTTTTATCATTATCATCGTATTTACTTGATGTATTATATTTTATATTATATATACAGTTGTAAATTTCAATAAATATTAAAAAAATAAAACAAACTTGCAACATGTTTTACCGGTGACCTAGTTGGTAAAAAGCGATACGTTTTTAGGGAACGCGAGGAAGTAGCGTGTAGTTTGATAGTTTGGTATTAGGAGAGTAGGAGCAGTTAGGAGCTCAACTCTCGTTACATTAAATAACACTAGCTCACTAATGAGTGAGCTCCTTGCGACTCTGTTTCTTCTGATACGAAATAAAAAAAAATTAACCTGGATTTGAATGATCTTGCTCGATCCCTCTCGGTTATAACGTATGAAAAATTACTCTCCTTTGAAAATAAACAAAAGATTCATAAAAAAAAAAAGTAACGTGTCATTTTTACCATTACCATCACATTTACTTGATGTATTTTATTTTATATCGTATATTTAAGATATTAAAGTATTATATTATAAATATAAAATAATAATAATTATAAAATTATTATATATAATAATAATTATAAAGTATTAAAGTATTATATTTGTATATACAATTGTAAATTTCAATAAATAACTAAAAAAAAAAAACATTTTTTAAAATTTTCTTATGCCTCATTTTAATATGATAAGGTAAAAGTTTAGTTTGGACATGGATTTAAAGCAGAGTTGGGCAAAATGTAATTGAAATATATTCTATGAATTACGATTACACTGTAATTGTATTCTCGGGTCGGGATTACATTACATGTTACAATGCAATTACTTCATGAATTACGATTACAATGTAATTCATCAATGTAATTCAATTACGGATTACATAATTGGATTACAGATTTCGATTACTTGTAATTCAAGGCATGAATTATTCAAATATTTAATTCGATTACAATATTTCTTCCATTAAATAGGCAAATAAATATCGGAATATCAGTTTTCACCTCCACCATTTAAGTTTTAAGTTTTCTCTTATTGTTAACGGTTTTGAACTATCGCCATGTTTTTCTTAGAGAGAGGAGTGGGGGGCTATATTTCTAAATTGAGAACGGCTGGTCCGATCTTAATGAAATTTAATAGTTATGTTTCTTTTGTACTTATTAGCGTATATTTGGGGTTTTAACAGTTTTACTAATTAGTGGGGGGTGGGGGGGGGGGCTAAAAATTTCTAAATTGAGAACGGCTGGTCCAATCTTAATGAAATTTAATAGTTATGTTTCTTTTGTACTTATTAGTGTATATTTGGGGTTTTAACAGTTTTACTAATTAGTGGGGGGTAGGGGGGGGTAAATTTCTAAATTGAGAACGGCTGGTCCGATCTTAATGAAAATTAATAGTTATGTTTCTTTTGAACTTATTAGCGTATATTTGGGGTTTTAACTGTTTTACCAATGCAGAAATACAGCCCCCCACCCCCCTACTAATGAGTAAACCTTTTAAAACCCCCAAATATAGCCTAATAAGTACAAAAGAAACATAACTATTAAATTTCATTAAGATCGGACCAGCCGTTCTCATATTAGAAATTTAGCCCCCTCCCCACCACCCACTAATTAGTAAAACTGTTAAAACCTCAAATATAAGCTAATAAGTATGAAAGAAACATAATTATCAAATTTTATGAAAATCGGACCAGCCGTTCTCAATTTAGAAATTTAGCCCCCCCCCCCCCCCCCCACTAATTAGTAAAACTGGTAAAACCCCAAATATACGCTAATAAGTACAAAAGAAACATAATTATCAAATTTTATTAAGATCGGACCAGCCGTTCTCAATTTAGAAATTTAGCCCCCCCCCACCCCCACTAATTAGTAAAACTGTTAAAACCCCAAATATACGCTAATAAGTACAAAAGAAACATAATTAACAAATTTCATTAAGATCGGACCAGCCGTTCTCAATTTAGAAATTTAGCCCCCCCCCCCCCCGCCCCCCACTAATTAGTAAAACTGTTAAAACCCCAAATATACGCTAATAAGTACAAAAGAAACATAATTATCAAATTTCATTAAGATCGGACCAGCCGTTCTCAATTTAGAAATTTAGCCCCCCCCCCACCCCCCACTAATTAGTAAAACTGTTAAAACCCCAAATATACGCTAATAAGTACAAAAGAAACATAATTATCAAATTTTATTAAGATCGGACCAGCCGTTCTCAATTTAGAAATTTAGCCCCCCCCCCCCCCCCCCCCCCCCCCCCCCACTAATTAGTAAAACTGTTAAAACCTCAAATATACGCTAATAAATTCAAAAGAAACATAATTATCAAATTTTATTAAAATCGGACCAGCCGTTCTCAATTTAGAAATATAGCCCCCCACTCCTCTCTCTAAGAAAAAGATGGCGATAGTTCAAAACCGTTAACAATAAGAGAATACTTAAAACTTAAATGGTGGAGGTGAAAACTGATATTCCGATATTTATTTGCCTATTTAATGGAAGGATATTGTAATCGAATTATTCTGAAAATAATTCATGCCTTAAATTACAAGAAATAGTAATTCGTAATTCAACTATGTAATTCGTAATTGAATTACATTGATGAATTACATTGTAATCACAATTGAATTACTTTGTGGGAATACTGTAATTCATACACGATGTATTTCGATTACATCTGTTTGAAATATAATCGGATTACAATGTAATTGAATTTTGCCCAACTCTGATTTAAAATTGGTGCGTAAATGAAGGAGTATAACCTTTCCCCTCGAAAAGTAGTGACATAAACATCGCAATAAATCGGAACAAGGTTAGAATCGATAAAAGGCTGGGCGCGTGAAGGTGCTGGAGCTCCGCTTCTGAAAGGTTACCAAAAAGAGTTATATAATAACATTTTGTTTTCTTTAATAAACTTTTTTTCTTCTCAGTTCCTAAAGGAAATAAAAAATATATCGAAGAAGATTGACGCCCGCCATTTCGGAACATCACCTGGTTATTGCAAACCAATACATTATAACGAAGTCCTAAAATAGATCTGAGGACATTGTTACTTGTTTCTTGATAGGAAATTGCTAGCTGATGTGCTCTGTTTGCTAACCGCTTCAGGATAAAATAATAGGATTAACTCTCAACGACACTTTTCGCTTTCTTGTCTCTCTAAGAAAACAGGAAAGCCATTTCTCGATAGAAAAGACTAATATTGGCTTAGACCGAGGGCAAACAAACAAAAATTTACGAAGCCCTAAGCAATATCATAACTTAATTTGGTAATACTCTTAAATTTTCAATTACAGAGGTTAAGTGGATATTCAATTGACTAGCGGATATTTGTACAGTAATGTAACCAGTTTTTTGATTATTTATTTTTTCTTAAAATGTCGAAAACACATTTTCTAATTCTCAACATATATTGGCTCACAGTGAAATTGATACACCCTGTTGCGAGAAAGAAAAAAATAAAGAAAAATTTAAACGGCTACAGGAAATAAATCCAGAAATTCATTAACACTTTTCTTTAATTTAATTGTTAATTACTACGAAAAAAAATTAAAATATTCAACTATATATTTAAAAAAAATAACAAACAAAATATGAACACGAATTTCACCTCATAGTTAAAATGATAAACCTCACTTCTCATTAGTTATTGAATAGTATTAATTTAGTTGAACACCCTGAAGGCACGTATTTACTTACGACCACTTCTTTTAGTCGGTTTGGAATAGAATTGACAATTTTTTTTTTTTTAACGGATCCCGGGCTCATCTTGTTCCATTCTGATTGGATATTTTTTAAACTCTTCTTTTCTGGAAATCTTTTGTTTTCTAATTTTTCCTACATGTGATGTCATATTTATTTCTGGTGTAACTAACATAGTTGAGAGTTTGGTGTCATTATCCTGGTAAAAACAAAACTTATCTTTGATCTACATTTTTTCCACACTAAGTTTTAAGAATCGTCTTAAAAATTCTTCGTAAATATGCTTGTTAACTATTCAATCTATAAAATGAAGATTTCCCACACCAGAAGCTGTCAAACACCGCCCCCCCCACAATATATCACTCCTACCTCAAAGTTTCACAGTTGTGTGTAATTTTTTTTTTTTTTTTTTTTGCTTTCAAAATATTTATTTGCTCTGCACAGGCCTGACCTCTCCTTAACTCTACCTGATAATCTTCTAGTTCTGCATCCAGTCGTTTTTATAGATCTTCTCAACTTTGTTCGTTTCAAATAATCATATTTTGTTAATTTAATTTTTTTTTCTTTTATTAATAGAAATTTACAACTGTATTTAAAAAAACACATCTAGTAAATATGCGGTATATATAATACACAATGACATGACTCGAACTTGTAGAGAAACTACCCATTGGTAGTGCTCTAATGAATATTTACAAAAGAAAATCACGAGGCCATTTTCTTTTCAGACGCCTCGGAGGATTGCCGGGAATGGAATGGGAAGCAAGTTGGGCAACAAGTGGATTTGGATGAGCAGTGAGTTTATTATAAAAGGAGAGGTATCTGGTTCGTGAAAAATCAGCAACATATGGGATATTAAGGACATTGTGGATCAACTCATTTGTGACAAAGTAAGGAGCATTAAGGATTTTCCGAAGGATTTTGGATTGGAGTGATTAGATGCGGGAAGAATTCGATGGTTTGGTGGATCCCCATAACTCTATTCCGTAAGTCCAAATAGGTCTGATAATCGTCATATAGATGAGTTTTTTGTAGGGTATCGAGAGGTTTGAACGCTTGACAAGTAGGTGTTGTAGAAGTCGAAATCGACGTGCAGCTTTTTGTCTTTTCAATCTTGTATGAGGGTTCCAGGTAAGTCTCTTGTCCAGATAATTTAACTTAAAATCATACAGGCAAGTGGGAAAAAAATAAATAACTTAAGGGCATAGACAGTCAGTAGGTTTATGCTATTTGAATATTTACATTTGAACATACTGGAAAAAAAAAAATATATATATAAAAATTATAAAACATTAGCATCGACACTCAATTTTATTCTTGAGCCGACAGGATCAAGGGTATTTTTCTTACTTATACCATTGTTAATCAGTCAAATTGTAGACTTATAAATAAAAGAAAAAAAAAAAAAACAGTTTCTATCTCTACTTTATCATCAGTTAAACCTTAAATAAAACGCGTAGATGATGATAACAAAGCTTAAGGGATGGATTAGACAGTGCCCCCTTCTTAAAATAATTGAATCAGTGTAAATTTAAATAAAAGTTGTTTGCATGACAAACTCCAACGCCCTCCCCCCTTCCAAAATTAGCCTAATTATTTTTGCATTATTAATTCTTCCTTTGTGTGACTTTCTCCTTAAACATGGCCCCTTGGAACTCCCGACCCTTCGCTGTCCCTTAAAGTATTTATCCAACTTGCCTACAAGTTCTTTCATCATTAGCCAGTGTGTCAGCTACTGTACCTGCTGATTAAAATAATAAGCTAAACCTTAGTAGTACTAGTTATTGTAGCATTTATCAATTAAATATTAGAAGAACATACGAGGGTGGTCTGAAAAGTTTCCGACCTCAACGTGAAGATGGCAGCACTCGTAAATAAAAGTCAAGTGAATTCGATGTTCATCTGTTGACAGTTTTCACCAAAGTTTATGTCATTTTGGACGCGCAGTTGTTATGTATCAGTCGTTAATATCGCATATGGGTAAGAAAAGTGACACAATTCAAAAACATCAAATTTTTCAGGAAAGTCAAAAGAAGTTTTAGAAGTTATTATAATAATATCGCTCATGGGCAAGAAAACCGTCCCAACTCAAAATATAACTGTCCTTAACTCTCCCTACAAGTAACCTTTGTGAAAGTCAAGACACAAATGTGTCACTTGTCCTGCTTCCACCGATCGCCATCGTAATTTTTGATAAATCATACACAATGCAATTTTACATACCTTTATGTAACTTTTTCTGTTGCAAGGCAAACCAAAACGATCATTATTCAGAAATAAAACGTAAAAAGAATTTTTTGAATTGTGTCACTTTTCTTGCCCATGAGCGATATAAGGCAAGGTGCTGTACCTGTGGACAATTTTCACTTATAAATTTTTCTAATTTTTGATGCTTTATTTATCTGAGCGGTTATTGTACCATTAGATAAGAAATTTAAGGGGCTATCGCACACTGGCGTCTTTATTTTTAAAAGTAATTTTATTTTTACAGAAAATAATTATTTGTAACTTACTGATTAGTGTCCATAGGTACCTTCCCCCTTTGTACCTGTGGACACAAGTGGTTATACCAATGAACATTCATTTCTTCATAGGTTTATGAGGATAATTGAAATTAAATTTAGAGAAACACATCAGCAATAATATTTTATAAAACGTACTAAACAAAATAGAATATTCAAACAAGAAAAGTCAACTTGATTATTAAACTAGAAGGCCAGCTAGAAAAGTGACAATAACAAATTTAGCGGATCAAAGTAAATAGAAACTTAACTTATTTTTAAACCTTTTAACAAAAAAAAAAAATCTTTTATGTACGGATAATTATTATAAACCAGGTTCTATCATTTGATGAAATATTCTTACAGTAGCAAATGTTGAACGTGAACGAGCCTACTTTTTCTTATATCAAAGCTCTAAAATGCTTTACAACACAAAAATATAGCTACTATATTTCTTCATCTTCAATTTCGTTACCTTGTTATATTAATCATTCATCAATTCATCCAAAAAATTACAATCTTCGCTTGATGGACCAGCCAAGATCACATTTGTGAAATCACTATCATTCATTACTAGTGAATAGTTTGTTATCAATAGTGAGTGGCGAGTTTTCTCCTCTTAAAAAAAGGTTATACGAATAGTAGGTATCCAAATTTGGGCATTTTATATCACACGGAATGCCTACAAACTTTTCCGCGATATTTATAATTGAAATAATGAATTAATCAACAAAAAGAAAAATCTGTTGTACTTGTGGACACTTTAAACATTTGTCCACAGGTTCAGCTGGCAATGGTGTCCATAGGTACAACTGAACGCCATGTCATGTAAGTGATAACTGATATGAAAACATATGAAGTTATGATACATTTTTAAGTGTAGGTCTTAAAAAAATTAAAATCACAGGTTGGATTGGTCAGGATTTGGAAGAAACAAATTTAAAAATAATAATTTCTACTAAACTGTTGATCTGACAGTCTTGAAAACACACGTACAACTGAAGGGAGATGCTTGCAGCACTACCGATCTAACAATTTCAATTTCCCTCCTCTCACTCTCTCTTTATTAAAAATGTCCACTGGTACAACTGTGCTTTGGGTACAGCACCTTCCCCTATATATTTTTTTTTCTGCTCGGAAACGAAAATTCAAATGTCAAATGCTGATATTCCGGATATGTAGATAAATATGCAAGTAGATAAATATCTAGTTCAAAATACGTAAACAAATGCATTTATGGCAAAATATGCAAACTAAAAATAGCTCAAATTTATTACAAATGCCTCAAAACATATTTATTTTGATAATATTAGATGTTTTACTCAATTCTTCAATTAAGAAGCCAACAATTATAGAAATACACTTATATTGGCAAAAACTCCTCTTTATTATACTTCAATCAAATAATCGATGTATAACAATTACAAAATTGATTAGGTATCACAAAATCTTTAAGGAATGCGTTTTCGATCAGTTCCTGCTATCATGGATTCTTGATACCGATTCTTCTCTCAAGTATCGACACTCGACACATTAATAAAGCTAGTATACATTTACATGCGGGTTTGAAATTTTTAACATTGCTTACTTTCTCCGTGAAACGGATGATTATTTTTTTACATGTTTATATATTGACGGGACTTCCAGCTGGGGTGAAAATCAAAAAGGCTGTTGCATAGCAGACTATACCTATATCAACGTTTGCTATCGAACGTCCGTCTTTGAAGAAATATTCTAGAACGTGGAACTAAATATATTGAATCATACCCCTACAAGGGTCTCAGTACTATATTCGGGACAACCATTTTTATCGTTCCTACAACAATAAAAATATTAGCAGCGACATCTCGATTAGTGAAGGGCCGTTCCGACTTAAAATTAGAATCAGATTTTACGTTCTGTTCCACTATTGGAACCAGTTCCACTCTTCGTTCCTCGTCAGTTTGACTAACCTACTACCTATCTAAGATGCATTTTTATTCCATCCCTTTTTGTGACTTCAACCTGATAACCACCTCCTTCTATTTTATAATTAAAAAATTTATAGGTACTATAATATTAATAAGGTTTAAATAGCTAAGTATACTTATTTAAAAAAATTATAATTTAAAATAGTTTTATTCAATCAAGATTTTTTTTTTTATAAAAAAGTTAGCTCAAGAATAGTGCACAATTGAGCGAGAATTTTCCAACTGAGAGAAAAGGAGTAATAAATTCTTGAGACAGCTCCATTAGCTGTTAAACAAATAGCGGAAAAATAATTTAATTACATATGCAGTAAAACCTTGTGTGGTTCATTTCTCTGAATCCGAAAGAAAAAGCCGAGCTCCGTCGGTAGAATAGAATATTTCTGAGAAAGCGGTTTATTTTGAAGATGCCCATGCGCGAGATGGTTGGAGTGATGGAAAGGCAATAGGAAATCAACACAACAAAGCAGTCGGAACGACTTTGGTTGGAATAAAACCAGAAAACAATCTAAACTCTACTACGCCGAGGAAACGAAACGAGAGATCTTTTGGTGTTGGTTTTTGTTCCAGGTGGAACGAAAAACTTGAGCGATCGGTTTCGTTCCAAACCGGTTCAAAGCTGGAACCAGTTCCAAGTTCCGTACCACCCAGAATGACTCATCACTAATATCGATAGAAACCTCGGATATTTAACAACTGTATAATACAAACCATTGCGTATAGATGTCGTTACTGTTTCTGTTATTGTGGCCTTATTATGTCATTTTTGTCGTAAGTTTGAATTCAAAACTCTAAAAAAAAAATATTAACAGAATAGTTCTGAGTTAGAAAAAAATACTGTGTCCTAACGAAGTGTATATTTTGCAGAGGCAAGTTATTTTTTATATTTCTACAGTAAACATATTAGCAGTAATGACTTAAATAAATGACAGAAGAATTGAAGTAAAATAAAAGAAATTGTTCTCCTGCCAAGTATTGGATTATAATTTTTTTTTTTTATTATTTTTCCCTCACTTCTAATCACTAACTACACCATAAAACCATAGGGTTAATGATCTACTATGCCAGAAAATGAACAAATTTTACTGCATTTAAAAAGTTTATCTTCATTACAATAATAACTTTACTAACTTGAATCAGTGCTACCAAACTAAATAAAAGGAACAAAATTAAACTTTGTAACACAGCATGTTACTCCTCTTATAAATTTATTCCACTTTACAGCATATTTTGCGAAACCATTCCCATCCTCAGATAAGAACCTTAAATCAATACAATTGTATAGACACCACCACTTTTTAACACATACTACTATTTAATCAAATTGAACAATTAAATTTTTATTTACATCGCTGTGTTTCCACATTATAAACTTATTTATAAATGTTGCATTCAAATGTGCTTTGTATTATGGGTTCAAATTTCTACAACCTGTTTACTATAATTGCTTCGCTTATGTTATAAAATTGGACAGTTTTAAGTTTTTTTAACTGTTAAAAATTGTTTGTTACTAATAATTAAATTTTACTTTATATTCTAATTTAAATATTTTACAATTTGATTATATTCTTAATCTGTCTATTATCTAGGGGTAATTATATTACTTAATTACTACATTATAATATAATAATAAATTATAACAGTATTATTTAAAAAAAAAAAAAAAAGTCAAGATGTCAGGAAAATATGCTTGTATTCAAAGACATTAATTTTTAAGGTAAAAAAGGTGCGTCTCTTGAGAATCACGGAGGCAGGAGTTAATTTCACAGGATCTCTGAGGACCTTTCTCAAGAGGATGCGGAGGGGGGGAGGGGGCCTAAATAAGCCTCTGCTACTGATGCTTGAAGAGGCGCATAATAAGGGGAAAATAAAATAAAAGTAACCTTCTAAATTTCATGAATTTATAACAAAAAAAAAGTTTATATTATGAGAAAAATAAATTCAAGTAAGTATTTTTTTCACTTTATTAATAATTAAATGAAATTAAAATCATTTAATCATAAAATTAAACAAATTAAAATTAAATCATCATAATATTAAACAACTTTAAAATCATAATTGAATTCATGTGGCATACTAAAAGAAAAAGATCATACATATAAATACAAAAATACATACAACAAACCCACCATTAAATATCTACCAATGAATAATATATTATATAGTATTTATACACAAACAAAAAAATAGGGAGATACCAATTATTAAAATTATGAAACAGAAAGAAGTATACAAAACTAACTTTTTGATGCATTTAATATGAAAAAAACAAACATTATTTTTCAATTTTTAGTGGTAAGTGTTTGTATTTTTGTTTAAATATGTAAGGTTGAGCAACCTTCAATCATCTGTTAATTATTTATAATCTGTTTATTATTTATCGTCTGTGTTTATTATTTTTTATCTTAAAACCTTCATTAACCTATTTTAATTGTTGTTTGCTGTAACTTACGGTTGTATTTAAATGTAATTTAATTCTTTATTTGTATTGAATAAATCACGTTCTAATGATCTTAGATATATGTAAATTATTTGTGTAAATTCAACGTTTTTCTGATTGGGAAAACTATAGATCCTGGATAAATCTATATATAATCTACTGCTTTTCTCAATTTACATATTAGAATTTAAAGGATCAAATTACTTAAATTAATAGTTAAATTAAATTAGCAATCAATGGTTATTTGAAATAAATAAAATTGAGAGAAAATAGGGATTTCAAACGTGACCTTGTTCATTCAAATCTTTATAGCTCCTAAACGGTAGGTCCTAGCGACAAGTGCTCTAAAACAAAATTCTCCATTGGGTTTCTGATAAGGAACCCAATGGAGCTATGATATGCTAGAGCATATCAAAAAAGCCTCATCAATTAAAAAATTTAGGCATACTTGACATTTTTCACTAAAAACTATCTATTTCCTTAACGATAGGTCCTAGTGACAAATGAAATATAACAAAAAATATTCTTCATTAAATTAGTGGTAATAAAAAGTTAACAAATTTAGAGCTTGTAAAAATATTAATACATACATAAATAAACAAATTAAATAAAATATTACTAAACAGATATATATGAATTAGTCAGGAATAAAATTTTTAAAAATTTCACATAGTGGGTTGTTTCAAATGAAATGGCCATTATCATTCCCTCAGAAGAATGAGCTCTACTATTGTTTGTAAACAAAATATTTACAAGCTATGATTAACAGCTATTAATTACTAATTAATTGATAGTATTTGATTTATTCCCAATTCATAATTCACATTTTGGTGTAACTTCAAATATAACTTGAAGGCACTTTACTGCAATACAAGCTTAGAATTATCAGTTACTATTAGTGGTAATAAGGATAAAGCAACTTAAATATGGCGCACAAAATGTTAACAAAGTTTCTGACCCTAAATTAAGACCCAGCAATAAATAGGACTAAATAGTTCACTAAATTTTTGAGTTATATGCTACTTTAATAAAATATAACTTTGAGTTATATGCTACTTTAATAAAATCCTTAATGGCTCTGATACATGTTTTAAGAATTCATATCGTTATACTATAATAGAATCAAAACTTAGCATCTGCCATTTAAAACATATAAATTGTACACAGTAAGAAAAAAAAAATAAACATTTATAACGTATTATTTATACTGTTTGAACATAGCATGAAAGGTATCACGTACACCTGTGAAAACTTAAGTAAAAAAGATAGTTAAATAAGTGAGCCAAAATAACCATATAGAGAACGGTAGTAATACCAGTTGTGGCATATATTTATGGCCCAATTGAAGAGCTACAAAGGTTGCAAATTTGACTCAATGTGGAGCTAAGAGAATTCTATGATGAAACAGATATTGTTACCATTCATTTAGAAAGAATAGAACCTTATAGGCTGCCAAGAAAAGTGTTGCCTGGAGCACTAGGAAGAACAAGAAGATGAGGCAGGCCCAGGCAAAGATGGATGGATGATGTGGAAGGGGACATATGGCGGCTGAATATCTAGAATTGGAGAAACGTGGCCACTGCCAGAGAGGAATGGAGAAAGCTGTATGCAGAGGCCCAGGTCCTTCAGGGCTGCAGATATAGAATCGAAAAAAAAAAAAAAAAAAACAGTCAAACTGTGCGAGTCAAAACAAAACTGGCAAATATAATCAAAGAGACCCTATCAGATATAACTTAGGGTATTTGCCACAACCGTTTGAAATCAAGACAGGAGCGAGGCCTGTATGGACTATTGCCGCTCCTTTTTAAAAATGTCTTGGAAAATATTGTGAGAATTTGGAACAATGAACTTGAACACCAAAAGGTAACTCCAATTTGTCTAGAAAGAAAATAAAGAGGAATTAAAGTCAATTGCCCTGCTGATGACTTCACTGTTCTGTCGGAAAGTCCAGAGGTCGCAAATATTCAAATTAACCTTCTGAAAAGAATCGCAAGACAAACAGGAATGAGGATCTCAACAGAGAAGACTAAATTCATGATGAACTCCAAAAGATCCGCAATTACTAGAAACAGAGATAGGGCAAATCAAAGGGTCAAAAAGTTCAAATATCTTGGTGAGACCATACATACGAATGGGCTAGAGAAAGATGCAATGGAACATCAGATCTCAAAAATGAAGAGAGCATATGGATTGAAAAAAAAAAATTTACAATAAGAAGTGCTTATCCTGGAATACCAAAATAAAGCACTACAACACCATGGTGAAGACAGAATGTCTATATACCAATGAGTGTCTCTCCATGGACTACAAGCTGGATAAACTAGAAGTCTTGGAAAGAAGAATCCTTAGAAAAATTGTTCAGACTGATAGAGAATAGAGACATAAAAGTATATAAGAAAGCAGAAAAAATTTCTGAGACTATGAAGAAGAGGAAGTTGACATTTCTTGGACACCTGTACAGAATGGACCAAAAGAGACTTATCAAACGGATATTTGATTACTTCTAAAGAAAGAAAACCACAACAGCATGGATTAAGGAAACAAAAATGGATATGGAAAGATTAAGCATCTCAAAAGACCAACTATTGAACAGAGATAGATTTAGAGATATATTGAATGATTTGGATGGGATTCAAGCCACAAGAAGAACAAAGAAACCCAGAAGAATCTTGATGGAAGAGCAGTGAAGGAGTATTGGACGCAGAGGAAACTTCACACCAGGAAGAAGAAAAATAAAGTTGTTGCGTGATCCTAAGTGGTCAATTCGCTTGTAATAATAACAATAAAGGACAAAACAGAAATAAGAAAAATAAAAAATTTATATATAAATATAGGGTAGTGAATAAAGATGAGGAAGCGTTAAGTAAATAAAATTGTGGAAATATGGGGATGAGGGAGATATATACAGTAATAAAAAAATGTAATATAAGAAAATAAAGAGATATAATAACAAAGGAGAATCAAAATAAAATGTACTTTTATTATTATTTATTCTAGAAGTTTGTTTTCTTTACATTATTTCAATTATAATATTTATTATGTACTCATATGTTTTTTAACATCACCCGTTATAATAGAAAAAATAATTCATTCATAATAAAGTATGAATTATAGGGGCCATTAATGTGATGTCTTATGACAACAATCTTAGTTTTGGTTATAAGGAACAGATCATTATTTTAATTTTTAATCAAGAACTTTTAGTAAGCCACTAAAATTGATGTTTGTTATAAATAAATTATTAATTTTGAACAAAAAGAATTAAGAAGTGTACTAAAAAAAAAAAAATTATAAAGTAATTAATGTTTGCAAAAATAGTTCCATCGTTTTTTGTTTTGTTTTTTTTATAATAAAAACCACTACTATATTTTTACTCAATGCAAATTACACCACTCATTATTTGAACCTTGTTTAAAAATAAAAACACAAAGTAAATATAAAAAAACTATAAAACATGACCAATTTTACAGAAATCAAACAATACAAATAACACTTACAATTGTTTTGATTTTGTTTAAAAGCATGGTACATATAGTAAAAATAAGCATAAATCTAAATGCACAAAGCATCTTTGGTTGGCTAATAAATAAATAATTTACTAAATGCAAGCAAAACAAGTTTACCTTTCAAACAGTTTATTTTTGAAAAAAATCAAATATTAAAACATATAATTTGCAGTATTTATTTCTATTGAGAGTAAATAGATTGATATGAAATTCACTTGAACTAGAGAACAGTTTAAATAAGTGATTTATTTAATATTTAAAGAGTTTTTGATGATGTGTCTCAATAAAAAACCATATTATTTGTTTTCTTTGCTGTAAGTTTGAGATTACTCAAACAACTTGCAGAATACTTCATGCTCATTACAGAAATGCAATAGCCTGATAATTCTAGCAAGCTTAATGATTCATTTTGATATCAGGAGAAAAAAACATGAGTTTGAGAATCAAAGTAAGAATTGCAGAATGTAAACATTCATCACAACTAGTATAGAGAGATCTAAAATAAATCGGAAACTTTAAATGTACATTTATATACGAATCACTAATTCGTTGAATGTTGATGGCTTATGTTCCATTCCCTCAATATACATATGGCATATCCAGAATGAGAGAGTTAACATAAAGTTTAATTATTAGTATTTCTTTTTTTTTTATTTGTTATGATAGTACACTTCCCTCAAATATGCAGCTACAATAACTGATACATTATGTTACCTAGTAACATTTTCAGCGAAATGAAAACTAACAGTATGTTTTTATAAATGTAGATCACATTGCTTCTAATAATAGATTAAACTAAAACACTTTTCAAGTTTTTCTTCTTCCATTCTGGATGTGCAATACACAGTTTTGAAACTAATTTCTATAACAGAAATCTATTAGGGAATACTATTATCTTAAAATGTCTTTTCTAGTCATCTTAATTCTATTGTAACTGTTTAATATTCTGTTAATGCTGCATTCCAAACTAAAATATTGTATCTCTTAGCTGTTATTTTTTGTTTATTGTGTATCTAGGGAACTAATAACATTAATCATTTTTTGAATTCTATACTATAAAAGCTACAACTAAAACTAAAAGAGGTACAACTACACCAGGGAAAATCAATTAAAGTTAACATATTTCACTAGTAATAACTACATTTTAAAGTATTTTATTTGTACTCGGGATATTTACTATGATTTAAATATTATCATAGCTTGCCTTATGAATGTAGAAACGCGGTAAAGTTGTTTTATTTTTCAGGTAAGAAACCGTAACTTAAAACCGGCGAAAATTAGAAAATTATAACCTCGCATACTGTTATAAGAGCAGAACCCATTGCTAGCAATCCAAACGCGCGAAATATTTTTATAAGAAATTATTTGTTGATGGTGGAATTGTAATTTATAAATTTGTAATACATTTGATACTTAATTTTTAAGTATTCCTATTATTTTATTTTTATTTTTACGAACAGATAAAAGTTTCATTTTAATTCAGTAAATACTAATTATAAAAGTTAGCAGATTTTAATGGTACTTAATTTAAATTTTAAATGCTATTTATAATAAATTAAACAATTGTTGATTTAATTTTATTATATTATTTATAAGTTTTTTTCTTCATAAATATTACATTATTGTTAATAAATACGATCACCATTGATATATATTTGTGAAATATGCTGCCCAAGTACCTTTAACTTGTATTCTCATATCCAGGGTTTGAAATCAATAATTATTTTTTTTCCAAAAAATCATATAATCTACTATATATTTGTCAAATACCACTCACTCATTTAACACGAAATCTCAGAATCCACCGAACGGATTGGAATGAAATTCGATATGTAGCTTCCTCTAGGGCCGTAGGTGCTCGCTAAGAAAGGAATTAAAAAAAAAATCGGCCAGGGTCGCGGCTAATTCGCGAAAAATGCGATTACAATTTTTATTGGGTGAATAATAAAAGATTAATTGTCATATGGTATTTGGAGATAAGCTGAGTTAAAAAATAGGTTAGATGCTTAAGCCGCACACTTTGACCACAAATTAAGTTCCTTATAGTTTTAAACAAACAAAAATACGATCTATGTCGAAACCTTATTATATGGTACCTTCTGTGAACTGTTGGTGGTTGCAGAGGTGGACCCTTACAAGTTTGAGTTGTTTCGTAGCGAGAAGCTATTAAAAGACTTATGTTAAAGAGGAGGTTAAATGACTTATGTTCTCTGGTGATGTCATGTAAGGCCAGTTCGATGTAGGGACAAAAACTGATAAGAATCAATGAGTTCTATCAAGTGAATGATTCTCTTCAGTATTGTCTCATGTACTGCCATGGAGAAGATGGGTACAGTATTAACATCCCTCAGCGTGACCCAAACACCAATACACCGCTTAAGAAAACTGTGTCTGCAGCTGATTTTTAAGCCTAAATGTTAGTGCAGCGAGGAGGTGAAGAACCTTATTTACTTTAATTTCGTAATCTCCTCAACCAATTTATGCTTGATATGTACGCAAAAATTGAGAAGTTGAGACTATATTCACTTAAAGTATGCCAAAAGAGAAGCTGATGGTCTGGTATCAGAGCTGGGTAAAATGGTAGTGCTGCTTTGAAGCTTCACTGGAGAACTATCAAAATAATATAAAATTAACTTTTGCAAATTGTCAAATTTACTTATTGGAATTATTCTAAGAATGGAATTCTTTAGGTTTATTTAAGTAATAATAATTATCAACGGTAAGCTTAACTTTTACTAATTTAAGTTGTCCTGCATCTTAATGATATTAAACCGTAGCGGAGGAGGGTACTTTCAGCTAGTAATTATTATATTTGATTTTTAATTTAAAAATAATTCCTGATTTATAAATAAAAATTTCAATTGATTTTTGATGTTTATCGATTTGATTAAAAACTATGATCACTCACTGAGTGATACGGTATTGCATAAATAATAATGATTAAATTGCGATAAAAAAAATATTGATCAGAAAATAAAAATCATCTTTTACACACAAATTGATTGATATGATTGTATAAAATATTATTTTTTAATCATTTCCATGATATTATCATGGGGAAAATTCAACTTTCTGATTTAGAAAGGAATTACTCAAAAATTATTATTATTGTTAATTGTAAAAATTTTGTTCAAAAATAATGATCAGAATATAATTTTTATCACTTATGATCGAAAATAAAAATTAATCTTAATAAAAACCATCAAATAATTTTAAGAATTCCAGATAAAAATCTTGATCGGATTTGTTTGTTTATTTCGTTTAACGTCACTTTATGCTGCTATTGCTAATCGGACGATGCCACGGTGGGAGTCCTAAATTTTGCCTATCCAGGTATAATTAGGATAGGGATCTTTAACGAGTACCTGACATCGCACAGGCGCGGGACCCCCATTTTACGTCCCTTCCGAAGGACGGCATAGCTAAGGATTTTTTACTCCCTTTAAAAATCCTAAGGTCATCTGCCGGGCTGCTTGATCGGATTTGATTTTTATTATTATTTTTTTATTATTTTTAATTATCGATTTCAAACCATGCTCATAACCATTGAAGTAGTTCCACTGATTGTCAAGATTCTTTGCACCCAGTTCAAGAGGTATAATAACTTTTATTAATATGGGTTAGATAACTTTACCTAGGTTTGACTTAAAACTAAATCTCTATTATATTACGTAACTAATCTATACTATTGTGTAAAAGGACAATTTTTCGTTTGTGATCACTAACTACGAAAACTGCTGAACCAATCTGCAGCAAATTTTAACACCATCTTCATAATTCAAGGAAGGTTTAGCAACAATAAAATATAATGATTTTAAATTAATGCGTCATTAAAAAAACGATAGTGTAGAAGATAAAAGTAAAGTTTGCAAATTAACCTATAGGTGGCGAGTGCCATTCTACAGAGAGGTTTCAAAGGTATTCTCTTATATAGAGCTTAAAATTGATAATACAATTTAATCATATTCAATAAAATTAAAATAAAAAAAATTAAATAAAGTGCGACATGTGGATCCCGGTAAAAACTGAAAATCGAATATTTGGTCAGCATCCATTCTGAAATGGAGTTTACAATGGTAAAACTACTAAACTCACCTGTACCAAATTCTAACTACACCATCTTCATAGTTCTAGAAAGTTTCAGCAATAATACAATTTACAGTCATAAAAATGTAAATGAACTATTTTGAGTGACAGAAACAGTTTGCTACACTTTCTTATCCTTTTATTGTTCGAAATTAAAATCCAAATAGATGAAACAGTAAAATTATCATTGCCAAATAAAAATAATTACCAATACAAAAGCCGATCATTTTTTTATTTTGTGTAAAAATACGATTCCTTCAGTTGTAAGCACTGATAATGCAGTCCATTATCCGCAAGAGTTTTTTTAGTCTCTGTCCATCTGGATTACCAACTTATACATTAAAATAAAAAATTGGATGTCCAAAACATGCTTTAATGTAATCTTTAAACTCCTAAATAATGCAATTTTAACCAGGTTAGAAATGACTGTTTTGCGTGAAAATATCAATGAAGAAATAAGGCTCAATTGCATACTTCAATTCAAGATTTCTATCAATAAATAAACTTTAATTATTACTTAAAAATATAAGTAACAAGGAGAAGTTTTGAGTTGTAACTCACAGATTTGAATGCCGATTTTTGTATGGGTAATAGGGACCTATAATAGAGCAAAACTACAGTTATAGCCACCAATGAGCATTGGGAGTCCAGAAAAAAATAAAATAAAAATCATGTTTTATTTTTTTTCTCAGCTCTTAGTCAAGATAGAGAAATGATCCTTTCACGTTAAATTGTAGTATTTACACAATAAATTTCAAATATGACCATTTAAAAAAATATAGGTTAGGGGAGTATTTTTTTTCTCCTAAAACCTGATATTAATTTTAGATTATTCATCAATCTTATGGGTTTCAATGCAATTTGAAATAAAGCTATAACTATAGGAAAATTTTTAAACTAAAAACTGATATCATTTTCAGATTCTTGATCTCAAAAAACATGTTGAAATTAAATTTTTTCGAAATCAAAAATATATATTTTTTTTTACCTTTAAAATTTTGTAGGATTATAGAAGAAGGCAAGAAAGAGGCTGTCAATTTTTGAAAATATTTAAAAAATTTGCACTATCTCACATATTTCGCCACCGATTGAAACCAAATTTTTAGGACATCTAGAATCCGTAAAACTACGCAGTTTAGCTTGAATCCGAAGGTCGCAGGATTTCTCCTTATTGAGATATCTCAAGTTATAGCTGACTTCAAATTTTTTATATACACTAAAATCTGGAGTAAATCCAATGTTATATACATGGATAAAAATCAGAATGTATGCTGAATCTAGTGATGCTATTACGATTGTAATCGGTTGAACACAGCACTTGTTATGTCCGTTAGAAATAGTTAATGAAATCTCAACTTCAAAATTGTAACCTCCTCGAAAGGGGTAAAAAATCTCTGTTTTTTGATTTTGTTAAAACTTCATATGTAAGGGTTTCATGGTGCGTTAAATCGAGATATGAGGTCAGCTGTTCATGAAAAAAGGTTTCCACTGATTTACGGCGGATTTCCTTGGATTTATGTCATTTTTTTGGATTTTTTGAGCACCCTAAAGCCGGGTCGTGTCATGAGCATTACGAAAGTATTTTTTTATTTCAAATAGCATACATAACTGCAATTAAACGTGAAAGAACCATTTCTCTATCTTGACTGAGAGCTGAGAAAAAAATAAAACGTTATTTTCACTTTTTATTTTTTTTCTCGGTTCCTAATTCTCATTGGCGGTTATAACTCTAGTTTTGCAGTATTATACGTAGGTCCCTATTACTGACGAAAAAATTGGCATGCAAGTCTGTGAGTTACAACTCAAAACGTCCTCTTGTAAGTTCGTATGAGAGCGGGTGAAGTCGCGACGCCGAGTGGGACAAAACGGCTAAAAATCTAGATAAAACTCTTTTTTTCGAGAATGGTATGTATCGAGATGCAAATGTCTCATGAAAAAAAAAAAAAAAAAAAAAAAAAAAAGGATTGTAACTAATTTTAAAAACTATATAATTTTATTCTTTAATAATATTGACAACGCAAGTTGCAGGTATTTTAAATTATTTTATATAATTTAATTTAACATCATTTCAATAAAAAGTTTGTTTCATTTTTCGATTTTCTCATTTATATTTCGACTGATTTAGAATAAGCTGGTTCAGAATAGCTCGGAAGAATTCATTATTTACCTAAATAATGAAAAGAATGATGGAACGGCTCACATTACTAATTGGAGTGCTTCGTTACTGATGGTAAGATGTTTATTTTCTAGGTTCCGGCCTCCTGTAGGTTATGTAGTAGGTTATCTGAAGATTCTGGCAGCGAGAATTTGAGAGAATATATTAGAAGATTCATATTTTCTTATTTTCACTTCCCTAATGTGAGAAAATATAGAACTAATTAACTACATTTTTCTCAACATGGATTTTGGTTTTTTTTTAATGTATTTATTTCTACTTTCCTAAAGGCAAACGTTTATCATAAGTTAACATTACTTGCGATTCAGTATTATATTAATTCTGATTTACTATAATATTAATTCAACATTGATTTACTGTTTTATATTTTGATGTTTTCTTATTTCCACATAATTATTTTCCTTTTTTTTTTTTTAGATATTTATTGAAATTTACAACAGTATATACAATATTCAAATATAATACATGATGATGATGATATAATAAGGTGGTATGTTGGAGGTTGGAATTTAAGGAGTTTGTAGATATTTTCCTATTTCTCATTTTAATATCAGAAGTTATAACATGAGTTATATTATTAGTTTAAACATGGTTTCAGATTTTTTTTGTAAATGAAGGAGAATAATAACTCTTTCACTCGAAAAATAGTGAATACAACATCGAAGTTAATTGGAACAAGTTTAGAATCGATACAACGTATTCTAGGCGCGTGAATTTATATTAAGTATTTATACAGATCTATAAATAAAATTTGGTTAGTAAATAAATGGCATTTTTTTTTTTCTGATATGTGAATAATAGATATATCTAGATAGAGGGAAAAGGAAGACGGACGACTGGTGGAGGTAGGTTCAGAGAGATAGAGCCACCGTTGGGAACTGACAGGTGACCCTCAAGGGGCGATTATTAGACGGGAAGATAACATGAAGGATTCAGAAGGCAGGTCCATGTTGCCTCGTGTTATTAAATGTCAGCTCCAGGAAGGCCGTGGTGGAAGACACAGCTTCCGCTCTATAGGTGGCTAGTCGCTTCCGGTTACCTCTTGGGACACCTTCTTCCGCCTGGTATAAGTCTCTGTCTTCTTTCTTATTCTGGTATCTATATACTTCTTTTTTTTTTATCTTTGTGCTTTTTATATTACTTCATATAATATTTAAAAACATTAATGTCATGGAAATTAAATAATGAATTAAAAGTTTTCATAACTTGAGGTACGCACTGTGGTATGAATGAATCAATACAGTTAATTAGGGGTAGCGCTAGACAAAAGGCGCTCCATCCCCTTCACGCGCCCAGAGTACCTTTTATCGATTTTAACCTTGTTCCGATTTATATCGATATTTATATCGAAGCTACGCCTGAATCCAGAGAAAAGCAAGGCTATCCTTATTGGTTCAAAACCTACCCTTAATTCCCTCCCTTACTATCCATTACTTTACCGTACAATTCAATTTCAAATTTCCTCGGCACTTTCCTATTCCAGTCATTAAAAACCAATAAACCTTTCTATATTCTAGACCTACTTACTCTGCGTTCCTCCATTCACCACCTGGATACGAGATCCCAACCTTCCAACGTGTATAACCCCTCACATAGAACTGCCTCCTTTGAAAAATCCTTTGTCATCCGTGCTACCCCTTTTTGGAATTCCTCACCTATCCATATTCGCAAAGCCTCTTCCTTAACTTCTTTTAAACATCTTTTATTTATCCATCTCCTCAATCTTCAATCTTCCACAAAATTGTAAATGTACATAAGTGTGCTAAAAATTTTTCTGTTGATCGTTTTTTATTTTATTTTTTACTCAACTTAAATTTTTTATTTTTTTTTTGTTTCTTCTTTCTTCTTTTATTTATTTTTTCTCATAATTTTATTTTTAATACTGATTAATTTTTAATCTCAGCCAGACAATTTTACCTCTTATTGTGCACTTTAGTTATTCTTAGGGGACAGTCTGCCCAGAATAATGCCCAGTTTATTTTTCATTCATTAATTCATTCATTCATTCATTCATTCATTTATGTTTTAGTCGCCACTTTTCAAGGGGAAAGGTTATATTCCTAAATTTACTCACATATACCCCTAATGTAGCTACAGGTTTTTGTTTATCTTTTATTTTTTCTTCTATTTATAACAAACGCACAGTGGAGAAATTCTAGGAGAGCAAAGATCAAAAATCGAAGGTACGATTTTGAGCCAGAAATGAAAATGAATTTAAACTCAAGTGTGTAATGGAATGAAAACAAGAACTCGCAATTGGAAAATCTTTGTTTATATGTAAAAGTAAATAAACAATTTTTAATGTTGACATCTCAGTTGTATTTGTTGTGTAACATTTAATAGAAACTGGATTAGATTGATAAAGTTTACCAGATATTGTTTAATAATCGTTTTTAATATCCTTTTTTTTAAACTGAGAATGACATCTTCAAGCGAAAGTAACAGGAACAATTAAGTTAAAAAAGATAAATGTACATAATGATTTTATAATTCTTCCGTTTGTATTTAATTAATGAACTCCCTGTAAGATTCGCTTTGCCGTTTATGCAGCCTTATTCTAATAGAACCAAAGAACAGGAATCAGCTGCTACTATTTGCAACTTTTAAAGTTACGTATTTTTATTTCAGAAAAACGAGTCTTTTCCAAAAGGAAATTTTTGAAGTTTGATGGAAAACATCATGTTCCAATAGAAGGGCGATTCTCAAAATACAGGAAAATTTCTAGCTGCCAAAGTTCTAAATTTAAATGTTGATAAATCTTGCTGCGAACATTTGATACTTCCTGGAGATTACCTGTGAGGATTATAGGTGGTGCAGCAACACATGAATCACTTTAATTTTTTTTAAATTTCAGTTTATAATTTTAACCCAGGAAAATATGAATGCTCCCACACCAATGTAAATATTTTACCCCACACCAATGTGACTTTATACATGACAATGTGAAAAAGGAATCTTAGTATAGGTTTAAGGTTTCATAGTAAAAAATAAATAAAACATGAAACATTCCTGCTTCATAACGAATATCAGTCCTTATTTAACGTTAAAGTATTTTTTCATCACATAAAATATCACCGCAAATATCACATCAATTCACTTTCAATATCAATATTACATTCCATTTCAGCAGTATTCCTAAAATTATTTTAAAATAATTTTTTTTAACATTATCGTAGTATCTTATAGTGATAGGAATATACTATCACAATGTAAAATAATATTGGCCATGGCAATGTGAAAAATAGGCTAAATATACTACCGCCGAAACATTATTCATTTATTTCGTATTTTCTCGGAAGTATATTATGAGGGCTGAAGCCTAGTATTATAACTCATCAGGTTCGTTACAAATAAATATTCGGTTTAACTGATTTATAGTGGACATGACAATGTGAACCATGAATGAACTTACAGTCAAACGTGATATTTACACTAGAATATTCCGACGTATAATGGGTTACGAACTGATGCGTTTACGAAAAACAGCTAACTGTCGCTGCATAAAAATCCTCAAAAAATCCTTCCGAATTTGTTGTCAACACTTTTTTAGCAATGGCATGCCAATGCTTAGAAATCACGGGGACAAGAATAAAATTATTCGGGGACTGGTTAATTGGGTATTATAATCCTAAAAAAACACATGTTCACTTTCTTCCACCATTATATATTAATATTACTACCCATTAGTTGAGTTAGTCTCGCCCTATCAGGTAATAATTATTTACATAATTGTAAATCCAAGCATAGGGACAAGCCACGAATTTGAATTGACGTAGAATAACCTAAAAATGTTACCTTAAAATACTAAAATCCCAATTAAATTCAATTAATTCACATAACATAAATACATTTGGAAACAACATTTTTAACAAAGCTTACTTCATTAAATTTTAATGAGCAGGGGACTCAAATTTTCGTGTAGTTTGAGAATCAGCCAGCAATGACAGAGTAAGAGAATCCATACTCAATTTGTTATTGCAAGACATGAAGAAAACTATAAAAGATATAAAAAATTTAATTTAATAAGACGGTTTGTTGTAATAATAAATACAATATCCAGTGGATTTAGTATTGACACCAATAAGGTCCAAGTATATAAAAAATAAATTGCAAAATTGTTTGCTAGTTTATAGTTTTGGTACAGTATGCATTTCAGTATCCACCAAATTCTGATGCAGAGGGCAGATTGTCGATTCCACTATTCTTATTTCAGGGTAGCTCACAGTTAGTGATGAGTCGTTCTGAGTGAAACGGAACGTGGAACTAGTTCCAGCTTTGAACCGGTTTGGAACGAAACCAAAGTGTTTCGTTCCACCTGGAACGAAAACCAACGCGAAGAGATCCCTTAGGTGTAGTAGGGTTTAGATTGCACCTCTGGTTTCGTTTCACCCCAGGTCGTTCCGACTGCTGTGTTGCGTTGATCCTTTCGCTGTTGGTTTCCTCCCCCGTCTCCATCGCTCTACCACCCCATGCATGGGCATCATCAAAATAAACGGGTTTTTTTTTTTAAATTTTCTATTCTACAGACATAGCTCGGCTTCTTCTTTCGGATTCAGAGAAATGAACCACGCAGGTTTTTACTGCATATGTAATTAAATGATTTTTTTCGCTATTTGTTTAAAAGCTAACCAGTCACAAGAATTGATTACTCCTTTTTCTCGGAACGAATGCAGTTGGAAAATTTTTGCTCAATTGTGCACTATAATTGAGCTAACTTTCCCCCTCCCCTAAAAATTAAATTCTTGATTGAATAAAACTATTTTAAAAGTATACATTTTCAAAATAAGTATACTTAGCTATTTAAACCTATTTAATATTAAAGTACCTATAAAAGTTTTAATTATAAAATAGAAGGAGATTAACAGCTCGAAGTCACAACAAGGGATGTAACGAAAATGCATGGTACATAGGTAGTATGTTAGTAAAACTAACGTGGAACGAAAAATGGAACAGACCATAAATTCTCATTCCACTTTTAACTCGGAACGGCCCTTCACTAGTATATAGTACGTTAGTCAAACTGACGTGGAACGAAAAATGGAACGGAACGAAAACTGGAACTGGTTCCAATAGTGAAACGGAACATAAAATCTCATTCCACTTTTAAGTGGGTACGGCCCTTTACTACTCATAGTAGAAGCATTTTAAGCCCGTATCAAGGACCTGGGAAGGTACAGACAGACAACATAACTGAAAAAAATGTTCCCGTCTTACAATTAGCATTATAACTGATTTGTGTAAAGATCTATTATTGATTACAAAAAAAAAAAAAAAGAGATTCATTCCTATATAAATAAATAACTGGAAAGATTAAACAATATAAAAACTAAACAATTATAATTAATAAAGGCCATGTTTTCATAGCGTAGATAATATAAATGAATAAAACGGCCGAGTTTTCGGCGCTTTTTACCAACTAATCACCGACTAGTCGCTCTAAAAAAATTTTCATGTCAATCGACACAGCGGATTCGAACTATCGAAGTATCAGAAATTTAATATCGAAGTAGAAGTCCATGTTTTTTGAACTAATAGACTTAGGACACTCCGCTGATGCTGTTCTCAGCTAATGTACCACCGGGAAAGTCTATAATCGAATCGAAGCACTTGAACGGGCTAGAATTAATAAAAAGCCCAGGGAGAGAGGACTGATGGGGAATTGCGTTATACCGGGCACTTTGAAAGATAAATTCCAACATGGGGAGATGTTTTTAGGAACACACATCAGAAAATTTGCATATCGAATGGAGCCATTTGATCTGCCAATATTGATAGCAGTTTGAAGGGCTGTAACATCCAGAGAATTAGCAGCATGGAAGCTGTTAAATATTCAAGAAGAGAAATCTGTTAATGGTCCAGCTAAAGTGGAATAATTTATTCATAACTGCGGCTATTGCTCCAAGTCTTCCCACTTCATAGGCCCTTGTTAAAGTAATGGCCTTTCTGCATTAAGGAAGTATTTGTCCTTTATATATCAAATCTGATTTATAAGTACTATATTATATAATTTGTTCTTTTTATTACAGTTATATTATAGCCGATAAAATATTACTACTTAAAATTATGAAATTAAACTGTTTTATTTTTATTTTCTTACATGGTGGGATGAACAGGACAGTTATTGTCACATTAGATAGTTATGGGCACTCAAATCTCTAATTGAAAAAAATAAGCTGTTGTGCTAATATTTAGTTTGAAAAAAGTGGGGAAAATGTTGCTTGTGGATCATAAAAATCAGCTGTGGTACACAAACAAAGATAATGTAACCTTAATACAGAAGGCTACTAATTCAGTGATTTAGAAGAGGTTTTCTTCGGCTTTTCTTAAGAAACGTCTTCAGTCAATTATGGTTAATTTTCTTTTTATCGTCCAAATAATTTAAGATAAGTCATTTATTATAATCATGACTTAATGGGGTGTATAAAATAATGACCGTTTTTGAAACAAATATTTGTATTATTATTTGTTTGATATAAAATACAATTAATACTCGAAGTATAGTCCATTGTTATCTACTGTCATTACATTGTCTGCTAGCCAATTGCTCGATGCCACGCTGATACCATTCCTTGGGATGGCTGTCAAAGAACTCTTGGACAGCATTTTCAACTTCCGCAGAGTTATCAATTTTTTTTCCTTAAAGAAAATGGGCCATGGATCGAAACAAGTAGTAATCCGAAGGTGCGAGGTCTGGACTATATGGTGGATGAGGCAGGAGTTCAAACCCATTAAGTTCTGTAAACTATTCTGCTGATTGTTGAGGAGTTAGTTCGTGAGGGACCAGTCTTCAGGTCTTTTTCTCCTTCCCCATGGAGAGAAGATGGCGACTAACAGTATCTTTCGACACACCACACTCCCTGGCAAGTTCGCGAGTACTTGTGGACGGATTTGACTCAACAGTTTCCTTCAGAACCTCATCAATATCCATTAATGGCCGCCCGGAGCCCTTCTTCCTTTCCAACGTCCTATTTCCACTTCTAAATTTTTCAAACCAACTCCGCGCAGTGCGCTCTTCAAGGACACCTCCCCCTTATTATTTAATAATTTCACGAGCTGCCTCAGCGGCTGTGAAATTTTTTCTCCAGTAATGTCTTAAAATTACGAGAATTTCGTAGGACACTGTCATGTTTCTTCTTTGAAATAAATAACTGAACTGAGGCTTTTTTTTTTTTAAGAAGTCCAGTGTTAGAAACAAGCTTAAAGAATGCTCTAAAGGGATTATTAAGTATTGGTAAATAATAAATAGCATTAAGATATTTACAGACTTTTGAACTCTGGAATTTGATAAAACGGTCATATTTTTTTTTTTTTTTTTTTTTTTGATACGCCCTATTATTATTGAGCATTTTAATGCATATTTCAAATTAAAATTATCAATTTTAACATTTTTCAATGAGGGTGTCAATTACTGGTCATCAAATCTTGCATTACATTATTATTGACACCCTGTATCAATAACTGAATTGCTTTTTTTCATAAAATTAATTAATTTCTTCTACAAATCAATATCATCTTATGATATAATAATGCTAAAGTAGTTTTTACAATTTTATTTTTCTTATTAATTGTTATTGGCTAGGATGACAATAACTGAATCTTGTGTCTTATGACCGACCAGCTATTGACAATGTCAAGATTTTGTTGTAGGGTTATAATACATTTATTTCATTATTAATTCATTGTTGTTTTTTCATTATTTATTCATGGATATGGTAAAGTAGATAAATCAGCATTATATACTTAGTTAGACATCAATCTTAACTGCATTGACTCTTCTACACCATCATGCGTTCCTCGAGTAATTTGTTTAAGAACGATTACTCAAAATTTATAAATTTTTTTAATATATGTCGACAGTCAAATATGTATCATTAAATCGAAATGATTACGAGGTGTTTTAAGAACAGTGATGAGATTGTTCATTATTTGAGCAACTCTGTGTCAACAGAGCTCGAGATTTAACTCCGTTTTATCGTAGCAGACTTAAAAAACAAAAAATTTCTCGTCGTTTCCAACAACTTTAACATTTATTGACAAACTTTCAGTTTTCCCACTAAATTACAAAAGACTCATTTACATAAAAGTAATGAAACCAAGTTGGATATACTGAGTTGAGCTTTGGGGCTCAATCGGATGGGGAAAAATCCTCAATTTTCCTTATTATGTCACAAATAAACTAATCCATAAAGATCTTAATATGTTCCATATGTTGCTGATTAGGCTCAAACTAGATACATATCCTTTCATAATAAATCTACTTTAATCCATAACATTTTATTGAAATGCCATTATAATCATTTTCCTTAAATTAACTTGCTGTATATAATGTATGCAGTTTTAAATATCATAAAATAAATTTAAAAAAATTTATTTGAAAAACACATTTTTTTTTACTGCGCTGTTAGTGAAGTTGTGTGTTACGAAAATCGAATACGAGCAGCGGAATTTAGAGCAAAATTATTCAATAAAGTTTTTAAGTCAAAGTAAGGTAATATGATCTGATTTGAAATTAAAATTAGGTATTACATTTACATCTTTAATATATTTAAATTTAAATTTTAATTTCAAATCAAATCACAGAATATTGAAAGCTGTTTTTGTTATTGAGAAATTCAAAAAAGAACGACCTTTTAAAGTAAAAAGAAAATTTTCCATGTTTCAAGAAGAGGACCAAGCTCATGAATTTACAGAATACCTCTTGGAAAAGTTACCTACCCGACTGGAAGGAAAGACCATCCAACAGAATTATGATATACTGATTACGGTTTTAGAAAATTTTAGCCCAAAGAAGGATAATATTCAAAGCTCTATTAAAAACAATAAATTATCAATAACTACCCTAAAGTTACTGAAGGAAAGAAGAGAAGTTAAATCACATCCAGAAGCAGATCCTATGCGTATAACAGCTCTAAATGGCGAAATAAGAAAGAACATTAAAGAAGACGACCAAATACAGGAATAACTTCATAACCGAAATAATCTCCAGGAACAGCTCAACTAAACAAATAAGGAAAGAACTGAGCGTAGGCAGAAACTGGCTTTTGTCTCTTGATAGTAAAGATCAAAAAACGCAAAAAATAACAGATAGAGGAGTTATGATAGCAACAGCTTCGAGCTATTTCAAGAAATTTACGAATGTAGAAAAAGTTATCTAATACCGGTACTACCAAAGGCAAATATCAAAGAGACTGTTCCAGAGATTACAAGAGCAGAGGTCAGGAACGCAATAGACAATCTAAAGAGAAATAAAAGTCCAGGTCCCGATGGAATAAGAAATGAGATGTTAAAAGCAGGAGTTTATGATAGAACATTTAAAAAATTTATTTAACTCAATAATGTTGCTACAAGAAATTCCCCATCAATGGAAGACAGCCAAGATAATTTTGCTTCATAAAAAGGGCAGTAGAAATAAGATTGATAATTATAGACCTATATCTCTCTATTCGACGGTGTCGAAAGTTTTTGCCTCGATCCTTAAGCAGCGTCTCACTGGGAAAATAATGGAGTTCATAAATGAGGATCAAGCTGGATTCAGAAAAGGGTATTCTGTGACCGACCACATTCAGACCATTAATAAAGTCATTGAAAAAGCGAAGGAATACAGACTTGCTACTTATTTGTGTTTTGTAGATTTCCAAAAAGCGTTCGACTGCTTTTTCATAGAAGTATCTTTGAGGCCCTACAAGCGATAGGTATAAACTACAAATATATTCGTATAGTAATGCAGCTGTACAAAGATATGGAAGCATTCATTGCTACAGAAATAAACGGTCCAAACTTTGCAGTCAGGAGAGGAGTGCGCCAAGGAGATCCTATATCACCAATACTGTTTATCTTAGTGTTGGAAACAATATTTTGGCGTATAGATTGGAAGAATTTCGGCATAAAGATAAACGAAAGATGGCTAAACTGTCTCCGATTTGCAGACGATATTGTTTTGTTGGCGAACAATGCAGCCGACCTCAAAATGATGATGGAAACTTTACTGGAGATATGTACAGAAGTACGCCTCTCACCTAATTTTGATAAAACAAAGCTAGTGACGAACGCAGAAAAGGTAGATATAAAAGTTAGAAATCATAGCTTACAATACGTAGAAGATTATAAATACTTTGGACAGTTGGTCTCTTTTACAAATAAATCGTGGAAGGAAGTGGACAGAAGAACATCCATAGGTTGGGCTAAGTACTGGTCGTTGAAAACAATAATGAAAAACGATTTCCCAAAAGAGATAAAAAAGAAAGTGTTTGATACATGTATACTTCCAGCCGTCTCCTTTGGTAGTCAGACTTGGTCCCTAACGAAAGCCCAAACAAGGAAACAGATGAGCTGGCAAAGAGTAATAGAAAGAAATATGATAAAGATAAGTAGGAAGGAGAAGGTTAGGAGTTGTATCATCAGAGAGAAGACTGGCCTGAAAGACATAATTCACCATATCGAGAAGCAAAAATGGGAATGGGCGGGGCACATCTTAAGGAGAACTGATAAAAGGTGGTCAATGGAAGTGACTGTTTGGACACCCTATTACTACAAAAGGCGATGAGGAAGACAGTTGAAAAAATGGAGTGACTTCTTTAAGAAGAAGGCCGGACCACTATGGTGGAGAATGGCAAGGGACAGATATAAATGGAAAGAGAAGTGGATCCAAATCGCGAACCCGGCTTCCCAGTAGGCTGGTCACCTGGGAAAGTCTAGACCTATACTCCCTGGGGGAAGGCCTATGTTCAAACTCACAGAAGAATTTTGTTTGTAAATATGATAATAATTGTGGACTTATTTGTAGATATGTTAAATTTTTATTTTTATTGTATTTATTTGAATTATGGTTTATTTATTTGTTGAGTTATGGACATAATAAAAGGCTATTATTATTAAGGTAATATGAGAGAGTGATTTTTGTATAATTGAAACAGACGTATGGTGAAGATTTTTAACAAAAAACATAAGTACTAAGTAACATAAGTTTTTCACTAGCACAAACCTTTTTATTTATTTTCTTTTTCTTATAGGTTGACAATAGCAATTTAGATAGAATACAATTATTAAATTAAAACTTAAAAAACCGTTAAATATTTCTATATATTATCCATGAGGACGAAAAAAACTAATAAAGTCGTTGAATTCCGCCATCTTATAACAGCATAATTAAGGACAAAAACTAATTTTAATTGTGGAAGGAGAGTGGCTAAGGATGATGTCCTTCGTCCTCAAACAATCTTCAGATCCTGGCAGATCTGTGTAACAGTGTCCTTATAGTCTCCCGTAGAATGCTTTAACAAACAAAAACAGTTATATCATCGAATATTTCAAAATCGTGTCCTTATAAGGACAACAATGGCGGAATATCCTTCCGTCATCTTAATATCGTTAAATATTTTAAAACAGTATCCTGAAGGACAACAATGGCGGAAGCTATCCTTCGGATAACTTATGAAACCGTTAAATATTTCAACATATTATCCTTAAGGACGAAAAACTAATAAAATTGTTAAATTCCGCCATCTTAAAACAGCACCCTTAAGGACAAAAACTAATTCTAATTGTGGAAGGAGAGTTGCTGAGGATGTCTTTCGGCCTTCAAACATCGCCAGATCCTGGCAGATCTGTAAAACAGTGTCCTTATTGAATTATTTTTTGTTATTCGGTAGTAGCTCGACTTTGAGCTCAGGAGACCTTCCTGTGGCACACCCAGCCCCTATGAAGTGGGTAACCTTAATTTGGGAAAAACCTGGTGGTTGAGCGAGATTTAGGCCACATCTCCTCCTTTCACAACCGTTGGCCTAGTAACAGTACATCCTTACCTAAGTAATGAATACAGGACCCTTCATTGGCTGTAGTGGTACAGGTTTTATTTTATTTATCAATATTAAATACAATAGAGACAATAAATTAAAGTGAAAAAATATTAAGAATTTTCTTTAAAAAAAACAAAACAAAAAAAAAAGCTGTATCATATATTGGAATATAAATACATTAATATGGTTTATACGATTGTATATATCTGTGAGGGTTGACACCATTTTGAGGGTGGATGTAGCGGAAGTTGGTCCTGCGGCAGGAAATGGAACCGAGTTGACTGAAGGAAATCGTGCCGTGTCGCTGTTTGTTCACTAACCCACTGCCAACTTGATTTCCATAACAACTTACTACCTTACTTCCTTTTTCTCTTTGGCCGTGGATGATTAATTGTATCAGAGGCTAGACGATTATTTTTTTTTTATTCTCATTTACTTAAATCTTACTATACTATAAATTACTATTCTAGCTCTGCTGCGTGCTGTTATGAAGAGGTGAAGTAATCATTGACGATCCCCATGCTTTAGTAAACTTCACCTTAAATATGAAGATATAGTGGGAGTTATAGGTAACTATAATTTCCTCTTCGTAAGAGGCAGAATGCCAAAATAAATGGATATTATTTGCGAAGACGTGCAAAGCAAGCTACTTTTAACAGTTACTTTTCGGTAACCAGTTACTATTTAACCGGCGCGCATTCTAGTGGTAGACATTCGAAAATAGAACTCAATTTTCCCTTCATCACTTAATACTGACTTAGCCCCGATGTTTTCTAGCCTTTAAAATTCCCTCACTGCTCTTTAGTACAGTTTGCCTTTATTAGTAAAAGTAACCACAGATTGTTCATCATGTTGACTTCTCAGGCTTTTTACTATCTGGTCCAATTAATGAGTGCTGAAATGAGGGGTGTAAAGTGCATGGAATATGCGATAATTTTTGACTTCATAGCTTCGTTTGGAATAGTTAGAAGGTAAACATACTAAAAGTCCCCGCTCCTGGGGGGTGAGCTAACGGTGGGGGGGAGCGGAGAAGTTCATTTATTTTTGGTTTTTTGATAATATCGCGAAAACGGTTAACTCTAAAAAAATATGTTTCAAATAAACATAAAAGCTAATTAAATCTATTATAAAATTATATATATATATATATATATATATATATATATATATATATATATATATATATATATATATATATACCAGGTATGCAAGTTTAAAATGTCGTTTTAATTCCAACAGAATGGGCTCTTAGCCTATTGAAGGATTTGCTTATCTCTAAACGCTATTTTGTTTGTTAGTCATTTTTTTACAAAAGTCAGTTGTTTTTAAGTCGTTTACGTGGACGTATCATACCTTTCTTTGGTGTTAAAAATGTCTAATTTTAAGCCAAATAAAGAGCATTTGCGGCATGTCATGATTTTCTTATTTAATCAAAAGAAAAAGGCATCTGAATGTCATCGAATTCTTGTTGAGACTTATGGCGATGTTGCTCCAACCGTCAGGACATGTGAACGTTGGTTTCAAAGTTTCAAACGTGGTGATTTTGATGTTACTGATCAAAAACGAGAAAATCGACCAAAAAAGTTTGAGGACTTCGAATTGCAATCTTTATTAGACGAAGACAATACCCAAACCCAACAAATGATGGCAGAACAGTTGAATGTCACTAGGCAAGCCATTTCCGATCGCCTGAGAGCTATGGGAAAGATTCAAAAGGTTGGAAAATGGGTTCCACTTGAATTGGACGAACGACAGATGGAAAAAAAAAAAACGAAAAACTGTGTGCGAAATGCTGCTTTTACGCCACTAAAGAAAGGGTTTTTTTTTTGCATCGAGTTGTAACTGGCGATGAAAAATGGATTTATTTTCAGAATCCCAAACGAAAAAAATCATGGGTAACGCCAGGACAACCATCCACATCGAGTGCAAGACCGGATCGTTTTGGGAAGAAGACAATGCTGTGTGTGTGGTGGGATCAGAAGGGAGTAGTCTACTACGAGCTTCTCAAACCCGGCGAAACAGTCAATACCGAGCGCTACCGACAACAAATGATCAATTTGAGTCACGCATTGATCGAAAAACGCCCAGAATGGGCTCACAGGCACGCCAAAGTCATTCTTCAGCATGATAACGCTCCTACACATTCAGCCAGATTGACTAAGGAAACGATTTCTTCGCTTGGTTGGGAACTCCTACCCCACCCGCCGTATTCACCTTACCTGGCGCCTTCTGATTATCACCTCTTCTCATCGATGGGACACTCATTGGCGGAGCAACACTTCAACAATTTCGAAAACGTACGAAAATGGCTCGATGAATGGATTTCAAATATAGATGAAACATTCTTTTGGAATGGTATCCATATATTGCCCGAGAGATGGGCAAAATGTGTAGAAAGCGAGGGTCAGTACTTTGAATAAAATATATTATACTTTTTTTTAAATTACTGTGTATTTATTTTAAGAAATAAACGACATTTTAAACTTGCATACCTGGTATATATATATATATATATATATATATATATATATATATATATATATATATATATATATATATATATATATATATATATATATAAATTTGTCGTAATTCTAACCGTTTACGAGATATTCGTTATTGAAATCATCTTCGGTGATTTTCGGGAAAAAACAAATGTCACCTAACTTTTTGTCAAACGTCCCAATTTAGTGTTATCGAAAACGGTGGACCTTCGAAAAATATGCTACACATCAAAATTAAAGATCATTAAATTTCCTATATAATTAACTATATACATATTTGTCGAAATTTCAACGGTTTTCGAGATATACGTTATTAAAAATCGATAATTTTAGAAATAAAAAAAAAAGGTTACCTCACTTTTTGTTAAACATTTGCTTCAAATACCAGAAACGTATATATGAAATTAAAGTATATATAATGCTCTACAATTTTGATTCTGAGAAATGATTGGGGAACGTACTAGAAGCAAAATTTTGGTAAAAAGTGAGGTGACATTTGTGTTTTTCCCGAAAATCACCGATTTATTACGACAAATTTATATATAATCAACTTTATAGTAAATCTTCTTTTCTTTTTATTTGTAACAAATTTTTCTATAGTCAACCGTTTTCGCGATTCTATCGAAAAAAAAATTGAACTTTTAGTATGTTTAAAGTCGATGTGTGCTGAAATGAGGGGTGTAGAGTGCAAGAAATATGTGATAACTTTTTACATCATAGCTTCGTTAGGAATAGTTAGAAGGCAAACATACTAAAAGTAGCCCTGGGGGTGAGCTTACGGTTGGGGGAGGGGAGAAGGTACAATTTTTGGGATTTTCGATTAAAACTTCAAAACAGTGGACTCTAGAAAAATATGTTACGGACTAAAATTAAAGCTAATTAAATTTCCTATAAAAATGTGTCTTTACTATTTGTCGAACTTCCAACAGTGTTCGAGATGTAAGTTATTGAAAATAGATAATTTTTAAAAAGAAAATTATTTTTACTTTACATTTTATCAAATAATGGCTTCTAGTGCCTCCCACGATTGTTTCTCAGAAACAATGTCAGAATAAAAGTTGTAGAGCTTTAAAATTTACTTTAATTTTATGCATGTGTTTCTCGCGCATTAAGCCAACCGTTTGCAAAAATTATTTGTATCTCAAAAATTATCGATATTCAAGGTTCTTTCCGTTCTGTATGTATATTTCAAGTTAGTCTATGGTCAATGCATAATATCATATGGGTCATTCTACCATTTTTCGGAATTTCGACATTGTGATTCCATTAGAAAAAAGTTATGTAAAAAAAAAAAGTTTTTCTTCATAAACATCTTTTTAACAGTCTACTATTACTAGCGAGCGATTTCTTCATATAATAGAGTCTATCTGCACATTTATGATCATGATGGAAATCATGAGAGTAAGTGAAACTGATAGGGTGTGAGGGAAATAGAAAATATTTGTAATTCATATAATAAAATGTTTATAGTACCAAAGAATTGATAATGAGTATGATATCAACTAGTCGAATTAAGTATATTAGTTAACACAAATTAAAAAATTAAATATAACACTTGAAAGAAATTGACAACACCACTCACATTTAAAAACAAAAAAAAAAACACAAAAACAAATGGAACTCTGAACTACATGGTAAACATATTGCTCAATACAAAGAAAACAAGAATCAAAGTTACCATATTTGAAAAATCGCTATGTGAGGGAAATAGAATTATGAATGACGCGATTCAAACACTTGATTTGATACAAATTTGGAACAACTAACAAAGGAAATTTGTTGTAAGTTAGGTTACCTTCAGTTTGGCGGCAAGCTTCTGCAATGTTGCCAACCTGAAATACGATGGAATGAATCTTGGTTATGCTTTGGCGGGCTTTTTCAAAAAATGTGAGGGAAACAGATTGACCCTATGGGACACAGGTATTAAAAGTCATTCTTCTTTTTGTAAGCAATTAGCCTCAGTTTCAATTCTAAAATTAAATATATTGCAGCTTACCTGAGGTACTAGAAAAAAAAATTAGTTAATAATTATAAAAATGGGAAACTTATTCGCATTTAACGTTACCATAGTTAACGTTATGTTATAGGACATGTGAGGGAAATAGAATTTGATGTTTTGAACTCAAATTTAAGCATGAAAACAAATCATTACCATGGAAAAACTACTTTACGTTTAAGAGGTAAGTACCTTGCAGCTAGTTCGATTGATGTGACATTGGCATCAACGACATTAGTACAACACATTGTTGACTGGAACCTCAGATCTGAAACTAGTTCTGACCACAAAGTCCTGGAATTCAGTCTAGTGCAGGATACCAGGTATGCAAGTTTGAAATGTCGTTTATTTCTTAAAATATATACACAGTAATTTAAAAAATAGTATAATATATTTTATTCAAAGTACTGACCCTCGCTTTCTACACATTTTGTCCATCTCTCGGGCAATATATGGATACCATTCCAAAAGAATGCTTCATCTTTATTTGAAATCCATTCATCGAGCCATTTTCGTACGTTTTCGAAATTGTTGAAGTGTTGCTCCGCCAATGAGTGTCCCATCGATGAGAAGAGGTGATAATCAGATGGCGCCAGGTCAGGTGAATACGGCGGGTGGGGTAGGAGTTCCCAACCAAGCGAAGAAATCGTTTCCTTAGTCAATCTGGCTGAATGTGCAGGAGCGTTATCATGCTGAAGAATGACTTTGGCGTGCCTGTGAGCCCATTCTGGGCATTTTTCGATCAATGCGTGAATCAAATTGATCATTTGTTGTCGGTAGCGCTCGGTATTGACTGTTTCGCCGGGTTTGAGAAGCTCGTAGTAGACTACTCCCTTCTGATCCCACCACACACACAGCATTGTCTTCTTCCCAAAACGATCCGGTCTTGCACTCGATGTGGATGGTTGTCCTGGCGTTACCCATGATTTTTTTCGTTTGGGATTCTGAAAATAAATCCATTTTTCATCGCCAGTTACAACTCGATGCAAAAAACCCTTTCTTTCGTGGCGTAAAAGCAGCATTTCGCACACAGTTTTTCGTTTTTCCATCTGTCGTTCGTCCAATTCATGTGGAACCCATTTTCCAACCTTTTGAATCTTTCCCATAGCTCTCAGGCGATCGGAAATGGCTTGCCTAGTGACATTCAACTGTTCTGCCATCATTTGTTGGGTATGGGTATTGTCTTCGTCTAATAAAGATTGCAATTCGAAGTCCTCAAACTTTTTTGGTCGATTTTCTCGTTTTTGATCAGTAACATCAAAATCACCACGTTTGAAACTTTGAAACCAACGTTCACATGTCCTGACGGTTGGAGCAACATCGCCATAAGTCTCAACAAGAATTCGATGACATTCAGATGCCTTTTTCTTTTGATTAAATAAGAAAATCATGACATGCCGCAAATGCTCTTTATTTGGCTTAAAATTAGACATTTTTAACACCAAAGAAAGGTATGATACGTCCACGTAAACGACTTAAAAACAACTGACTTTTGTAAACAAATGACTAACAAACAAAATAGCGTTTAGAGATAAGCAAATCCTTCAATAGGCTAAGAGCGCATTCTATTGGAATTAAAACGACATTTTAAACTTGCATACCTGGTATGCCAGATTTTCACGATATTGACAAGGGTTACGTAACTCGAAGGAATGACTGGAGCGTCTTCAAATGCATGCTGGAGGGAGAAATTGCCGACGAAGAATGGGAATCGGTGGAAACGGAATGTGCTGACGATCTGGACTATAGAGTCTCTAAAATAACTAATACAATTCTTGACGCAGCTGAAAATTCTCTCCAACGGCGAAAGGCCAGAGCTCGACTAGTTCCATGGTGGACACCGGCCTTAACAACAATGAAGAGGGAAGTCTACAAGGCACGAAGGTTGTACCAGCGATGCAGATATGAAGAGAGGCGTATTGCACTTCGTAATCAGTACAAGGCCAAAGCTAAAGAATATCGAAACGAAGTGCGTTTACAAAAGCGGAGGTCCTGGGATGAATTCATTGTCGAAGAATCAAAGAAGAATCCATGGGGAATTCCATACATAGTTGCTCTAGGAAAACTAACTCCTTTGCAAACATTAGCAGCCCTCAAGCATGTAGATGTTCAGGCGACTACCCTTGAAGAAGCAGCGACCATTTTTATTGAGGCTACATATCCTAAAGATGATCCGTCGGAAGATAATGAAGAGGAAGAATTAGTTAGACGCACAACTACTTACCCACCTGGAACAGACTTCTGCCCTCCATGGGATATTTACGATCTTCGTATTGCTGTTGATAGGCAGAAAAAAACCGGTCGTGCCCCGGGGCTCGATTCTATAGACGCTGCGATCTTGAAAAATAGTATCCCCTATATGGAAGATATATTATTAGGAATTTTCAATGACTGCCTAGATAGGGGGTATTTTCCGAGAAGCTGGAAGGTGGCAGATTTGAGACTACTCTACAAGGGAGGGAACAAGGATAAGCAGCTTCCTAAGTCGTATAGACCTATATGTCTTCTTCCCGTGATGAGTAAGGTACTGGAGAATCTTATTATGATAAGACTACAGCCGATACTTAGAAAGGCAAGCCATCCACGGCAATTTGGCTCTACAAAAGGTAAGGGAACTACAGATGCTATACTCAAAATTCGCGCCGATGTCGAACAGAGGAATGAACGGTATGTTATGTTGTTGCTCTTTGATATATCCTCTGCCTTTGACAGCGTTTGGTGGCCACGTGTACTCCAACAACTACAGAAATACGAAGCCCCCAGTAACTTATATACTCTCATAAGCAGCTACCTTCAGAACAGGACTGTAAAGGTCCGAGGAAGTTCTTATGAGAAAGAAGCTTCTATAGAGAGGGGATGCCCACAAGGATCAGTTCTTGGCCCAGCTTTATGGAAGCTGGTTTTTGATGAAATACTGGGTGTGCTCGAGGAACAGCATTTCTCTGCCACGGCCTACGTCGACGATTTAGCTGCTATAGTGGCCTCCAACAGTAGGTCTGGAATAAAAGAAGAGGCACAACGGTGCGCCACCCTGGTAGGACAATGGTGTAAAAGTAAGAAGCTGAGAATGGCAGTTTCAAAGACACAGGCTATTCTACTTAGAGGAAAAACGGATAGGGCACATCCTATAAACATATGTATAGAAGGCATCAGAATCCGTCCCAGTGAGGAAGTCACCTATCTGGGAATAAGAATCGGAAGAGGATTTAATGTGACCCCTCATTTGGAATACTTAAGAAATAGGGTGGCACTAGCCTTAAACGGTCTTAGCCGCGTCGGGGGTGCATTTTGGGGCCTTAGATACCCGGCTACGATGACGATATATAATGGAGTGATTTTTTGGGTATCCTAAGATACGCAACACCCGCCTGGTACCAGAACCTTTCACAGCGGCAAAAGAGCAGATTGGCAACCATCCAGCGAACGGCTCTGCTCAGGGTAACCAAGTCTTACAGGAGTGTGTCTCACGAGGCGGCACAAGTTTTAGCTGGAGGAATACCTATCGACCTCTTCTTACGAGAAGAAGTGTTGAAGGATAAGTTCAAGAGAGGGAACTCAGCTGGTCTTCCGGAGAACATACGAGCGAGAATCACAGAAGAACCCAGAAAATGGAAAAAGATTATCCGAGATCATTCTATAGATACGTGGAATCGGCGGTGGGTGGCAACTTCGAAAGGTGCTACCTTGAGAAAATACTTTCCCAGCGTTCAGGCACGTTTACATGCAACATGGGTAATCCCGGATTACTGGATATCGCAATTTCTCACAGGACATGGGGGTTTCCGGGCTAAACTCCATAGCCTTGGTGTAGACATAGATCCCTTATGTTCTAGATGTGGAATTCCAGAAACTGCTGAGCACATCATTATAAATTGCACAGCCTTTGAAGCTCTAAGGGTCAAACTACTGAGGGAAACCGGACTATATGTTCTCTCGGAGAATGATTTCCCTCAGCTGATCACAGAAGAAAACTACCCGCACTACAAAGCTTTTGTATACGGGTGGAAGACTGCGATTGGCTCATCCCATTTCAATCTCAGTAGAAGAGGACATATTCCTGGGAGGCCGCCTGACAGCGGAGGAGCTGAGGAAGAAGATGACAGCCTTGGAGCAGCCTAAGATTAGATTTCTCAGTTACCTTGATAAATTGTTATGGTGTTCATTGCTATTATGTTTATTGTTATTATAGTTTTTTGGTATCGTGGTTATTGTTATTGTAGTTATTGTTATTGTGTATATGTTGTATTTATATATTGCTTATATATTGTTATTGTGTATAATGTTACATTGTAATTATATGGATATGTTTTGATATTTTGGCAATATTAAAAGTTAGTATTGCCTAAACCTGTATTGCCTGAAGGCAAGGAAGGGCGAACAATAAATAAATAAATAAATAAAAGTACCTTGCAGCTACTTGTTACAGTTGGGTTGCGAGGAATTTCATGTAGAAACCACAATCGCTTCAAGACACAAATTTGTATCTCTGAAGCATGACCTCCTGATCAAAAAAAATAATTATCAAAATCGATTTATAATTTACGGAATAATTGCGTAACAAACATAAAAAGAAAAAAAAAATACATTCTAATTGAAAACCTCCTCCTTTTTGAAGTCGGTTAAAAATATATGACGAGAGAGAGAGACTTTTTTTTTATTTGAAACTTGATTCTACAGGCCGGTTAATCCGTTGGATTCTGCTTCATAATATTTATCTTTCATCAAGTTTATTATTGTAATCCACAAACTCTGTAAGCACTTTTAACTAAAACGCCCGAGGAAGGTAGCTGGAACATTCGAGGTCAAGAACTTAAGTTGAGCCTTCAGGTAATTCCCTAACTACCTTCGAGGACTCAAACCCGATCCAACAAGCGAGCTACCGTTTAGTGGGGCCAGATAATTGGAAATTGTGCTGGAGCCCCCCCCCCCCCCCCCCATCCCACCTTCCAGGGATCAATCTAGTTATAATCTTCTTAGCGATCCAGTTTCCAGTTTCCAGGCTCTTAACAAGCCCTTGTCCGGCGGGGGCTCTGTTTGTTAACAAAGCGGTCTTCAATAGGCTATTCTGTCTGAACTTTGTCCTTCGCTGTTTTCGATTATAGGATAATAGCTTCTTGTTTATTTATGGAAGTTAATAATGAAAGTTGAGACTAATTTTTGCTGTTTCACAATATCAGAGAAAATACTTAATAAGTTGACTTTATTTAACAGATTTCATAAATGAAAAATGTATTAATTCATTTTTAGTTTACCCTTACTTTAATTACGATTTTATGTAATAAATCATACGTTCGTTTCTTAACGTAATTTTTAAGTATGTTTTAAGGTACCCAGAATGCTAGAGAATGATACAATTATTACTCATTTTAAATGTTTAAAAAAAAAAAAAAAAAAATCAGCTTTTTGATTGAGAGATTATTTGAAGGTTTTAGAGCACAAAGGGGTTATGTTACAGTATTTTAAAAAATACAATCTAGTTCTTTGGATGAAAATTTATTTGTAGATTTGTTAGGTAGCAAAACCTGAATATTTCAAAACAATTACAAAAAAAAAAAAAAAAGATATAGTGAAAATGAATGGGCTAAAAAAATATTATTTTTTATAAAAATTTATTGAGATGTATTGACAACGATCACAATAACAAGTCAAAACTTGAAAAGAACTACTCATCAGTAGTAATTTATTAAAAATTCTACACTAGAAGGTCTCTAGGCCATCTTCGTTTCAGACGCCTCGGAGGATTGTCAGGAATGCAGTAGGAAGCAAGTTGAGAAACTAGTGGGTTTGAGTAGATATGGAGCTTGCTATGAAAGGATAGTTATCTGGTGTGGGCTAAATCAGCAACACATGGAACATTAAGATCTTTATGGATAAGTTTATTTGTGACAAAGTAAGGAGCATTGAGGATTTTGGATTGTAAGGATTGAATAAGAGATGAATTGGATGGTTTAGTGGAGCCACAAAGCTCAACTGCGTGCGTCCAAATAGGCCTAATCACAGTCATGTATAAGAGCATTTTGTAATTAATTGGGAGCTTTGAACGTTTGTCTAGTAAATGTTGAAGTAGTCTGTAACGAAGAACAGTTCCTTGTAGTTTTTGTCTTGTATGTGGATTCCAAGTAAGACGTTTGTCCAAGTGGATTCTTAGGTAGCGGATCTGTTCAACGGGAATTAGCGGAACATCGTTAATGAATACTGTAGGACAGGAAGTCATAGCCTTACGACGAAGGCTGAAGGTTATTTGATGGGATTTATTTCGATTCTGTTCAACAGGGATTCTTGGAAAAACAAAAAACAAAAACGTAAAACATAAATCACTCCAAATCGTGCTATGTTGCATAACCATTCACTGTAATAATTCACCAAAACCTTTATTTATTATATCTATGAAAAAATGTAAATAAAAAATTAAATTAAATAAAGTAGCGTATTCAGTACTCAAATAAGGTTGTACTGTTTTGTAAAAGGTGGAGATTTGGCATAAATCACGCTCAACCGCCAAGATTTTATTCCCAATCAACGGTACCCACTTTATGGAGGCTGATTGTGCCCCAGGAGGGTCTCCCGACCTCAAAGTCAAAATTACAAAAAATAAGTCTGCTTTCAGTCAGACTTGAACTTGGCATTCAAGTGCCTTACAACCCACCGCGTATCCCTGGAAAAATCTAAAAGAAGAATCAATGGCATTTTAATATTCAACGATATATCTGGATGAAAGAAAGATGCAAGTAGTATAACTGGTTGCAGGTGTTGATAAGGAGGGGAAAATGGAGTGGGGGGAACAAGGGGCTAGGACTCAGCTAAATAGAGAAACCTTCGAATTTCCGTATGATTGAACGGTTTTTCTGTTCATAATAATTTCAACTAATATTTGAATTTTTTAAAAAGATTTTATTATTTATAGTATGCTATGTCCTTCTCTGTGTGAGTACGGATTATGCATCTAAATTTAGGGACTTAATTTCCTGACAATTTATAAGTATTTTTTGAATAATTAATTAATTTAATTAAGTCTTCTCCACAAGGTGATCGTGGGGCCAAGTAATTGAAAGGTGTTAATTATAAAGGAGAGTAATCAAAATAAATTAATTACATGAGTGACATTCAAATAAATGGTAAATGAATGACGGTTAAACTAAAACAACATATATTCACTTGAGGTACGCATGATGATATAGAAGGATTAATACAATTAGGATTGATGAATTACATGCCACTTCTATTGAGATTATTTTATTTAAAACTAGTTTCGAATGCTAAACATTCATCTTCAGTTCTAAAACATACAAAAAATTTTTCAACACATCAGTACTATGTTACATAGATCATATATACTAAAGTTTTTTGAAAAAATAAGACAAGAAATCAAGCATAGGCACTCACCTTCCAGGTAACTAAAACACTGAATTTGTGAGAAGTAAAAAAGGGCAGGTAGGTTAACTTTTAGATTTACAACGGGGTTTCCCTTATGACTCATTAGGTTTTTCCGTTCGTATGGGAAACAAATTTAAAATGGGGCTATTGGATATGTTAATCTGATCATTTAAACAAAAATCTGGATCGGTTTTAAACGATTTTATTATTTCTAGTGATTCATAAATATTTAATTTTAGGCTATTTTTTACTTGATATATTATTTTTACTCCCGAGTCTTTATTGAATTTGTGGTTATTTTCATTTAGATGGATAGCGAAATTAGAATTTTGGGTCTTATTAGTGTATGCTCTTATATGTTCATTTACTCTTTGTTTTACTGATCGTCCGGTTTTTCCCGTGTATTTTGCTTCACAGTCATTACATTTTAATTCGTATACGCCGCTTTTTTGGGCCGTAGTATGGTATCAAAATACATTTTGATTCCATACTACGGCCCAATATCCGCTAAAGTCGGGAAAGAATTAAAAAAATTAGGTTTAAACCCTGCATTTAAAATAGATAAACCATTGTCATCATACTTCCCTTCACCGAAAGACAAAATAGACCCTTTCCAAAAAAGCGGCGTATACGAATTAACATGTAATGACTGTGTAGCAAAATGCACGGGAAAAACCGGACGATCAGTAAATCAAAGAGTAAATGACATATAAGAGCATACACTAATAAGATCCAAAATTCCAATTTTACTATCCATCTAAATGAAAATAACCAAAAATTTAATAAAGACTCGGGAGTAAAAATATTACATCAAGTAGAAAATAGCCTAAAATTAAATATTTTTGAATCACTAGAAATAATAAAATCGTTTAAAACCGATCCAGATTTTTGTTTAAATTATCAGATTAACATATCCAATAGCCCCATTTTAAATTTGTTTCCCATAGGAACGGAAAAATCCAATGAGTCATAAGGGAAACCCTGTTGTGAATCTAAAAGTTTACCTACCTGCCCCCTTTTACTTCTCACAAATTCAGCGTTTTAGTTACCTCGAAGGTGAGTGCCTATGCTTGATTTCTTGTCTTATCTTTTCAAAAAACTTTAGTATATATAATCCATGTAACATAGTACTGATGTGTTGAAATAATTTTGTATGTTTTAGAACTGAAGATGAATGTTTAGCATTCGAAATTAGTTTTCAAATAAAATAATCTCAATAGAAGTGGCATTTAATTCATCAATCCTAACTTATATTCAATTAAGGGTTGACACATACAATTACAGACAGCGAATAAGAATCATTAGTTAATCTAGTATCTTAAATTTAACATAACAAACTTAGCCTAGACTTATCTTGAATACGAGGGAGATGCTATGATGTGGGTAAGGCGTCATCGGCGGAATTGGAAGTCATCGGTGAGATGACTATCGGCTACATTGTAGTAATGCGGGAGCTCCTGGGTTAAGCTCCGAAGACCTCAAGGAACCAGCTCCGGAGAACCAAGGCAGAAAATAAGACTGATCTCCAAATATTTTTCCGACCCATTTTTAAGTATAGGCTCCGCCCCCCTAATTCCTAATCCGCGCCCCTAAAGTAAACGCCCACCGACTTCCCTGTTTCTTGAATTTTAGAAAAACATAAATATCTTGTTTAACCCTAATATTACAAGGTAAGGGACAGGCAGGTAGAGAAATGGTCCTCACACCAACAAAGGGCGTGTATTGCCGAACCACCCGTAAGAGGCTGCGTAATAGACTAGTAGCTACCCTATAACGCAACACGCGAATATTTTTGATTGTTAAATTAAACCAAGTATAGTTTTATACTATAGTTTTTGTGCTATGTATAGTTTGATACATAGCAAGTAAACACATCAATAATTCAAATAGTCCATTTTAAATTTGTTTCCAATATGAACAGAAAACACAGACTGATCATGAGGAAAACCTGAGGGATTGTTAATTTATTCAGTTTACCTTACGCACTGATATCTCCTCTAAGTTTAGGAAATTTCGCGTATATTCCGTCTTATTATCATTTACTGTAAATTCTTCGCTATTTCGACATTCCGTTATAAATTTCAATAAATAAGAATATATATATTTTTATTTTTACTTGAGCCAATAATACCACTCCACTTAGAGACGTTTGAGCCTGCTTGGAGTAAACCAGGATTACGTAGGAGAGAGGTTCCCCTCCTGTAATTCTGAAAACATTCGATTCCTGTCAGATCAAAGCCCCTTTTGCTTGATGGGACTTTACTTTTCTCACAGGGGCTTAACTTGCTCAACCGGCAAATCCCAAGTGACTGCTCTGATTGATTCTTCGCTTCTATAGCTGGATAACTGTACACTTTCCTGCTTTAAAAAAAACAGTATTTATTTAATATTTCTCTATAGAAAATATTTAAAAAACAGTGCTATATTTAAGTTTACACATTTAAAACAAATATATATATATATACAGGGTGACTAAAAAATAGATGCGGAGCCGGTAGGGGATGATATTAGCCGTTTTCGAGCTATACTAATTTTTAAGATTTTATAAAATTAACGTCTTTCATACGTTTAACAAGTCATAAAACTTAAAAATTGTGTGTTTTATCTGATTTTGTTTTAGTTTCACAATAAAAATATTCTTATACACGAAAAATTGTTACTTAGATGTACATTATTGATGTTATTTCATACAGTAAGCTTTAGAATAGTTCAGTTTTTGCTTAAAAAAATCTTAATAGAAAAAATCATCTACCTACAAATTTTTCGGTCCCCTATTAGTTCCTGAAGTTTTGCCATTTAAATTCGGGACACCCTTTATAATAGACTACATTATCAGTGCTTACAACTGAAGGCCCATTGATCATATTATAAACTCAATATCAAAAAGAATCGACAATTTGATCTGGTAATAATTTTTATTCGGCAGATATTGATTTCATCTGGTTAAATTTAAAATTTCTCATCACAAAAGTACAAATAATTAGGAAACAACTACGTTTCGTTACCTTTCAAATGAGGTATAAAAATCAGAAATCGGTTAAGAATTGGCAAAAATGTGACTATTAAAGAGGAGGAAGGAAAAAGCAATAAAAATACTAAAAATATAAAATCATACTTTAAAATAGGATAATTTGATTGAAACTATATATTTTTTATTTTTATAATAAATTTTCAATGTGGCGCCTTCTATTTCTAATCCACAAACCTGCTCTACTTATTACAGCTGATTTTACTTCCGCCGAATTCCTAAGAGAGGCTTGAATTTCTTGTGCCGCATCTATTATTCTGTTTCTGAGGGTCTATATTGTGGGTACAGGATTTTGATCAGATACTAGAGTTTTCATGCTACCCCAAACAAATAAAATTTTTAAGTTTTATGACTTCTTTAACGTATAATGGGCGGTAATTTTATGAAATCTTAAAGATTAGTATAACTCTAAAACGGCTAATTTTGGGACAGTAGTTGTTATAGTAAAATCGACTCAGATTAGCCTGTACTATCTCCCCTACCGGCTCCGCATCTATTTTATAGTCACCCTGTGTAACTAGCAATCAAATCATTAATAACAATGAGATACATCATGCAGGAAACTTTTAGAACACGTTAGGCATTTTTTTTTTTTTTTAATTTTACTTGATCCACGTATGATGGTATAGATTGATGAATTTTTTTGATTGACTATTTATATGCCTATCTGTGTATTTATATATATCTATATATATATATATATATATATATATATATATATATATATATATATATATATATATATATATAGAGGGTGTCCCGAATTTAAATGACAAAACTTCAGGAACTTATAGGAGGCCAAAAAACTAAGAAAAAAAGTCTTTTAGAGATTTGCTCGTTTTTGCTTAATTTTTGAGAGAAAATCGCAAAAAAAGAAACAAAACAAGTATTCATTTTTATACTTATTTATTTACATTTATATTTATGTTATGTTCTTTTTAATGTAAATATTGTTCAAAATGTTGTCCTCTTGCACCAATCCAAGCATTACAACTAGCACTCACTTGATAAATTGCAGTTAAAAATTGTTCTGATGATATCTGGTGCACTGCATCTATGATTAGCTTTCTTAATTGCTCTTTTGAGTTGATTGACACCGAATAAACTTTCTGCTTCAACGTTCCCCATACGAAGAAATCCATGGGTGTCATATCAGGTGATATGGGTGGCTAAGGTACTACTCCTCCACGTCCAATCCATCGTTGTGGATAATTTATACCCAGCCAAGCTCGAGAAACTCTGCTATAATGAGCTGGACATTCATCGCGTTGGAACCACATATCAATCCGCTGTTGTGAGGGAATGTCATCTAAATAATTAGATTTATCTATTAGATTATACTTTTTATCGGTCTCCTATAAGTTCCTGAAGTTTTGCTATTTAAATTCGGGACACCCTGTACATAGGCTAGGATAGAAGAACGACAGCTAAAGTGGTTTGGACATAAATGTAGAAAAGTCGTTCTCCAAAAAATGTGTAAATGTGATACCATTCAATCTTCCAGGTAAAAAAATATGGTCCCACCAGTAATCCGTTCCAAATTCCAAGCTAAACGTTAATAGCAAATCATGCTGAAAAACTATTCTCTCTAATAGCTCTGGGATTTTCAAGAGCCCATACATGATAATTTCTTTGATTAACAATTCCTTCCGCTTGTAAAGGTAGGTTCATCGGTCCATATAATTTTTAATGGAAATAAATTATCATCGCGAATTTTGTCAAGAAACCAGTTACTAAAATTCAATCTCTTGATATAATCTTGAGATAATAAATTCTGAACTTTTTGAAGATGGTATGGGTAGCGATTATCACCTTTCAAAGTTCGCCATATTGCTTGCCGCGATATTGCTAATGCAGCAGATGCTCTTCAGATGCTAGTCTCAGGATTGTTATCGAAGTGGCGTTGGACACAATTTCTTCTCCGATAATCTGCTCTTATTGCTGCCTGGAATTGGTCGCCTTCATTACGTATTAAGAATGACCCAGTCTCTCTTAGTCTATTAAAAGTTAACGAAAAGACTCGTCGATTAGGCACTCTTCTATTTGGAAATCGGCGCGCATACTCCCGCACCGCTTCTAAAGCATTACCGTTACAGAAACCATACACAAAAATCATATCAGCGTATCCAACATTAGAATATGTATGCGGCATTGTGGCTGATGCTATTCACACAAAAATATCTGAGTAACTGACTGAAGACTGATTTAGGAATTATAATCCAAGAAGGAATCCAAAATGTAAACAATAACATTTCTAACATTAATAACAGAATGTAAAGGATAACATTAAGTGTTTAAATATCTCACTGCCTAGCCTGACGAACTTTAAAAGGTGATAATCGCTACTTGTAACATTTTTGTTTTGTTTCTTTTTTTGCGATTTTCTCTAAAACTAAGCAAAAACGAGGAAATCTCTAAAGGACTTTTTGTCTTAGTTTTTCGGTCCCCTATTAGTTCCTGAAGTTTTGCCATTTAAATTCGGGACACCCTTTATAATAGACTACATTATCAGTGCTTACAACTGAAGGCCCATTGATCATATTATACACTCAATATAAAAAAAAAAATAAAAAAATAATCGACAATTTGATCTGGTAATAATTTTTATTCGGCAGATATTGATTTCATCTGGTTAAATTTAAAATTTCTTATCACAAAAGTATTTAACAGTGTGACAAACCTCGTTTCAGTCACTTAGCACTATAGATTTAAATTATTATTGTAATAATAATTACTGTAGTAAACGTTACTATTGCAAATATTCCTACTATGAAGATGATGTAGTTAAAATTTGGTTTAATAAAAAATAGGTTCAGTAGTTTTACTAAAAGTCTGTTGCAGAATGGCGCTAGCGAAAAAATCATTCGATTTTTAAACTTCACTGGGATCCAAATGTCAAACCACATATTATAGCTTTTTTGATAACAACTTAATTGAATTGAGTAAATTTTGTTATTAATTTCTAGCTCTATATAACACTGTATCTTCGTAACCTTTCTTGAATGGCGCTCGCCACCTGTCGGTCAATTTTAAAACTTCACTGCGCACCACAGATTTATCGTATTTTTAAAAGCAATTTAAAAGAAAATATGTAAATTTATTATTGCTAAACCTTCCTTGAACTATGAGGATGGTGTAATTGAAATTTGGTTCAGATTAGTTCAGTAGGTTTCGCGGTTAATGATTACAAACGACAAATGTTATTATGCTTGTTATTTTATTTAATAGTATAGATATATTTTTTTTCGTTCTTACGGACACCATTTTGAAGTATTCCAGGGTATAACGATTTTAAGATGGTTGGAAGGACTTCCTTGACCATTCTTCTTCACGACAAATAATTAGTTTTCGTCCATAAGGATACTATTCTGAAACTTTCAGGATCTAACGATTTTATTAGTTTTCGTCATCAAGCATACGTTTTTAATATGAAGGAAGGACATTCTTAGCCACATATATATTAGGTTTCGTCCTTAAGGATACTATGTATTTTTTTAAATCTTCCAGGATCTAACGATTTTTGAGGTAACGGAAGGACATTCTTGGCCAATCTCCTTCCCAATATATTAAGGATACTATTTTGAGATCCGCCAGGATTTAACGATTTTTAAGTTATTTGAAGGATATTCAGCCATTAATGTACTTTCAGTCTTTGTCCTTAAGGATACTATAATCATTGTTGCCCGTCGTTGCAAGAATTAAGAGTTCTTAGTCACAATTTTCCATTTTCAACAAAACAGAGAGGTTTTTCACTTCACAGCAAGCAGAACTGACATAATATTTATATATTATTCTACTATTAATAACATATTATTAGTTTTCAATTAAATTACCCTCGCACCTTGCCATTTATTTGTAACTTCTCAGGCCTTTTACTATTGTCATTTTATTATATATTGTTGTTTGTTCCATTTAAAGTCTATTTATAATATTTGTGGTTTATTAAGCCTACTAAAATGATTCATTGGCCTATAAAATTCATTTATTTTCTGGCTATTTTTTTTTCTGCTTTTAAAACACCATGTCTATTAATTATTATAACAAGGATTTCATATTTATTGAATTGAATAAAATTTTAAACATTGATGTCCAATTTACAAAAGCACGTAGTGTGATTTGATTTTGTATCTAGAATAGAGTCTGAGGGTCTCGTGCTAAAAGCAAGTTTTAATTTCGAATGGGTACCGCTAGAATGCGCGCCGCTAAAGCAGTAACTGGTTACCTAAAAGTAACTGTTAAAAGGGGCAAGCCACATCTTTTCAAGTAATACCGATCATATTTTATCTGCACTAAAGTTATTTTTTTGCAAAATGTACACATCATGAAAACCTTGAGAAATAGAGTTCTTAAGAGGACGACGAACGTTTTAAAGTGACATTAAGTGAGGGTGGGGATGAAATAAGAGCGATGGTTTGTGGGAGGGGAAAACGGGGGAGGTGGTAACATAGCTGTAATAGGAAACTAAAATGTATAAGAAGGGAGGGGGAGGGGGAGAGGTAGGAACAAATTGAGCGGTTGGAGGGGTGAGAGGGGGGGGGGCAATCCATCTTAACGCTAGCTGCGAGTAGCCTCCGGATGTTTCGCTTCCTCTTTGCCATCAATCATCTCTGAAATCCGACCTCCCTGGCTACTATTTCCTCTCTCTCTTCTCCCACCCTTCAACCCTTTAGTATATCATATAATTTTTTTACCTTCATTCATTATAGTCATTTTTTTTCTTCCATAATTTCTATTTAAATATCTTTGAATTGACTCTGCTCGGACTTAGCATCTATTCAAAAGAACCCTGTCCAAACCAATATTCATTCTTATCCCGGCGTTGGTCGCTAGGTGAGCATTTCCCTCACCCTTCTAAAAAATATTTAATAAGTTCGTCAGAATTTAACTTTCATTGCTGAATCTCTTCTAGTTTCTAGTAAAACGGATGCAGTAGTAGTAAATCGAGTTTCTAAGTAAAACGGATGCAGGTAGCCAGGATATTAGGAGATTAGACTATAAAATTTTTATGTCCACACTCCTCAGTATCAGATTACCTCTCGTGCAGTTTATTTGTGACATTTTACTGAGAGAGCTTTCTAATTTCTTTCGATTGATTAGTGATTATTTGCGTTCAAAATGAGTTGTGGATCTGAAATGCTTGAATTGTTGGATAAAAAGCCAGTTGAGAAGATAAATTGTAAGTAATTAGTTAATAAATCGCCGTGAATTGTCTTTATATTTTTTTAAAATGATTTACTAGGAATCTGAAATTTTCACTATTCCAGATTCTTGTTCGTGGCTGCTCAAGGCAATATAAAATAGATCAGGTATAGGTGTGCCCAAGAAATAAAAAGAGAACAACGACAAAAAAAATTGTAAAAGGTGTAATGTTCCAATTTGCAATGAGCATACTACATATACTTGTATTAATTGTATAGAAATAGAAGAAAATGATCAAGGTGATGAATAACACATTTTTTTTTTTCTAGAATAAGTATCTTTATAATTTTGTAAACATATATCTTACACCTAGCGACTGACGGTGTACCAGATCGGCAAGCCACCAACGCCGAGCTAAATATCTTGGAATTGACTCTGCTCGTACTTTTCAATCAACTATTCACAAAAACCTTGTCCAAACCAATATTCAATCTTATTCAGTCCCCGAAAAGATGACGGAGCAACTAGGCTTGTTGTTATTTCCGTAGCCCTTTTTGGAATAATTTTAAAATAGTTGAAATTACAAGAAAAAACTTAAACGATGCTGGTCAAACAATTATTTAATAGGGGAAATCATTACGCACATAAACTTTTGAACACACCAATAACGGAAGACGAGATGGGTTTCAAAAACATTTTAACCAAAGTCGGAGGCCGAACATCGAGAAAAAATTCAAATTGGATTACCAATTATGCTTTTAAGACCGGTTTACACGCTGAAGCCATTTGTGCAAATCAAGTCGATGTTGTTCACACGTTCAGTTCTACGTGCACAGTTCTGAAGTGAAATGCTGTCAGTTTTTTTGAAAATGGAAAATTGTGACGAAGAACTATTGATTCTAGCAAAGGAAAACAATAAAGTATAATATCCTTCTGCCATCTTAAAATCGTAATATCCTGGAATACTTCATAATAGTATCCTTAGGGACGAAAATTAATTAGTGGAGAAGGAGAGTGCATTGTAATTACAATTGTAAATTATAAGGCATTGTAATTTCCCTAAATAATGTGAAGATCAAGCTGATATTTAGTTTCCAAATTCGTAAAATTCAAAGTTAGATGTACTCTGTTCTAATAGAAAATTTAATGCTAAATTGGAAATGTAGTCAAAATTTTAAAAATGTATACACAATATTACAGCTTTATGGCAAACAAAAAAAATAGCTTCCTCAAAAAAGTCTTTGAATTATCGTATATCTGCAACGGATTGGAATAGAAAGGTAAGGTCTGCAGTATTTTTCTTAATTTTTTATATAGTTCAACTCAATTTTTTAAATAACAAATTACTAATTGATAAGGTCAAGCCTTGGCTAGTCGTGCATAGTGCTGACCACAGATGCACCTCCCGCAGTGCATTACATAAGGAGATATTGCCCCTGAGTTGGAGGGAACAGGTGGCCTCGGCAGGACCCTCTTCAGTGTCAGATCCAGGACCCTCCATCTTACTGTTATTTAGCCGAGATCCATATCCTGGGTCCTTCATTGTGCCCCCCCCCCTCTCCACCTCTGCTTGGAGGTTAGTGGAGTGTATTCATGGCATGGAGGGAAGGGGATGATGGATAGGCCGTGGGGTAGAGAAGAGGGGAGGGAATGAGTCCTGTCTCCCTCAGCAATTTTTAGGTCAAAAAGTGAACTAGGCGAGTTCAGTTCACTGCATTAGTGAAGGCAGAAAATGCTATATTTGTTTTAAATTACTTTAAAAATAATACGTTTTTAATATAATAAACTAATAAATGATTGAGTCGTTTTAAGATATTTTAATTTTTTAATGTTATTTATAAAGTGGAACCTCGGTATAATAAACCTCAAGGGAACTGATAGAAGAATTATCAGAACAATTATTAACAAAAAACACCAAGTTGATGGACAGTGGAGATTGTTGCTTAACAACATAGTCCACAGTGAATGTGAGTCAATAATAACTACAATGCGTAAAAGAAGAATTTCCTTTTTTGTCACATATCAAGACTACCGGAAACCAGAATATTGAAACAACTATTAAAAACTTTTTGAAAAATAAAATAAGTAATAATTGGTTCAAAGAAGTTCAGGATGATTTGAAATAATTAGATATAAGTCAACAACAAATCAAAGACAGAGAAGAGAAGAGGATTTTGAAGAAAAAAAGTATAAGTCTCAAACTAAAAACAGTTAAACGGAAACAATATAATATAACGTATACACAAAGGGCAGCCAGGTCGGAGAGGATGAGAAAGTTCTGGGAGCAGAAGAAGAAGTCTAAGTAGAATACTCAAATGTATTGATTTAAGTGCTCCAATGTGGGCGTAAAATATGTAAAAAAAAAAACCTCAAGGGGAACGAGAAAATTTCGAATATCGAGGATTTCGGTTTATCGAGGTTCGATTTATTGAGCTGATTTCTGACTGACTTCGATATATAGAGATTAAAGGTTTATAATAAAATGATTAATGTAATAATAGAAAATTTGTATATTTTTTATTGAAACAATAATAATGAAAGAAGAATTATTAAATTCGTGGAAAATTTAAGCGGACCTATGGAAACAATCTGAAATAGTAGTTTGTCTACCTGAAAACGGCACTTTGTCTGAGTCGATATCTTGGAACTCGGGTGCTTTTAATCTTTTTAATAATGAAAAAACTTGATTTTCATACTTATCATGCCTTTTTTTCAAAATTGTGGATAATGTGTTCTCTGGTATTCCAAACATTTTTGCAATATCGCGTTCTCTGTCAACCCCGGCATTTACGGCTTGAATAATTTTCAATTGTTTTTCAGACGAAAGAGTTTTATCTTTTACATTTTCAAGGATAAACAGAATATTGTAATAATATTTTATCAGAAACTAAAACAAACCGGAAACAAATATCAGGATGCGAGTTACAGTTAATCCTTCATAGAATCTTTGATCAGTCTAAACTCTAGTTATTTAACAAATCCACTTTAATATATACCAGGTATGCAAGTTTAAAATGTCGTTTTAATTCCAATAGAATGCGCTCTTAGCCTATTGAAGGATTTGCTTATCTCTAAACGCTATTTTGTTTGTTAGTCATTTGTTTACAAAAGTCAGTTGTTTTTAAGTCGTTTACGTGGACGTATCATACCTTTCTTTGGTGTTAAAAATGTCTAATTTTAAGCCAAATAAAGAGCATTTGCGGCATGTCATGATTTTCTTATTTAATCAAAAGAAAAAGGCATCTGAATGTCATCGAATTCTTGTTGAGACTTATGGCGATGTTGCTCCAAGCGTCAGGACATGTGAACGTTGGTTTCAAAGTTTCAAACGTGGTGATTTTGATGTTACTGATCAAAAACGAGAAAATCGACCAAAAAAGTTTGAGGACTTCGAATTGCAATCTTTATTAGACGAAGACAATACCCAAACCCAACAAATGATGGCAGAACAGTTGAATGTCACTAGGCAAGCCATTTCCGATCGCCTGAGAGCTATGGGAAAGATTCAAAAGATTGGAAAATGGGTTCCACATGAATTGGACGAACGACAGATGGAAAAACGAAAAAAAAAAAACTGTGTACGAAATGCTGCTTTTACGCCACGAAAGAAAGGGTTTTTTGCATCGAGTTGTAACTGGCGATGAAAAATGGATTTATTTTCAGAATCCCAAACGAAAAAAAAAAAAATCATGGGTAACGCCAGGACAACCATCCACATCGAGTGCAAGACCGGATCGTTTTGGGAAGAAGACAATGCTGTGTGTGTGGTGGGATCAGAAGGGAGCAGTCTACTATGAGCTTCTCAAACACGGCGAAACAGTCAATACCGAGCGCTACCGACAACAAATGATCAATTTGAGTCACGCATTGATCGAAAAACGCCCAGAATGGGCTCACAGGCACGCCAAAGTCATTCTTCAGCATGATAACGCTCCTGCACATTCAGCCAGATTGACTAAGGAAACGATTTCTTCGCTTGGTTGGGAACTCCTACCCCACCCGCCGTATTCACCTGATCTGGCGCCTTCTGATTATCACCTCTTCTCATCGATGGGACACTCATTGGCGGAGCAACACTTCAACAATTTCGAAAACGTACGAAAATGGCTCGATGAATGGATTTCAAATAAAGATGAAGCATTCTTTTGGAATGGTATCCATATATTGCCCGAGAGATGGACAAAATGTGTAGAAAGCGAGGGTCAGTACTTTGAATAAAATATATTATACTTTTTTTTTAAATTACTGTGTATATATTTTAAGAAATAAACGACATTTTAAACTTGCATACCTGGTAGAGGTTTTTCGATAAAAACTTGTTTTTGTAGAGGTGCGGTGTAAGCTAAGGAATGTTCGAAAATTCGATATATCAAGGTCTTCTTAACCAATCCTTCGATAAGCAGAGATAAAAATAACGTAGGAATGATGATTCAAGGGGAATAGAAAAACTTCGATACAGGAAAGGACTATCTTAATTTTTTTTTTGACGATTCTACACCGAAAAATCTATGCATATATTATTATTTTTCCGTCTAGGGGCTAGTATTTTTTCTCTAGAAGCTGGGAAACATCTTTAAGTTTTAAACATCTTGTTTTATGTCAAGAGTTTGAATAATGACATTATCGTGGATCATTCCCTTTAACATTTATATTTTAGAGTAAGCGAGAAATGTAAATAATAATAATTTTTGTTAAAAAAATCAACAGCAACTAGGGTCTCACTTACGACCTCACAAAAATCGTCGACAATTAACCTAATTGAAAATGCGTTTTTAGAATTTGTTAAACCAAAGACTCACACTCATACGGCATAGAAAAGTTATTAAATCGTTGGCAGAAATGTATTGAGAAATTATGTACTTCATTAATTTCTAGAGAACCTAATACAGCTTAAGGTCTTTAATATTTCAATTAATAAATTCTATAAAAGGAAGTGGATGAGGGATCCACTAGTCTAATCCCTAATAATTTAGTATCACTAATTTTATTTTACTGTATCATTTAATTGTTATATTTTACATTATTTATTGTTATTATCTTGTAAAGTATATTCCTAGAATAATGTTTGTAGTGAATTTTCTTGCTTGGTTCAAATTATAGCAATTAAGGAAAAATTCATTTAAATTTTAACCTCAAGACTAAAGCGACAAGAAACTGCTCGTCGTTACAGACTACTTCAACATTTACTAGACAAACGATCAAAACTCCCAATTCATTACAAAAGACTTATTTACATGACTGTGATTAGACCTATTTGGACGTACGGAGTTGATCTTTGGGGCTCCACTAAACCATTCAATTCATCTCATATTCAATCCTTACAATCCAAAATCCTTCGAAAAATCCTCAATGCTCTTTACTTTGTCACCAATATACTTATCCATAAAGACCTTAATGTACCATATGTTGATGAATTAGCCCAAATCAGATACCTATCCTTTCATCGTAAGCTCTATAACCACTCAAATCCATTAGTTTCTCAACTCCTCATTCCATTCCTGATAATTCTCCGAGGCGTCTGAAAAGAAGATGGCCTAGAGATCTTCTAGTGTAGAATTTTTATTGAACTGCAACTGATGAGTATTTCTTTTTAACTTTTGACATGTTATTATAACCGTTATAAGCCCATTTACTTAATGTATATATTTATATAGTTGTAAATTTCAATAAATTTCAATATTTATTTGATAAATAAATATATTTTTAAAAAAAATTAAATTTATGGGACTATTCTTTCTATAATTTTAGTATGAATATTTCCAAATATTCAATTACTGTCTGGTTTACCCAACAATAATATAATTCAATTCACAAAGTCTTATTTACAAAGATGAATATTAATAGATTTCATTTATTGATCAAATAAAATGTTACTAAAAGCCTATATATTTCGTAGATTGGATATATTAATCTTATTTTTTTTTATTTTCCAATAACGAATAAATATCTTCAACAAACCTAAATGTAGCCTGTAGTTGTTTAACATTTCGTTTTAATTATGTACGTAGGTACGAGGTTAGGAGAAGGAGAAATATCGATATGTAGTAATAACATAATAAGATATCACAAAACTATTGCCTGAGTCAGCGGTACTAATCGATTCCTAGAAATCGACTTAGGGATCATCGATTCACGATGCCAAACGACTTTTGAAAACATCTCTAATAGTCAAGTAAATAAAAAAATTGTAGAATGCATGGAATATGCGACAATTTTGAGTTCACAGCTTCGTTAGGAATAGTTAGAAGGTAAACATACTAAAAATCCCCGCTCCTGGGGGGTGAGCTAACGGTGGGGCGGAGGAGAAGCTCATTTTATTTTGGTTTTTCGATTATATCTCGAAAATGGTTGACTCTAGAAAAATATAATCCAATAAACATAAAGGCTTATTAAATTTCCTAAAAAATTAATTTGGTATATATTTGTCGTAATTGTAACCGTTTACGAGATATTCCTTATTGAAAATCGGTGATTTTCGGGAAAAAACAAATGTTACCTCACTTTTTGTAAAAATTTTGCTTCTAGTACCTTCTACAATCGTTTTTCGGAAAAAAAAGTCAGAATAAAAATTTTAGAACAATAAATTTACTTTAATTTCATTTATACGTTTTTGGTATTTGAAGCAAATGTTTAACAAAAAGTGAGGTAAAAATTTTGTTTAATTCCAAAATTATCAATTATTAATAACTTACATCTCGTAAACGGTTAAAACTACGACAAATTTATATAGACTCAATTTTATAGGAAATTTAATTAGCTTTTTTTTAGCTTCACTGTGTGTTGTCCTTTCTTAAGTGCCCAGTACTTCTTCATTCTTTCTGATCTTCATCTGAGATAAAGGGTTTGGTTTTTAGAGTGGATTTATCTTGGAACCTAACATATTCATCTTTAGTTATTAATTTAGAAGTCTGATCAAGTAGTGAACCTTCTGTAATTAGCTTTTATGTTTATTTGAAACATATTTTTCTTGAGCCAATCGTATTCGAGATATAATTGAAAAACCAAAAAAATTTAACTTCTCCCTTCCCCCCACCGTTAGCTCACCCCCAGCGGCGGGGACTTTTAGTATGTTCACCTTCTAACTATTCCTAACAAAGCTAAGTAGTCAAAAATTATCGCATATTCCATGCACTCTACGTCCCTCATTTCACCACTCATTGACTGGACTATATTTGTAATGTAAACAAATGTGTACAGTTGTGAATAAAATTATTCTGTTAGAAAAAAGAAAAAAAAAAAGGTATATTTTATTCTCTCCTATATAAAATCGTACTTTGTAAATGATATAAATGTTATTATGATTGTTCCGTCTCTTCCTCATTGTCCTGTTTTAGGGGACTGTTTGAAAAATTACCCAGTATTATTATTTCTCCAAGTAGGAAGGACATAAAGAAATTACGACGATCGGAAGAAGTGACAAATAGAAGACAGATTGTAGTCATTTCCAAGTGAACGTCTTCCTATCTCAGAGAGTAATGGCGGAATGATTGCTGAGCTATTTGTCTTTGTCTGTTTGTCTCTCCAAGCTGAGAATAGCTCAGGCTTTATTTGACGTCTTTGACGTTATTAGTCATGCAAAAATCCTTTTTTTAATAGTTTTTCAAAGAATTTAAATAAATATGAGGAAAATATACGAAAATTATGGTTACCTTCATTTAGATGGATAACGAAGTTGGAATTTTCCGCTATCCATCTGAATAAATAATAATTAAGAAATATCCTAAAATTAAATATTTATGAATCATTAAAAATAATAAAAAAATATTAGGGATAGAAGCCTATAGATTGAGACCTAATAAGGAAATATACAAAGAAATAAATGATTTGGAAACGGACATAAGAATAAGAAGATTAAGGTTCTATGGGCATATCGTGAGGATGGACCTAAAGGGATTAAACAGAGAAATCTTCTATAGAATGAGAGGGTAAAAGAGTGGTGGGGGAACGGTATATCAAACAAATGGAGGAAGAAACTATGAGACTGAAAACAGACCAAGACTGTTTCGATAGAGATGACAATAGGAAAAGACTAAAAGAAATTAAGGTCCTTGTGAGAAAGAGAGATGCGAGAAAAGGAATAAAGTGAACAGAGAAAAGAAGGAAGGAGCAATCGGAAAAAAAATGAGGAAGAAGTGGGAAGAGAGAAGAAAGGAGACAAGGGTAATGAAAATAATGATATTCACATGGTCTGTAAGGCCGTTCTTTGAAAAAAAAAAAAAAAAAAAAAAAAAAAAAAAAAAAAATTAAAACCGTCCAAAATCAATCTAGAATTTTGTTTACATGACCACATAAACATTTTCAATTAGTTTCCAATATGAATGAGAAAAAAAAAACCAATTAGTCATAGGGAAAAGTTAAAGAAAAAAAAAATAATAACCTACCTAGCCCTTCCCCTTTTACTACGGATATATTTCAGATATCTGTTAGATCTTCTCAGATGAGTACCAATATATTTGGTTTCTGGTCTTACATTTTTTAAAAACTTTACTTCTATATATAATCCATGTAAAAAAGTGCTGATGCTTTGAAAATGTTTATATTTTAGAACTAAAGATGAATGTTTAGCATTCGAAACTAGTTCTCTAATAAAACGATTCCAATAAAAGTGACCATTAATTCATCAATCCTTCCATAACACCGTACCTCAAGTTCTTTACCAATGTTTTGATAAGGGTATAAAGAAGTATTTGATCGGGCGAAGATCATTAGCTTGTCTGATATGAGAAGGAAGAAAATTCTAATAGGTGTTTTGGAATGCATAAGTTCTGTAGAATGGACTAAAAATTAGGTCTGAAGAAGAAAATTAAGCATAAAAGAAGGATGGTGGATGATGATAATTAAGTAACAGGATAGAATTACAAATTAAATTAGTTAGACTGGATTCAACTAATGGAAGTTTGATCAAGACTTTATAATTTTTAAAAAGTTTCGAGAATAATTTACAATGTTAATCGAACATTATTTTAATTCCCTTCATTGTAATGATGTAACAATACCTTTAATGTGGCACAGCGAAGGCTAAAGAGTAGTTATATGATGCGTATGCTAAAGTAGTATTTAAACAGTTGAACATCAGGAGGAAAATAATAGCATTTCATCACAATTGCAAAAAGTTTGTTGGTCAGCAAGTTTTTTTTTTTAATTTACAACTGTAAAGATATACATCAAGTAAATGTGTTAAAACGTTTACAATAACATACCAAAACATAAAAAGAACTACTCATCGGTAGCACTTCAATAAAAAAATCTACACTAGAAGATTTCAAGGCCATCTTATCAGACACCTCGTAGGATCATCGGGAATCGAGTGGGAAACTAGTGGATTTGGGTGATTATGGAGCTTACTATGAAAAGGTAGTCATCTGGTTTGGGTTAAACCAGCAACATATGGAACATTAATGTCATTATGGATAAGTTTATTGGTGACAAAGTAAGGAGCATTGAGGAATTTTTTTGAAGGATTTTGGATTGTAAGGATTGGATACAGGATGATTTGGATGAATTAGTAGAGCCCCAAAGCTCAACTCCGTAAGTCCATATAGGTCTAATCACAGTCATGTATATTAGTCTTTTGTAATTAATTGGGAGCTTTGAACGTTTGTCTAGTAAATGTTGAAGTAGTCTGTAACGACGAGCAGTTTCTTGTCGTCTTAATTTTGTATGTGGATTCCAAGTAAGACGTTTGTCCAAGTGGAGTCCTAGGTAGAGGATCTGTTCAACAGGGATTAGTGGAATATCATTAAATGATACTGTAGGACAGGATGTCGTAGGTTTACGATGAAGGGTAAAGGTTATTTGGTGATTAGGATATGGGATTGGGGTGTATGGAAGGCAATGAAGGGATCATTGTTTACTGAGTAACAGTAATAATAATCAAAAAATCTCAAGCTGCACGAAATGGAGAATTCTGAAGTTTTTTTTCAAATCATAAATACCTTTTTATCTTTGTTTTAATATTTTTTGTTTGTTTTTTTAGTTTGAAGTTAGTTTGTCAGGAAGCAGGTTTGAACTCGGTGAAAAGTTTAATGAATCCCATCAAAGTTAGCAAGTTACAAACACTTTCATGGGGCCCTTGAAAAGTTGAACAGTCAGCCTCGTTAAAAGAATAAGGAGCTAAGCGAATTATTTCTTAACTTTACTAAACGCAATTTCAAAGGAGGAAGAGGTGGGGGGAGTAGGAAATGGTTCGTGGAAATAACTTGGCGGGAGCGAGGCGATGATTTTAAACCTTTAATCGTTTATATGGCGTTTATCAAGGACAACTTTGGAACAGTTAAGGTCTTATCTTAGTACCACCGTCGTGTAAATGTATTCTATGTTGGGCTGTTATTTCCTCTTTCTGCCGTCACATTCCTTGGCTAAGCTTTACCAAGCGGCAAGTAGGTCGCGCTTCCTCTACTTTACTTGGTCTTCGTTTCAGTACTGTAGTATACTTTAAAACCAGGTTAAATGTGATGAATTTAAACGAAAAACATACAAAATAATACTAAGTTATTCTAAAACTGTTGAGGCGATAGTATTTTATTTGTTTTTATTTTTAAAATCTTTTTTTTTCTGAAAAATGGCAGCTTTCTCTACTTTAGTTTAGCGTAGAAACAAAAACGATGATACTTTCTTAATCAGCATAAAATTTTCTAAAATATGATATAGGTTTAGCTATTTTAAATTCACTTTTAGAGGGCCTTCCTGTCCTACAATATCCTTTAACGATGTTCCGCTAATCCCCGTTGAATAGATCCGCTACCTAGGACTCCATCTGGACAAACATCTTACTTGGAATCCACATACAAGACTAAAACGACAAGAAACTGCCCGTCGCTATCGACTACTTCAACATTTACTTGACAAACGCTCCAATCTTCCAATTAATTACAAAAGACTCATTTACATGACAATAATTAGACCAATTTGGACATACGGAGTTGAGCTTTGGGGCTCCACTAAACCATCCAATTCATCTCGTATCCAATCCTTACAATCCAAAATCCTTAGAAAAATCCTAAATGCTCCTTACTTCGTCACAAATAAACTTATCCACAAAAATCTTAATATACCTTACGTTTCTGACCTAGCTCAAACCAGATATCAATCCTTTCACAGCAAACTCCACAACCATTCAAATCCATTAGTATCACAACTTGCCTCTCATTCCATTCCAGATAACCCTCCGAGGCGCCTGAAAAGAAGATGGCCTCGGGATCTTCTAATATAGTGCTTTATCATGTAGAACCTTAATAAGTGCTACCAATGGGTAGTTGCTTTAAAAACAAGTGACGTGTCATTTTTATATATTTCATCACATTTACTTGATGTATTTTATTTTAAATTGTATATACAGTTGTAAATTTCAATAAATAATTTAAAAAAAAAAAAAAAAAAACTTTTAGAGGGCCTTTTAAAGCGCAAAACACAAAACATTTATTAAAACTTACATTTTTAATATTTTTTGAAAATTTCTCACTCCCCACTGGAGTACCCTAGAATACCGGGGTAACGGTTCTGATAATCTCTCTGAGCTGCTGGCGCATTGCCCTTGCAGAACCCGTAGACGAAAGTCATATCTGCGTACTCACGCTATAGTGAAGTCCATGAATAAGGAGTGAATGGCAATTGATTCAGTCATGAAATGAGAGGACAACTTCTCTATGAGAGGACAACTATGACCTTTGCAAACAGTGGGATTATAATTGTTTACAAAGCTTAACTAATCAGAACGTGATATCATTGTATGGGCTAATGAGTAGCAGGCACATCATGAAATGTCATTTTTTTGTTGGTGTATTTAATTTCTTCAAATAATCCTAAATCGTTATTATTTATATTAAAAAAAAAAAAAAAAAGTTTATGTAACATTAGATAATCTACAAGAATTTGGGTCCCCCTCCCTTAACTTCCTATAAATAAGATTTTTTTTTTGGGGGGGGGAGGGGGAGGGAGGGCTTGCCACCTTCACAAAGCTTAACCCCTCATGCATATGGACAAGAGATAAAATAACTAATACACTTTTTCAATCTAGTAGGTACGTGAAGCAATCAAGTATTTATTCTCTAGCGTGTTTTTCATCAGAAAAACTTCCGTTAGATTCAAAAGGTGAAGTGCAATTGTATCATGAGTTACACCACTAAAAAGCTAACTAAATTCCGCAGTTTTTGGGAAATTTGACGGCTTCTAGGGTGCTCCAGTGGGGAGTGAGAAATTTTCAAAAAATATTAAAAATTTAAGTTTTAATAAATGTGTTGTGTTTTGCGCGTTAAAAGGCCCTCTAAAAGTGAATTTAAAGTAACTAGACCTATCTCATTTTTTAGAAAATTTAATGTTGATTAAAGAAAATATCATCGTTTTTGTTTCTACGCTAAACCAATGTAGGAAAACTGCCATTTTTCAGAAAAAATAAAGATTTTAAAAATAAAAACAAAAAAAAATTCTATCGCCTCAACTGATTGAGGTATGAAACTAGTTTCTGCACCATTCTAAACCGTTTAGTATGCAGTATTACCCAATTTTTTTTTTTACACTATGTCTGGGACACCCTGTATTATATATATATATATATATATATATATATATATATATATATATATATATATATATATATATATATATATATATATATATATATATATATATATATATATATTTTTATGTATGGTATATAATATGGTACCTTTCTGCAAGCCGATCTCCAGCTCCTACTGGAAAACCTTTTATCCATTTTAACCTTGTTCCGATTTATTTCGGTGTTTTAGTCGCTACTTTTCGAGGTGAAAGGTTATTTTCCTTCATTTAAGGAGAAACTCTAAATCCCTGTTCAAACTGATATTAACTTCCGTTTACCTTCTGATATTAAAATGACAAATAATAAACTAATGAAGTAGAAATAAGAAAATATCAAAATATAAGACACTAAATCAATGTTGAAAGTAATGTTAACCTCCTGATAAACTTTCTGATGTCAGGGTAAATAAATAGTGTAAATAATAAATTATAAATATATAAAATCTACGGAATCCTTGTTGAAATTTATGGTGTTAATTTATGCTACATTTTCTTAAGGGAAGTGGAAATAAGAAAATATGAAACCTGTGATATACTTTCTCACTTTTATTTTTAGATCGATGGGTTCTTTTAAATTACTAATACATCTGTCTTACTTAAGGAGATTAAGTAATATTGTTACAGGCCACTGGGGGTATGACTAATCAAATCACAATTTAAATACTAAACACTAATTCATTTACAACTTAATAAATACAAATAGGTCTCTTAAGCTTCTTTATCTACGTAATAACAATTATACTTAGGTCTAACTTATATCTAATTACACTAATATGTATATAACACAATACTTATCTTTAACATCTTAATACTAGGTGTCACAAATATACATAAGAATCTATACACTGACACACAGAGACTGTTACTACTTTAACTGAAACTGATAATCACTGACACTAACTAACTGAACTACCACTGACACCTGACTAATCGTTACTTGATCACTGACACATGGATACTGACGCACTAGGCTAGAAGTCGGCCTATTTGAAGCTACGCCGAACATTCTAGATCGTTCTAGCCAGGTTACAAATCTAGGCCCCTCGAGCCCGCCGTGAGCCTTCTAGGCCGGCCTTTCCAGCTATCTGCCGCCTGGGTCACCCACGGCACCGCCGACCTCACCTGACCGTAACAATATGTAAGTTAAAGAATCTATTCACAAAATATGTATACTGAAATTTTCTCACTTAAATTGATACAACAAATATAAACATCTATATAAAACACCAAATTCATGTAGAAATTAATCTTTTTAACTTATGTAACACTTTTATACATTAGAAAAGAGGAAATAAGAAAACATGAATTTACAAAACACTAAATCCTTTGGGGGACTCAATGGCCGAGTGAGTTGGAGCGTGGGTCTTAGCGCGCTCTTAACCAGAAGGTCGTGGGTTCGAATCCCACCTGGGCGAGTTAAAGTTTATTTCGTGGCGAACCCGAGAATAAATCTTGACCTTCCCACCTAGGCCAGTATAGTACTTCAATAAAAAAAAAAAAAAAAAAAAATATATATATATATATATATATATATATATATATATATATAAGGCACACGGATTATATTTTTAATCTCATATCAAAAAGCAAAGGATCGACATCTTGATTTGAAGGCCATTAGTTGTAAGCACTGATAATTCAGTCCATTATCCGCAAGAGTCTCTCAATAGTCTCTGTCTGTCTGGATTACAACCTTATATATTAAAATTTAAAAAAAAATCGATGAATAATTATGCTTTTACGTAATATTGACATACCTGATCAGTGCAATTTTAACCAGGTTTAGAAATACTGCTAAGCGTGAAAATACCATTAAAAAAATGATGATGATGCTCAATTTCATACTGTTTAAGAGCTCTTTAATTGGTGGAGGATTAAACTAAGGATCAAAGCCTGATTAGGGTATATCGGAAACCTATTGAAAAAAAAAAAAAAAAAAAATATATATATATATATATATATATATATATATAAAAAAACAATTAGTATAGACCTTGTTACGGTCAGGTTTTGAAACATTAGTATAGACCTCTTCCTCACTTATAATCCAGCTGGTATAAATATTATTACTTAAATATATAAATATTAATTATAATTATATTATAACTATGTATGTCATTGTCCCCGAACTAATCTACCACTTCTACACATATATATTTATTTCCTACAAAACTCCATTTTTCCTATAGCCTGGAGAAAGACCCTAGTCCGCCCGCTAAATTATGTCTATTCTCCATTTATCAGATTTAGGCCTATTTCCATCATCTCATATTTATCTAAGCCACTAGAAAGATTGGCTTATGCCCAAATTACCTCCATCCTAGAGAATGATTTACCCAGATTTATCAACTATTCCAAGTATTTCTTATCTAGCTATTTTTCCATCCTTCAGATATGCTCGAGGCACCTCGTAAGCTTCAGAAAGACATTGATAACATCAACCGTTGAGCAGTGAAGAATAAGCAACCCCTGAATCCAACAAAACCTTTACCAACTTCATTAGACAATCATCCTTCTGCAATTATGTAAATATTTAGATTTATTTTATTTATTTATTTCGTTTAACGCCATTTTATGCTGCTATGACTTATCAGACGATGCTACGGTGAGAGTCCTAAATTTTGCCTATCCAGGTATAACTAGGATAGGGATCTTTAACGAGTACCTGACATCGCACAGGCTCGGGACCCCCATTTTACGTCCCTTCCGAAGGACGGCATAACTAAGGATTTTTTACTCCCTTTAAAAAATCCTAAGGTCATCTGCCGGGCTGCGAACCCGCGTTCTTGGGTTTAGTAGGTTGCTATGCTAACCACTACACCACAGGTGATCCCCGTAAATATTTAGAATTATCATATATTTCATATATAGACGATTGTACTTGTAATTGTACCTTGTTCTTATTCATGGGGGACAGTAAGTTCTAGGATAAAGTTTATTTTAATTATTTCTTTGTTTTGAGCTTTACTCCCTAATAAAATTAACTGATGTATGATAATTGTGGAAACTAGTAGAATGAAATTATTGTTGAACAATTTCCTTGAGCTAACTCAGGTTAACTATAAACTTTAGCTAACTCGAGTTTCCAAGAAGCAGGGGTCTGTAGTAAGGATAACTCAAAGATAGAATAGGGGTAATTAGATTTGCAACAGAAGTGTCTTCTCTACCTGGTCTTAGAGGTTATCGTGTTAATATCAAAAATTTATGATAAATTAAGAGAATAATTTAATGAATATTCATAAGAGAAGTTTTATATATATACGTGGGGCGTCGATAATCCGAACGTTCAATTAACGGAACATTCTTATTTCCTTTTGACATAGATATGTCTTTTGGCTGGTGGTCCATGGGTGGTTTTCAAATAAAATGGCAATTTGCTGTCCCAGCACTTTGAATGGCTAAAAAAAAAAAAAAAAAAAAAAATACAGCCTATATTTCACTGTTGTTGATTTTATCTTGTCGAGTTCATTTTTTAAAATTAATTTAGGCCTTAAAATTTCAAAATTTTCTTATAGAAAAAAATAAAATTAAAAAATTAACTATTGAAAATTTTGACGTACGTTACTGTCCACGGGTTAAGTTTACAACTTCTAACCTTCACAAAGAGTATAGAAATTTGTCTTCATTTTATTCTCTTTGTTATTTCTTCTTAAATTATGTGTATATTAAATAAAAAAGAACTTTCTTTTGAAAATATGAAATTTTGGGGGCTTGAGAAAAGATTTTCTTTGTGTCGGAGAATTTCCGAATTTATTCTTTTGATGTACGTGATCGGGTGTAGAAGAGTGGGTTCTGGAACTAGGGGAGTCGGGATTGCATCTTACCACCCTCCAGACTATGTATTGTAACCATTCCCAACCAAGAGCCCAGGTCGCTGTGTCAACTGAAGTAAGACGACCTTAATTCTTAAAACATAGTGAGTGCCTTAATTCATTTTGACATACGTTACCGTTGTTTTCTCCCATTGAATTCACCACTTCCAATCTATGTTTTAACAGTTTGTATTTCTCAACATTACGAATGTTTCAAACCCATTATATTTGAAAAAAATTGTCGTTAAGTAATCTTTTTATAATTAAAATTATTGAAATTTAACATACGTTACTTTTGACATACGTTACCATTACAATAACGTATATTAAAATTTTGATAACGCACATTTAATTTGTGGTCCCATTTCTTAAATTTACGGTAAAAAACAAAACAAAATTAAGTAATAAAATCCTTTTTTTTTCTTATAAACTCACACACTAGCATTTTGTAATGTTGTTGATGTCATTTAGACTAGAAGTTATTTTCATTTTTGAATTATTAAAATATTTGGCTGTTACAGAGGCTCACACCTATAACAACTTAATAAATACTTTTAAGATTGGTTTTTAAAGACTTTTTGTTAAAATTCAGTTATTCTACATGTTTATCTTAGTCACCATTAAATGTGAACATATTTTTGAGCAATTAAAAATAAATAAATTAATCAGTTAATAATAATTTTTTGGTAGGATTATTAAAAGGGTCTAGAAACTCTTAATAGATGTTAATAACTTTGGTGGGGAGCAATAATGAAATCCATGAGCGTTTTAATAATGTGAAAAAAAAAAAATTGGTAACGAACGTTAAATTTTTTGGAGAAAAAAAACTTTAATTTTTCACACAAAATTTATTACTGTTGCTATTCCTGGTAAATTACTTTAAATTAGCAACCTTTAGAATCCTTTCCAAAAACTTGAATAAAAAATCACAATTCTGACAAGGTACAAACTCGGTAAAGTGCATCAAATTATCAAAGGTTTTATTTTCTTAAAATTCATTAAAATTTAAGGAAGCAAAAATTTGAGGAACCAGCTCAGGTATATATTCTCAAGTAGTGTGGTAACATCCTAGTATGCCACAGAACATGAATAAGTAACTTTTTTTTTTTGAGGATTTTTGGGTTTTCTAGAAAGCTAAATTGCCATTTTATTTGATAATGACCCCCATACTTTTTTGTTGTAACGTTTTTTTTCACAATTAAAAATGTATAATTTTGACACGCTCTAGCTCTGTTGGTGATGCTTTGATCCAGAATTTGATGAATGTTTCCTGGACAGAAATTTACTGGAGAACACTTTTTGATATGTAACTTTTGTCGCGCGAACCTACCGTTTAGGAGCTATATTGCTTTGAAGAATACAAAAAGTCAGGATTTTCTAAAAATTGGAACTTTTTTGACACGTTATTGCTCTGTTAAATTAGGATAATATAGTTGAGGTTATATATAGCTAAATAAAAGGATCGCGGTTTGGAGTTTTTAAAAAGAAGCTTTCTTGAGTGACATATATTGATACAAGAAAAAGCACAATTTATAGCCTAGTACAAAACTTCGGACATAACATCTGCACGTCTCTACGCGCGACGGTAGAATGTCCCTGAGGCTAGGAGGAGGTGGCCTTTTATAGGGTTGTTTAGGAGAGGGGATATCATACTTTGTTTATTATCCTTAATACTATTGAGGTTCGCATTACTATATATATATGTGTGTGTTTGTGTGTATATATATATATGTAAGCATTTACTTTTTAATTTTATTTGATTTAAATAATGAATTCAAGCAATATAGCTTTTGCCATTACGCCATTTCCAAGAACTCTCATGATTTATTCTGATATTCTCTAGTTTTTCTTACATACCACCATTTTATCTAACAAGACGTCTTGTTCTAGGAACACAATAATTGTCGTAGGAAAGTTAAATAAGATCAAACACCATTCCAAAGCTGGACTACTTTTGCTAATGAGATTACAAGGATTTAATTACAGCTCTTTAATGTAAAGTAATCCTATAATCATATTCTAACAGCTGTTTTAGGTTTAAATACTTAACAAAGAGCGTCGCCATGTTTGATTTTACTTGCTGCCCGTCGTGACAAAGTTTCTTGTATCCAATTCAGACGAATCTCTTGTTTCTCTGAAATGTTCTTTATACACCAGTCTTAATTGTACGAGAGAAAATATTTGCATATTTGCTAATGGTTATGATTACTATTCAGCTTGTTTTATTCCATTGTAATTTACAGATAAGATCGTTTTTCCATCTCCTTATATTTTTATTCTCAAGCAACTTTTCCATTACCGCAATCCATTACCATTAAGTACTCGAAAACTTTTGGTATCATCTCTCGTTATTACCAACTTGGCTATAGATGCATAGTATATGGAGGACTGTCTGATGAGCTCGAGATGAGATGTAAAAGAGTAATGAACTGTTTTATTAGATTTATTTTCGGGATCTCCAGACGTTCTCACATATCTCACAGGTATTCTGAAATTGGGTGACTTTACCCCAGTTTTCAACCGGCTTCAAAAAATAGAAGGTTTTCAACACGTCTGTATTATTATTATTATTTTTTTTTTTTTTTTTTTTTTTGTGTGTATGTCACGCGATTACTCCGTCAATTCTGAATCAATTTTGATGATTATTTTTTAGATCGGTAGGGTATACTCCAGAGGTGGTTCCATAAAAAATATTTTGAAATCAACCCAGCACTTTTTAAGATAAATCAAAAAATAGTTTTAAAAAATCACAGTTATATAACCTTCCACTATAAACATATTTTTAATTATGGTAATCTAAGATCTCCATGGTAACTAAATCTAAATTATTAACAAAAATAATTTACATATACAATCAACTCTCGTTGTGTTTTACTTCGATGAACTGAATTCTTAAATAAGTATACGAAATTTACTGTCTGAAGTACATTACAGGTAAATTTCACCTCAAAAAACGTGAAAAATTGTGTAAATAAGTCGAACTGACAATAGGGTTCAAATAAAAGGACTTTTAGGACCTCTATCAACCGAACTATTAGAAGACATCGCCTTTTTAACTCGAAGTCAAATTAAGAGAATTATATGGGATTTTTGTTTTCCTGTTTCCCGTCATTGTTAATATTTGCCGTTCATAGTTCCACCAGTGACTTATTAGTTATTTAATCAAGTGATTTTACAATGGCTACTGAAAATTATTTTAATTAACGAAAAGTTTAAACTCTGATCTGATCGGAATCTGAGCGTTTGTTGCTAGATAATTCCGAATTCCGCGTTGTACTTCATTTTTGGTAGGCGGTAAGTCTACTCAAAATACACTCACCACTAAAAATTAAAAGATCAAAATAATTTCTAGAAAAAAAAAAAAAAAAAACTGTCTTCAAGATATAACCTATATATGAACACTTGAACTAAAAAACAAAAAAAAAAAAAAATTTAATTGCTTCGAAACAAAAAGAATTAAATGACAACCAACGAAATTATCGATACTCATATACCTATTCACAATTTATGGTCAGTTATTTTTGGAGTCAGTTCCAGCCAAAACAAAGAATTCGAAAGAAAGCTGGTAATTGTAAAGATGCTCCTACTTTTCATCACCACCATACCGCAGTTTCCTGTCATTCACAATTATTTTGCCAAAGCAGGATTGAACTGCCGTTAATTTTGAATAGGTATATAAGTATCGATAATTTAGTTGGTTGTCATTTAATGATTTTTGCTTCGAAGCAATTAAAATATTATTTTTTATTTTTTAGTTCAAATAAGTATATATAGGTTTTATCTTAAAGTCGGTTTTTTTTTTTTCTAAAAATTATTTTTATTGACTTCATTACTCCCTAGGTGCATTCATATTTCAATCCTTGATAGCCAAAAAAAAACACAACTATATTCATGACCTTCATACTCTGCGCTCCTCCATCCGCATTTTAAATATTTCCTTAAATTTAAATCATAAATTTTAAAGTTATAGGTTTAACACATAGCGATATAACTTATAATTTTTCATTACTGGTAAGTAATCTCTTAAATATCTTTGTAGTTCTGGTTGAAACCTTATATTATTTAGTTGTTTCTTTTTTTATATTGTTTCCAACCTCACCCTATTCATCATAACCTTTATATAATATAATAATAATATTACCTAGAGGATGTTAATCTTTGTTTATCACTTAATCGTTCAAATTAAATAATGTTTTAATTTCCCCGCTCATCGAGTTTGAGTGTCACAAAATAGCCTCCACACTGCAGGGCGAACCCTAGAGCCCCTGGAATTAAGACTGGCCTTGTAAGTTAAATCAGAGCGACAGGAGAGAGGAATTTCAATTCCATCTGAGCTCAGCGATCAATCTAGGAGGCGGTGGTAATCACTGATCGGTAGGCCTTAATCCCGGGTTCGACTCCCGCCCCAGATGTCCTCCCAACTAAATGGCCCAAGTTCCCGGAACGGATTGTTTGCTACCACCTGGAGGCTCCAGTTCCAGTAAGGGCTCTAGGGATGATGGAAAGCTGCCAATAATATCTGTTGGGTACTCTATTAATGTTAGGCTATTACTTCATGTAATCGATTACATTGCTAAGATGGTTTAATTAAAGAGGAAAGGAAGTTAAACTAATAGCATACTTCTAGCAATATTTTTAATAGTAAGAGAATTATATTTTATAGCATATTTAATAATGAATTCTAAACCACACAAAGAATAGCTAAACTACACAATCATACACAGCTAAAAAACATTTAAAAAATCAGCACTTTGATTAATAAACACATTATATTTATTTATTTTAAAAAGGTAAGAAAATAAATCAAGCATGTTAATACTTCCTATAATAAGGATTCTTGAATCTGTTTCTAGAGTAAACCCTGGGACGTAATAGAAAGGTTAGATCCCGGCAGATCTTAAAATAATATCTTTAAGTCTTATGTAAAAAGGATTAAACAGAAAGAGAGTGGAATTTTAAGAAACAAAATGATTTAATCTATTTTAGGAAGGATAAAAGTTAATTTTCGGGAAGGAGTGGTTAAGAAAATCCTGTTCTCGCAAGATCCTGCCAAATCTCAAAACAGTATCATTTAGTGGCTAAAATTCGAATCGATTGGTATAGACTAACTAAACTCTTGGTTAGACTCAACTAAACAACCCAATTCATCTTTTATCCAACCCTTAGGCCCAATTCAGAACGGAGGTGGCGGAGACGTGGCGCGGACGTGGCGCTTTTTTCTCTTCGGACATAAAAACAACATTAATAAAATTTTATATTGGAGTTACATACATATATATCAACAATCTGATAGGGGTAAATCATCACATTTAATTTTTTTTTTGGGGGGGGGGGCGGGAGAGGGTGAATTGGACATAAATACAACTTAACCGATTTTCGTAAAATTTGATATTGAAGTTACATAAATAAATATCAACAATTTAATAGGGGTGAAACATTACTGATTTACTTTTTTTGGGGGAGGGGGAAGGAGGGGGGGGGGGTTAATCGGACATAAAAAAACTCGACTGATTTTCCCGAAAAACCCGCCATCCCCCTAAAAAAATTAAATTGGTAATGTTTCACCCCTATTAAATCGTTGGTGTATATGTATGTAACTCCAATATCAAATTTTATTAATGTTGTTTTTATGTCCGATTCACCCCTTACCAAAAAAAAAAAGTAATCTAACTAAAAAAGAAAAAAAACTCGTGGCGAGGAAGTGACGTGCCCCTTCTTGTACGCCACGAGAGACGGCAAAGAGACGTTGCGAGGGCGTGGCGAGGACTTTTGTCTCTTCCGCGCCTCTCCTATTAAACAAACGTTCCAATTCACACAGAACGGACGTGGCGGAGACGTGGCGCGGACTTTTTTTAATAGGACAAACGTGGAAGAGACAAAAGCGCCACGTCCGTTCTGTGTGAATTGGGCCTTACAATCCAAAATCCTTCGAAAAATCCTTAATGCTCCTTACTATGTCACCAATAAACTTATCCATTAAGATCTAAATGTTCTATATGTTGCTGATTTAACCCAAACCAGACATCTATCCATTCATAGTAAGCTCCATAACCACTTAAATCTCCTAATTTCTCAACTTGCCTCCCACACCATTCACGATAATCCTCCGAGGCGTCTGAAAAGAAGATGACCCAGATACCTTCAAGTGTAGAATTTTTAATAAAGTGCTACTGATGAGTAGTTCTTTTCAAGTTTTGGCATGTGATTGTAATCTTTGTCAGTACATTTACTTGATGTATATATTTTGTACAGTTGTAAATTTCAATAAATGGATATAATAATATATATATATATATATATATATATATATATATATATATATATATAAGTTAAGGTGTATAGGGGGATAATATACATCTTAATTCCTAGCTTAATCCCAAACAGAATGTATATAAAGAGGATTGCTGAACAATAAAGTCAGTCTTTATTCTGAAGTTGTGTGCGTTATTTAGCTCCCTAATTTTCCTTTTTTTTGGACTTTTCTTCTGGATGAACTTAACTGGTGCCGAAACCCGGGACTACGAAAGCATATTCTTCTGGTAAGATTTCTTTTTTATTTTTCACGCAAGAAGTTTTTCCCTTTCGTTGCCTTCAAAGTCGAACTTGTTTTTGTGTTTACCTGTTCTTTCGGATTTGAAATTTGAAAAACATAAGATGGAGGGCAAAAACATTTTGAAACCTCTTACTTTCGAGGTTCAGCCAGAATTGCAGCCGTTACAACCAGAGACGTTAGCGGCAGCCCATGCAAACATGGCAGCGGCACAGGCGAACGCTTTGGAGTTGTTGAAACTCAAAACGGCGGTATCGCAGGATTTAAGAAGAGCGATATCAGATATAGAAAAATATGGTGGAGAAGTTGGGGAGCTGAATCACTTCCTCAAGGGAGGCGACCGAGTAATGGCTCGGATTGAGGCCAAGATAGCCGAGAACCTTTTGGACCCGGTGGATGCATGTTCACTGAGGGCGGCGTTAGTGTGCCGAGTCAAGCGAGGCATTCTAAATTTAATTCAAGCCGACGAAGACACTCCATGGTTGGTGGTGAAAGACCGGTTAAAGAAAGCTTTTGGAGGCGGCCGGTGGACACCGGAAGAAGACATCTTCCGGATGTTTAGGGAGACAAGGAGACCTCACCAATCCAGTGGGCAATATGCAGGGGCCTATTGGCCCACTATAATAAGATAACGGAGAAAATGAGGGAAACCACGGAAGCGGCGGAGGTGGAAGCGCGGATGGCCTTCTTGTCAACAATCCTGAAAGTGCAGCTGGCAAAGGAGACGGGAAGGAAGGAAGGGTTACCGAGAGATAAAACCTTTGTCGAATGTGCTAGAGAACTAGTAGACTGTAGTGCGAGAGAAGAAGAGGTGCGGAAGGACGAAGGATGGAATAGAGTAACCTACAGGCGCAGCGAGGAGTACAGAAACAAACAGCCTCGAACGGAACCATGGAGGAGACGAGATGCAGAGGTCGGAGTGCGAGAGCGGACGTCACCTCGGGAGAAGAGGTATGGCGCGGAGAAGAGAAATTGGAGGAGGGAAGAGAGGAAGTGCCACGGCTGTGGGAAAGTGGGTCACTTGGTAGCACAGTGCCCCCACACGAGATGCTTTGAATGTGGCACCGAAGGGCACATCGCTCGACAGTGCCCGTACATGAGTAGGCGCTGAGGAGCGAATCAGGGAGAACCTATGGAGGTAAATGCACAGCGTGTATGGAGAAGAAGCAGACGACCATCTGAATCGACGAGGTCTTCGGAGACATCAGAGACAGAAGAAGAAGGTGAGTCGGGAGAAGGCGCACGGGCGGAGGGAAGGAGTAGGAGTAGCCATAGGAGCGAGGAACGACGAGCGGCAGCGGAAAGGAGATCGCGAGACAAAGAATGAGGAGGGTGTAAGGGGAGGGGCAACCGAGGGGTAATAAATAGTGTTGAGTGTGGAAGTGAATGGTTGCCTATAATTAAGATCGCGGGAGGGGTGAGGTGTCTGGTTGACACCGGCAGTACTAATACGATAATGAGCCGGGGTACAATAGAAGCACTATGTAAAGGAGAGAGGATACCCCAGGTGAGAGAGTGTGGGTGTAGGTTGATTACTCTTAGCGGTCCCTGCAAGGTGGAGGGTGAGGCGGAAATAAGGATTGACGGATGGGGAGAAAGGGAGATAAAATGAAAGTCCATGTTGTAGAAAACATGCCGCGAGAGTATGGAGGGATTATAGGGTGCGACCTATTGGGGAGATTCGGGACTCGGATAAAAAGTAGCGGTGAGCAATGGGTAGTCCGAATTGGTAAAAAGGAGTTTAGGTGTGAGAGGAATCAAAAGGGAAGATGTGCAATTGTAGGAGCGGTTAACCGAGAGAGGGATTGGCGATAAGCATTGAAGCAGGAGTACTCGGACGTTTTTTTCAGGGAGGGAGAGATATTGAGCGTAACAGGGGAAACGGTCCACGAGATCCCGCTTAAACAAGAACGGGTTACGTACGTTAAAGAAAGACGGTATCCCCAGGCGTTGCGGCAGCACATTAGGAAAGAGTTAGAGAGTTTAAAGGGGCAGGGGATTATCGTGGATAGCACGTCGCCGTACAATAGCCCGTTATGGGCCGTTAAGAAAAGGAGTGATGAGGGAACGTCACGGGAGAAATACAGGGTCGTGGTGGATTTTCGTAAATTGAATGAAAACACATTGGACGAAAAGTACCCCATACCACGGTTCGAAGATATTCTAGACAGGTTGGGAGGCGCGACGGTGTTCAGTACACTGGACCTGAAGGCAGGGTATCATCAGATCCGTATGCACCCGAAGGACCAACACAAGACGGCGTTCACGTTCGAAAGGGGGCATTATGAATTTACAAGAATGCCGTTCGGGTTGAAGAACGCCCCTATCACGTTCCAACGACTGATGGACGAGTTCTTACGAGGGTTGGATGAAGCTTCATGCCAGGTATACATGGACGACCTACTGATATTTAGCAAGGACGAAACAGGACACATACAAGACTTGAGACGGGTATTCGGACGACTAAGACAGTTTGGGTTAAAGTTGTCAGGAGAGAAGTCGATCCTGGGACAAGATCGAATCAACTTCCTAGGGCACACCATTTCGAAAGAGGGGGTGAGACCCGACATACGGAAGGTAGAAGCGATAAATAGGATGGCTATACCCACGGACGTGAAGGGCATTCGCAGGCTATTAGGGACGCTTAATTATTACCGCAGGTTCGTCCCGGAAATGGCGAAATATTTGGTGCCGCTGAATGATTTGCTAAAGAAAGGGCGAAGGATTGTGATTACCCCGGAAATTGAGCAAAATATTCGAACATGTATGGGGAAACTTCAGCAGGAACCGGTACTCGCGTTCCCCGACTTTACCCGAACGTTCACGATAACCACGGATGCCAGCGAGTACGCATTGGGGGCCGTATTGTCCCAGGAAGGAGAAAAGGGGGACCAGCCCGTGGCATATGCCAGCAGACGGCTCACGGAAACGGAAGCTCGATACAGTGCTCTAGAAAGAGAGTTGCTGGGGGTAATATGGGCGATAGAGCACTTCAGGCCGTATGTGTTCGGACGGAGGTTTAGGGTACTCACAGATCATCGTCCCCTAATGTGGGTGGGAAAGCTTAAGGAATCATCGGCGCGCATAACCCGCTGGAAAGAATTTCTTAGTCAATATAAACGTAGAAGTGGTATACAAGCCCAGGAGGGAAAACGTCGTGGCCGACTGGTTATCGCGAGCCCTTCAGGTTAACGCGATAGAGCGAGAAGCAGGGGAGTATTCGGGCGGTTTACAACGATTCATACGGGAGTGGACGCCAGAGGGGGAAGGGGAACGCGAGTCAGAAGAAGTAGAAGTCGAAAGCGAGGTGTTGAGGGGGGAGAGCTCGGAGGGCGAGAGGACGGTAGAGATGGAAGAAAGGGAAGAAATAGTAAACGACAAGGACAGACAAATAATATGGAAGACGAAGACAACGGGACTGACTAGGGCGGAATACGCGACGTACGGGAAATATCATATTACCACCATATGGTCGCAACCAGGAGTGGGAGAGGAGGTCATTAGTAAGGTGTTGAAGGAGGAGTCTCGACCAGGAAAAATTTTTTATTTATACGTCGGGAATGCGGTTGTGTGGGAAAAAATTAAGAGGTTGTGGCGGGCCGAAAAGATAGGGTTGGACCGGACGTTTATTAGATGCAAATTGCAGGTAGAAACGGTGAGGGAGGTGGACCGGCAGAAGGAAGTCACAATAGCGTACCACCAGGGAAAGACAAATCATAGAGGGGTGCAGGAAACTTTAAAAGCGTTAAAGAGGAAGTATTTCTGGATGCACATGAGGAAGACGATAGAGGAGGTAATAGGAGCGTGCAAGATCTGCAATACCACGAAATATGACAGACACCCCCCAACCGGGAAGCAGGAGGAGACAATGACACCAACCGTACCACTAACTGACTTACAGGTGGACACGTTTACCTGGAAAGGGCTTAAGTGGCTTACAGTTATAGACATCTTCAGCAAGATAGCCATGGCATACCCGATTGACGACAGGACAGCCGAGTCAGTACTTATGGCTCTCCGTATTTGGTTTCAATTCTACGGGGTACCGGAGAGAATAACGTCAGATGGGGGGCGGGAATTTGATAACAGCCGTCTCAGGTCGGAGATGCGAGGATTAGGGGTAGAATGGCATTTAAATACGCCGGGACATCCTAAAGGTCGAGGAGCGGTCGAAAGATTGCATAGTACCCTGGGTGATCACCTTCGCGTCTTCTACGCGGAAAAGGGGTTGAAAGCGGATACGGCAATGCCTAAGGCGATAATAGCATACAACCACTCAATTCACTCGGCAACGGGATATTCACCATTCGAAATGTTATTTGGACTCCGGGAGCGCAAGAGGGATAGCCGCGGTGCAATAGTGGATGAGGAGTTTGCAGCGACGTTGGTGGCAAATAGGGTGGCGCTCGGGGAAAGATGGGAAAAGACGCGGAAGAAGCTCGCGGCTGAAAAAAGTAGGAGGGTAAACCGCGAAAATCTCAAGAGTCGGGATGGTATGGAGAAAATAGAAATAGGTTCTATTGTGTATCGCAGGGTGTCTTCGAATCGGACTAAAGAGGAAATACGATATGACGGACCCTTCAAGGTTGTTGCGATTAGGGAACATAATGTCGTTACCATCCAGAGTATTCAAGATCCCCGGAAGAGAAGGACGGTTCATTTGGAACAACTGAAGATCCCGTTAAGTTAGCGTTTTTTCTCGTTTTTTCTCGTTTTTTCTCGTTTTTCTCGTTTTTCTCGTTTTTTTCACGTTTTTCTCGTTTTTCTCGTTCATTTCGTAGTTCGGTCGTTTCTCGCTGATTTTCTCGTGTTCCATTTTCCGAGGTTGTTGGTATCATTCATTGAGTTCGGTTGTATATTCTTGGGTACCCATTTTCGTTAGAAGGGTTTCGAGGGGTATCCTCTTTTCTATGCAAGAGAACTTGTGTAAATGGTAGATGATGTAAAAAAGGAAACTTAGGAGAAGTGTAACAGTTTTTTTTGTTTGTATTTTAGTTTTGTACTGGAGGAGGTATGTAAAGATCTGTCAAAGTATGGTGAAAGTTTAAGTTAAGAAGAGTTTTTTTGTTTTGTGTATTTATTGTAACAGTGATTGTTTTTTTTTTTCTTTCTTTCTTGTATTTATTTGTAGCATTGGTTTTTGTATATAATTGGTTGTTTGGCCTGTGTAGGAGTTTACGAGGATTGGTCGTAAACTGGTGGGGGGGAGTTAAGGTGTATAGGGGGATAATATACATCTTAATTCCTAGCTTAATCCCAAACAAACCACAGAATGTATATAAAGAGGATTGCTGAACAATAAAGTCAGTCTTTATTCTGAAGTTGTGTGCGTTATTTAGCTCCCTAATTTTCCTTTTTTTTGGACTTTTCTTCTGGATGAACTTAACTTATATATATATATATATATTGATAAATTTCTTGACTGTTACTATTAAATGTTCAGTAAGGTTCTTTCAAGTTCTTTTTAGTAAGGTTCAGTCAATTGAATTGAATGATTGAGTCGATGATGATTGAGTCGATTGACTGAACCTCAAGAACCTTACTAAACATATATATATATATATATATATATATATATATATATATATATATATATATATATATATATATAAATATATATATATATGTATATGAAACTAATGAAATTAAATATTAATCAATCTTTTTTGAAGTAACACTTCGAAACTACCTTGTATCTTGAAGCTTTCAATAATCATTCTTGGAATATTTGTATTATCTTCTTCTTTTACTTATAATGTCCTTTAAAGCGTTCTCAAGTTATATTATTGAACTTATTTTCTCAATATTGTAACATTCAAAATGGCCCTTTGTACAGTAACACAATGTTCTTTGAAAAAAATATGACGTGTAAGGTGAATCTCAATACTGAAGAAAATAAAGACTGGGTATTAATTCTGAATTTCCCTTCCTTGGAAGTGTGGAACGGAAGCTACACAGAGCATAATGATCCTTGTTGATTAATGGCCGAGGTTTTCTATTATTAATGGATGTGTGCTCTTGAAGTGAAGGTTTTGTTCCTGCCGTGGAAGTTAGATTTTGTTTATGATTAGATCATCTGGGTTCTTGAGTGGATGGATGAAAATAAACTTCAACCGGGTATAATAATCGATATAATAGCAATCTAATGTAAGTTATTATTGCAATGTATTATGTCAGAAGTGGTGGCGGCACATGCGCTTGTTCGTGTGCGGGAGAGTGAGTGTTTTGTTAAAAAAGAGTTAAAAAAAAAAAAAAAAAAATGGCAATAGATAGTGTTTGAACAAAATACGCTACTGTAAGTGTGGAATGGACACCAGAATGTGTTTGTACTCTCCCTCTGTACATCTTTATCTGTTTAAGTATGTTAAATAAAACAGTTTTACGTGCAAATAAGTGAATTAGTTAGACATAGATATTCAAAGAATTGTAATTGGGATAACCAATATAAGTCTGTTCATTCTTTCGGAATGCTTCTTCTTCCTCTCTTTCGTCCACTTTTTCCCTGATTGTCGTTGTGTTCTTTGTTCAAATGTCATATTGTTGACTATAGTCCGGCATTAATTACGATTTTCGAAATTTTCTATATCGATCAGCTGCAGTTTCCTCTGTGCCTCCTTTAACCATCCTGTAGATATGAGTGTAAAATCTTGCTCGGCGTTTTTTGATTTTATTTACTTTTATTTTTTATATCCATTTATTGATATAAATACAACTGTTCAAAACATATACATCAAGTAAATGTATTGAAAAATAATAGTATCAGTAGCACTTCATTAAAAATTCTACACTAGAAATTCTCTCGGCTATCTTCGTTTCAGACGCCTCGGAGGATTATCAGGAATGGAGTGGGAAGCAAGTTGAGAAACTAACGGATTTGAGTGGTTATGGAGCTTACTATTAAAGGATAGGTATCTGGTTTGGGCTAAATCAGCAACATATGGAACATTAAGATATTTATGGATAAGTTTATTGGTGACAAAGTAAGGAGCATTGAGGATTTTGGATTGTAAGGATTGAATATGAGTTTAATTGGATGGTTTAGTGGAGCCCCTATGCTCAACTCCGTACGTCCAAATAGGTTTAAATACAGTCGTGTATATGAGTCTTTTGTAATTAATTGGGAGCTTTGAACGTTTGTCTAATAAATGTTGAAGTAATCTGTAACGACGGGCAGTTTCTTGTCGTTTTAGTCTTGTATGTGGATTCCAAGTTAGACGTTTGTCCAAGTGGAGTCCTAGGTAGCGGATCTCTTCAACAGGTTAAAGTTGTAGTTTTACGACGTAGGGTAAAGGTTATTTGGTGTAATTTGTTTGGAATCATTTTGATTCTCCATTTTTGACACCATTTAGAATATGGTGTAGAACAGAGTTCCCCAAACTTTTTTGTGTCGTAGATCCCTTGCCATGTTTTTCCGTGTTGGGTAGACCCCCTACTTACCTGATATTGATTTCCTGTAAATTTGTAACTGTAGTGAATTTTAGTGTTAAAAACTTAAAGTAAAAACACATGTTAATTTATACATTTATTAATTGAATTTAAATTAAAACCACTCAAAATAAAATTTCGTATCTGTTATGTAAAATATACGTAACATTAAATAAACATAAAATAAACTATAAATAAAATAACACTAGCAATAAGTCAATATTTTTAGTGAGAAGAATGAACCTGATGCTTTAATAATAAATTATCAACATTTGGCGTCAATTTTGTAAGGGTTAATCTTGAATCTCCTCGGCTAATGATGTCCAGTCTGTTTCTTTTTTTCGTTAGGAGATTGGTAACAGTGCTGAACCCCCTTTCGACTAGGTATGACGATGAAAAGGAAATTAAAAATTTCCTCGCTATATTCCATAATACGGGATAAGTAACGGGTATGTTGTTTTGCAGCCAGAATTGCTGATATTCGTTTTTAAACTGAACCTTAAGTTCTTCCTTTGTACTTAGTTCAGTCAGTTCCTCTTGCATTATGACATTCGTTTCTTCTATGTCACCATATGGATTAATTATCCACGGTGGTATTAACATAGTCAAAATATCCTCAAACCTAGATTCAAAATCTGAATAGAGGGCATTTAAATGTTGAACGTAAGTTGAAGCGTCGTCTTCCTGGCAGCTTGTCTGTGACAAATTGGAGAACTGAGAAAATTCGCCCCGTCTAATATTTTATATATATTAAACATATATAATACATTTTTTACTTCATTGGCACTTTTATAAATATTGTATATGTTTTGATATTATAAGATAGTATGATGTAAGTAAATAGGTACTATCAGTGTATGTGTTGAGATCCACTATCGTGGATCCCCATTTTCATTTCATGGACCCCCAAATTTTTTTTCGCTGACGTAGACCCCTTGCACGTTGTCATAAACCCCTAGGGGTCGATATAGACCACTTTGGGAATCACTGGTGTAGAATATGCATCGGAGTGTTTGAGAGGAAATAAAGGGATCATCGTTTACTGATAACACACGTCATCAGCATACGTAGAAAGGACAGAACTAGATTTTAATTTCTAAGCATAATAGTATATGACTGTTTAGCAATCCTCATTTCTGCCACTCAACATTACACATTTAAATGTTTATTATTATAAATTTTACTATTGGTAAACATTTCTAGAACTATTTAAAAATGTAGATAAAGTTTGCTATAAATAGGTTTAGTAGTTTTACCATTGGAAATTCTATTTTGGAATTTCCAGTCAGTGAGTGCTAGCTTCAGTTGAATCCACATGTCGCACCACGTAATTAGATTTTTTAAATTGAATATTCGTTATTTTATTATCACTTTCAAGCTCTATGTAACTCAAGTACTTAATGATGTAACCTCTCACTATAAGGCGCTAACCACCTATCGGCAAATTTTCAAACTTCACTGTATCTACATATTTTCGCTTGTTTAATACTAAACCGATTGAAAATGAGTAATTGTTAAACCTTTCCGGAACTATAAAGATTATGAGGTTAAAATTTGGGGGATATTAGTTTAGTAGTTTTCATGGTTAGTAAACGCAAACAAAAAATGGCTTGTTATTTTATATAATAGTATTAATAAAATTAAGAGATTATCTTTCTTTCTCTTGTCTCTAATAAAAGCACTATCTTTTCAAACGCTTAGGAGGTTTAGGGTATAAAAAAAAGAAAGCAAGTTGAGAGGCTAGTGGATTTAAATAGTTGTGGGGTTTGTTAAAGGAGGAGTCTGGTTTGGACTAAATCTTGGAACATTAAGGTCTTTGTGGATAATTTTGTTTTGTAAGGATTGGATACGAGATGAATTAGATCATTATATTAAAATTAAATACCAAAGTATGACCGTAAAATGGGGTCACATTAGTACGGTGGTGTAAAATTGGTACAAACAACTATTTCTGTGGTTATTTCCTTATGTTGTTGCGTCGACTTTTACCTAATGAGAGCGCATGAGTCGTTTCGTGGGCTCCTTACGACGTCAAATGAGCTTCTAAAATATCAATTATATCTTTTTGGACGTTACCAAGGAAGGTTATTTTTCAACAGGTGGTTTTATACTGATATACAAAGCCTCACTAGCTTAGTTATTTTCATTTCTACTGCAAGGAATTATGTTAAAAAGTAAAGTACTTTCATTTACTTATTTATCAAGGTATACACGCATGATATTGTTTTTTCCTTAAAATTATTGTATTTGAAACTTATTTTAAAAATTATGAAAATAGGAGAATGGTGGGGTGTTTCTATTACACGTGAGTCAGAGAAATTTTGTGGGGTGAATTTAGTACAGCTAATTATTATCTCATATTCAACAGTTTTTCCTTTCTAGAAACAATGCCATGAAACTATGTGAAGAAGTTACGGACAAGACCGTATAAAAATTATAGTGGTGAGACCATGAAAGAAGCTCTGACCTTCTTCGAGAGAAAATATATACTTCCGAGCTGCTTCAAAAAGGTTTGTTATATTGCTTCTTGATCTTAAATATAATATTAGTGATTATATTATATAAGTAACCTCAATTTTTTTTTTTTTTTACAGGTTTAACACACCTCTAAGTTCGCTGATCTTGAAGATGGGGAGGTTTAAGAGAACCGGAGACGTTAGGCGGTGTGAGAAAACTGCATTCAGTGGCGCCGAAGAGGAAATGTTAACTTCCCAAATTATTGCTCTGGCAGGGATGTTGATTAAATAAAATTTAGCTTCACTCAACAAAATTATTCCTTGGTATAAAACCCTAATGCCATTTTTAGATTTTAAAATTGATCGCTTTTGCTTGCTATAATATACTAGGCACTCTATTCATGGGTTGAGATTGTTACATGGCTCTATAACATGGGATTTTTTATTGAAAGAGTCTTGTACTAATGTGACCCCACTCGATGGGGAGTGATTAGTACATTTTTTTTTTTTTTTTTTTTTTAATCATTCATTTCTAGATACAGAAATCAACCACATCTTAAATTATTTAGAAGGAATAACTTATGCAGGTAAAAAATTACTTTGGAAGAAATGCTTGGATTTGCTAGTTTGAAACAAATTACCCCAGTAAAATAAGGATTTCACCTCGGGAACGAACCAATGAAGCTGAAATGGAACCGGTGCCAGCTCCTCTTTCTCTGCGCTATATCTCAACAACGGTTAATCCTAAAAGAAAATTAATACAACCAAAATTATAGAGAATATTATTATCTACAAGTTTTGTAACCTTCTTGATTGACGGCCGTTGGATAGAAATCGAGATATTTGAAAAAAAACCTGATTTTTGTGACCTTTGACCTATAATATCTAATTATGCTAACGTGCTGAGATCGGTGACTTTTAACTTATTTAGAAAACCAAAACAAAGATATATTCAAAAATTGAGCTTCATTGGTTCGTTTCCAAGATTTGCTGTATAAAACTCCTTTTTTGACTGGGCTAAATATGCTAAAACTGTATTAAATTGACCCCATTTTACGGGAGTGAATAAAAATGGTATTTACACCATTTTTAAAAAGTATGAAAAGCCATTTTGATTACAAGTCTTCTAGAAACTTTGTAATGAAGTACTGTTTTTATAGTCTGAATTAAGGAGTGTTTTATTTATTTTTAATTTTTTTTCCATCTATAATGCAGTTTCGAAAAGATTTAACTTTGAAAGTTGTGTTTACGAGAGTAAATTGTTCGGCTCTTAGCTGCTCAAGTACCTTTATACCTTTTTAGATTTAAGATCTCAAAGAAGACTTTATCCTCGAGAAGTCGGGAAGTTTGCCATCATCAAAACAGCAAATGGTGTAATAAACTAATCTTTTAAAAAGGGAACAAACTTTGAACAAAAGTTATTTTCCCCCTCCCCAACAGCTAGCCTTCATATATACTCCAAGTTTGGGCTAAACTTTTCCCTTAATCCGGAGAAAAGTTTGCCCTGACATTAGGAGAGGGCGATACAAAAGTAGGGGCAGCTTTTAGCACCTTTACCATCCTGTCTTCTGTCTGCTATTTGTTGTCATGTCATGTCTTTATTTAGTGTTAGTTAAATTTACAACCTAGTTCACTTTTTATACTAAAGTTTTTTAATTAAAAAAAAAAAAAAAATGTTACTTGGAATACATTATTTATCTAATACTTAAGTTATCTTCTTCTTCTACACACGCTTCCTAACATCAAACAAACATTTTATTTCTTGTTCTGACAATGTTATCAATCACCTTTTAAACAATTTAGTTCGGTTAGTAAATACATTAAAACCTCTGTATATCGAGCCTCAAGGGGAACGAGAAAACTTCGAATTATCGAGGATTTCCGAAGTTCGATTTATTGAGCTGATTTCTGACTGACTTCGATATATAGAGGTTAGAGGTTTATAATAAAATACTCAATGTATCAATAGAAAATATGTACATTTTTTTTTTTCCCACGTAACGGCCTTAGAGACCACGCGAATATCATTCACTTCTTACTACTTCTCTCCTTTCACCTTTTCTTCATTCTTTCCGATTGCTCCTTCCTTCTTTCTTCGGTCCGCGCTATTCCTTTTCTCGCATCCTTCCCACAAGAACCTTGATTACATTTAGTTTTTTCCTGTATTCATCCCTATCAAAACAGTCCTGGTCTGTTATTCCAAGTTTCCCAGTTTCCTCTTTTATCTGTTTGACATATCCCCCAAAACTCTTGTATCCTCTGATTTTATAGAAGATTTCTTTATTTAATCTATTCGGGCCCATCCTCACCATATGCCCATAGAACTTTAATCTCCTTATTCTTATGTCTGTTTCCAGATCATTTATATCCTTGTAAATTTCTTTATTAGGTCTCAACCTAAAGCCTTCTTCTGTCTTCTTTAGTCCGTGAATTCTTCTAAGTATCATTCCTTCTATGGCTAACATTTTCCTTAGGCTGGGGGGAGAAGATGTTTCCATTCCATATAGTATAACCGGTTTGACGACTGTATTATAGTGCCTTATCTTAGCGTTTAATGAAAGGCTTCTTTTATTATAAAGATTGCTTGTCGCGAAGCTTAGTCTTTCCAGTATACTAATTTTTTCTTTTACACTTTCCTTCTCCGACCCATTGCTATTTATAATTCCCAAAGGTACTTGAATTTATTTGTGACTTTAATGCTCCCGCACTTTGTCTCTACTATTTTCTATTGAAAATTTCTGTCGGTAGTCATGAATTCTGTTTTCTCAAACGATATTTTAAAGCCTTAATGCAAGATATTTTAATGCCGCATATGCTAGGCATCTTACTTTGATGTGCTTATTTTTTGTTCCTATCCTTGCACCAGTATCATTTCTCTTCCACATTTCCTTCATGACTTTGTCCAAGACTACGTTAAACAGTACCGGAGAGAGGCTATCACCCTGTCTGAGTCCTGTCCTTATTTGGAACGGTTTACTGATGGATCCCTGAAGCTTCACCCTTGATTAAGTGTCTGTCAGTGTCAGTCCTATCAGTCTTCTTGTTTTCCCATCCACTCCATACTCCTCCAACACTGCGAGCAATGTTTTTCTGTCCACCGAGTCATATGCTTTTTTGAAGTCAACAAAAAGTATGTAGAGGTTTTTTTTCCTTTTGATCTGTAGTAATTAATTAACAGTTTTAGGCTCAGAATTTGTTCGGGACATGATCTACCCTTCCTGAAGCCTCCTTGATATTCTCCTATATGTGGATCTGTTTGTGGGTTCAGTATGTTAAGTAGCGCTTTTGAGAATATCTTATAACTAACAGATAGCAGGGAAATTCCTCTGTAGTTGTTGGTATCATTTTTTGATCCTTTTTTATGCAGGGGATGAATTAGAGCGGTTTCCCATTCTTTTGGGATTTTTTCTTCTATCCATATAGTTATAGAAACCCAATGGTATTAAGGGATAATAAATAAATGTACACTATCCCCTCTCCTAGATAACTGTATAAAAAGGGCACCCCCACCTTCGCCCGATGACACTCTGCACGTCTAAGCGTTGTGACGCCAAATGTCCAACACGCAGTTCTTATACTAGGCTGTAAATTGTGCTTTTTCTTGTATAATATATGTCTGTCAATAAAAACGCTCTTTTTAAAAACTCAGTCCCGCGAACCTTTTATTTAGCTGGCGCCCGAACGGAGGGACTCTTGGAAGCGTTAACGTAACTTCGCGGCAGTTCTATCTTATTTCAGGTACAGAACAGCGAGATCTCTTTCCATTGGCATGAGAAGATTGGGAGCTGAGTATTAGTACATCAGCAGATCTTCAAGTCTTTGGGAGCGCTTTGGTATTCCAATACCTTGACCAAAAGGACCTACAACCTCTTGCTAAAGAATCGACGGGAAGGAGCTAAAGGGAGCGTCATCAAGAAGACATCGAAGACAACGTTGTATCAAGAAAAAGTATAATTAATTTTATTTTTATTTTAATTTTTATTTTAAGTAATTTTGTAATTTAAATATAAGTTAGTAATAAGTATAATAATTTAAAATATTAATTTAGCATTTTTATGAATATATTGGAAGAAAAATTAAGCAACTTAAAAATAACTGGTTCTACGTTAGTTGAAAAAGAAAATAATATGGCTCTTGAAATTAAAAATCACGATTTAGCATTAATCCCGGAATATGACGGAAATCCGTTACAACTAGTTGATTTTATTAGAAATAGCGAACTTTTATATAATTTATATTGTAAAGATGATAATACCCATAAAAATACAAACCAAGCTAAACTTGTTTTAACGATCTTAAATAAACTAACTGGAAAAGCTAAAGTCGCCGTATATGACAAGGAATTTAATACAGTAAAAGAAATAATAAAATTCTTAAAGAAAAAGTACCAGGACACTAGAACTAGGGAACAATTAATTTCGGAAATTTTAAATACGCGGACTTACCATAACGAAAACCCACTCGATTTCTTAGAACGACTGGGCCAAAAAAGATGCGATTTATACGCACGTATTTATTCAGACAATGAGATATTAGACAAACAGGACGAAATGTATAGGTATGACAAGCAGATATCCCACCACGCAGTACATAGTTTACACCCAGCACTAACGGACTTCATTTACCATATAAAATTCGATTCATTAGAAGACCTAGAAGAAATACTAAGAAACAGCGCGGCTCACATCGTAGTTCAAACCCAGTTCAAAATAATTTCAAAAAGAAAAATTTTGAAAATAATTATAAAAATAAAGAGTACCGGCCAAATTTTAACAACCACTATGATTATCAAAATTACCGACCCCACCAGTACCACCGCGAGCAATATGCGTCGTATAATAATCCCCAACATTACCGACAGCAACAGTATCAGCATGAACAAGGTCCAACCTTTAATTCTTATAACAATAACAACCAGCATAACTTCCGGCCACAACAACGAGCTATTGAATATACGACTCCGATTTATAATCAACCGTGGGACCCCCAGTCACAACATAAATTTTTTAACAAACCACCCTCCAGAAATATTAGGCAAAATTACCAGCAACCTCAAATAGATTCAAACACCGTTTCGATGAGAAACGTTTCTAATAGGGTACATACAATTGAGGAAGAAAAAGGTGAAAAAATAAAATTATTGTTAGAGCGGATTGAATCTTTGGAAAAAAGACAGGATCATTTTTTAGAATTAGGCCCAAGCACAAGCAGAACTCCGGACCGGATATAAACAATTTAAATTCTAAACCAGATAAACAAATGGATAACCAGGATAAACAAATAGAAATTCATGACTTAAACTTAAATAACGACTTACCAAAGCAAATCGACGAACAAAATGGAAAAAAAAAAACAATTACTCCGCGACGAACATATAAAATCGGAAATAAAAGAAAGTGTTAAAAACTTAATTCGCGAAGAACATATAAAACCGGAAATAAATGAAACTGTAGAAAATTCTGTAAACAATATTAAGAGTGTGGAAGAAGCGTTTAATTTAAAACCTGAAATAAAAGAAAGTGTAGAAAATTCTGTAAACAAATTTAAGAATATGGAAGACAACGAAAATTTAAAACACCAAAAACTTGAAGAACTTAATAAAAATAAAGAAACAGTCCGAAATGAATATCGTAATTTAAATAAAACATTAAAAACCGTTAATAAGTCACGGGAAGGAAAAGAAAAAAAAAATATAATTAGTATAATCAAAGAAACGGGAGATTTAAATTCAAATTTAGTGAAAGAAACAAACAATTTAAAAGCTTCGAAAAATAATTTGAAAATAACTGTTGAAAAATTAAATAATAAAGTAACAAAGGTTAATAAATTGAACCGAAAGACATTAAAAGAAATAATAGCTTCTATTTCCATAAAAAGTAGGCTGGATCACTGTGGCAATAAGTTACAAAATTTTAAACCTCAACTAAATGTTCCTTTAGGCGAGATAACGGTTCATGAAGAGTTACACAAATTGTTAAATGTAATAAACAGACCAAATAAATCAAAAAATAATTTCCCACTTTGGATTGTACCAAAAAACATGTATAAGTATAGGAAAAAACTAAGTAAAAATATTTAAATCGGATAAATTGTTGATTCTAGTAACTTCGAATTCAACATCAATACCATTTTTATTAATATTCATAATCATACCCAATTATTAGTTTTTAAGTTTATGTTTCAGAAGCATAGATATTTAAACAATAGAATTAAAACGATTGTTTTTCAATCTAATAACTCTCTTAACTATTATAATTTATATTAATACTAGTTTTTGCCCATACTTAAATTTATTAATATTATCATTAATTATTAATAATACGTTTTAACTATTTCTGTAAAATTATAACTTACTTATTTTCATTTAGATTGCAAAGTTTAGTTTTATGTTGCTTCTCATTACGATGTTTCGTTTATAATTAATATTAATAGATACATAATTCTGAAAAGAGCAATGGATTTCCAACAAATCAAAAATCATTATTTAATTTTAATAATAACTTAATCATAATAATAAATTAATAATTTAATAATAATAATTTAGTTGATAATAATTATTTGTATGTTAATGTTAATTAGCCTTTTGAAGAATATATTTATATGATTATTACTCCATAATAATCTTAACCTTCAGATATGTTTATCATGTTGAACACGTTAGGATTAAACTGTGGTATTCGTTCTATTTTTAAGCTTCTATTATGCTTGCTGTTTAAACAAGTACATAATATCAACGAACTAAAGAATCTATAAATTGAAACTGATTATTTTATTTTTTTTCTAACGATTCAATTTAAACGAAACGAGGTGTGATCATTTTATTTAATGTTCTATTAGTCACTGGAATTGAAATATTAAATATAAAGCTAAAGGAATAAACGATTTCACAGATTTCAGTTTAAATTTATGCAATACGCATAGCAATTTTATTCATCTACGTGATTAAGTATTGTCAGTTTTGGTTAAAAAGTTAATAAGTTTACGTTACGTCTCGATCTTGATTTCTTGCTTATTTTTGTTTTTAAGAAGTTGGATATAATTGTTATAAACATTTTTTATGCATTTATAAAATGAAGTTAGCATTACAGATATTATACGATTTGAATGGTTTACACTTCAAAAATTTAAATTAAAAAAAAAATAGACTTATCAGAGTAATTTGGTTAATATTTATTCAAACCTTAGAAAAAATATCATTTTATCAGTTTTATAGTCAGACAGAATTTAAATTAATGATAGATATTTTTAATTTTAGTAACGCACTGACTAACTATATGACATACTTTCCCACACCTCTACAAATATTATTAGACCAAGGGACGGAAATGAAAAATAATTTGGTAAAACAGTTTTGTGAAGAAAATAATATTATTTTACATTATACCTCAGCTAGCCACTCAAACTCTTTGGGATTATTGAACAGAGTCCACTCTACCCTAAACGAATTATTGAGAATAATAGGAAAAGAAAAAGATAAATGTTCGATGAAACAAAAATTAAGATTAGCGGTAATAACGTATAATACCTTGAACAATAAATTGAAATTAACGCCCAATGAAATTACTATCGGAACCTCCAGATTAGAATCAAACGAAAAGATCGACCTGACAGAACAATATGTATTAAAATATCATAAGGACCAACAATTATTACATAAATTAATTAGATCGAAAATAAATGACGAAAAAGAAACAAGGACTGAAAAAATAAATAAAAATAGAGAAGACCCTTTAGATATTCAGAAACAATTAGGAGATACAGAATATTTGAAAAATACCCAAGCGAAAATAAAAAGTAGAGACAAATTTAAAAAAAGTAAATGTATTAGTAAAAGACAAAAGACCGATTAAAACTCATATTGACAATATTAAAAGGCCCACTAGGAAAAAAAGGAAAAAGAAACAATCTATTTCGGACGACGATAATGAATCCATTCGCGTAAATATTTCGGATGTCTCGGATGATTATGACTCAAATGATTCAGATAATGGTGATGATTAAAAATATTTAATTTTATTTAAACAATATTAAAATGTTTTAAAAAATTTTTATTTTAATAAAACGTTATAAATATAATGGTATTAGGGAGTAATGTTTATGTTATATTGAAAGAATTATCTGTATTAAATTGACAATGCTGTAGTTATCTTAATAAAGTCAGACTTTTGTATTTTGCTGTAAAATATTATATTCAATGTTAATAATGTAAAAGATCATTCAAATTCTTATTTTATTTCACAGTAATATTCTGTCCGATTTATTTTGTAATTAATATTTTGAAGTCACTATCATAAAAATTAGGATACTATTATTTTGTCTTGAAATATTATTTTGATTGATCATAGAAAAGTATGTATTTTATTTTGAAATTATTATTAATTGTAATTATTGTAATTATTGTAAAGGAGTGTTTCAATTATTATTTTGATTTAAAATATTATTATTTTAATTGAGTAATTTTGAAGCTAAAAGTATTATTTGTAATAGAGGAAACTGATTCAAAGACTCTTATTTTATTTTTTCCTTTTGTTTAAATAATGTATAGATATGAATTGTTTAGTATTAGGAAATATCCTGTTATCTTTTAGTTATAAGGAAAATTGTACTTTAGCATGTAAGGAATTTTGTAATGTATAAACATTTTATAATTTAAGCTTATTGATAATATTGATAATAGATCATATGATGGCGTCAAAAATAGATCTAATTAAAAGTGCTCTTGAAAAAATCAAATCATTAGAAGCTGCTAAAAATAAAAAAGACCGATCTTGCATTATTCAAGAAACAGTAACAATTCTAGAAGAATTGCAAATCACTACGGAAAATGAGGCAGCCTCGAATAAAGATTTTAGGAAGAGTGAAACAAACACTAACCTAACCTATTCTGCTGCAGTGAAAAACGTAAGTAAGCCTATAATTACTTCTCCTTCACATGTTCTAATGGTCTCATTGAAGAATGACAATTCTAATTCTGAAGTTACTAAAAAGGCATTTAAATCCAAAATTAATCCAGTCTCTTTAGGACTGGGTATCAAAAACATTAAAAACATACGTGATGGGAAGATTTTGGTTGAAACTACAGATAGTAGAGACGTCGAAAAGATAGAAGAAGTTCTCAGAGGTGATGAAAGTCTCAAAGCTGACATCCCAAAAAAATACAACCCCAAAATAATAATTAGAAGGCTTCCTGAAGAGGTTAGTAAAGATAATTTGATTCGTACTCTAATTACTCAAAATAGTGAGCTTCAAATCGCAGAAGAAAACCTCAAATTACTCACAATTATTGGTGGAAAAAACATCAACGAGCCCCCGACATGCTCTGTTGGAAATAACCCCAAATTTGCGTGACCTTCTGTTGAATAATCGTCTCAAATTATTCCATACCATTTGTTCAGCAGCGGACTACATATCGGTGAGACAGTGTAAAAAATGCTGCAAGTTTAATCATCCTGAGAAGCATTGTAAGAGCAAGCTGACGTGCGCCATCTGTAGCGGGGAACATCACACCCAGGATTGCCCCAAGAAAGAAGAAGAAGAACAACAACAATGTATCAATTGTGTCAATTATAACAGACATTGCAAGCCACACTTTAGGGTAAATTCAAAACATTTAGCAACAAGTAAGTGTTGTCCATCTTATATAAATGCCATCCACCGTCTAATTAAAAATACAAACTACAGCGGTTCAACTAAATTACAATTACCACAATGGCAGTAAATACAAATATACAAACATTAAACATTCTACAGTTAAACACACAACATTCTTACAAATCAAAAATACTATTACAGGAATACATACAAAAACATAAAATACAAATTGCTTTAATTCAAGAACCATATTTAGGAGAAAAAATTCGCTCAAGTTCAAGATATCGAGAGTTTTCTGTAAACCTAACCCATTGCAGATCTCTTGTCATTGTTAATTGTAAACAAATAGATGCTATGTTGCTGGGTGATCTTTCTAATCCAGATGTTACAGTGGTACAGGTTATTCATCTCCGCCTACTTTGATATCAATAGAGATGTTGTAGAAGACACTGATAACCTAAAACGCGTAATCGATAGATTTTCAGATCGAGGAATTGTAATCGGTGCGGATACAAACTGTCGATCTAGATTGTGGCATGATCTATTGACTAATAATCGTGGTAGGACTCTAGAAAATTTCATTATTGACAATAATATAAATATATGTAATGTCAATAATGGCCTTCCTACTTTTTTCAGCAGGCGAGGACAAAGTAATATCGATTTAACCATTACAAACGTTCATTTAATTAATAATATTAACAGTTGGAGAATTGAAGATGAAGAAAATTTATCGGATCACAATTGTATTAGATTCTCTATAAAATTCGATCATTGGGCCAGCATAAGAAAGGAAGGAAAATTATACAAAACTAAGAATGCTGATTGGACTAAATTTATAAACAATCTTCAAAATATATTTTCAAAAGGTTTCAATATCAATAGTACTATCAATTTAGATGAACAATTAACCTCAAAACTAAATAGAACTCCTTTCGATCAATTCGTACACAGGTTTCATAAATTTTTAATCAAAACCTGCAATAAATCTTTCAAAATTATGAATATCAGTACTTCAAAAAAATATTCAGGCCAAAAATTAAACCCGTGGTGGGATGAAAAATTGGAAAATCTGCGGAAATCAACTAACCGAGCCCGCAGATTATACCAAAAAACCAAATTAAATGATTTATTAAGGACAAATAGGCATCATCATTACTTAAATCTTAAACGGGAATATTCGCGATGTATTAAAGGCAAAAAAAAAAACGGAATCTTGGAAAGAATACTGCCAGAGTATTCCTACCAGAAATCCATGGAAATGGCCATACAAATATGCAGCTGGGAAAATACCACAACCATTCATTTTACAAAATTTAAGAAAATCAGATGGTACCTACACGACCTCAATTAATGATACCTATGATTACATTGTTAATAACTTAATTAAATTGGACGATCCTACCACAGATTCAGACATACATGTCACCATGAGACAGTCTGCAAACAGTTTACCCGAAACAGTTGACGATCTCCCGGTTACGCAATTAGAGTTATCAGATATTATTAACAATCTCAATGATAACAAAACACCAGGCATAGATGGAGTAAACTCTTTAATATACAAAAAAGTATACGAAACATTTCCACAAACTATATATAATATATATTCTAAATGCTTCAGCCTTGGACGTTTTCCAGATTTTTGGAAAAAGTCTAAATTGGTGCTAATTAATAAACCGGGGAAAAAACCTGAAGATATTTCCTCTATCAGACCTATATGTATTATTCCAACAGGTGGGAAAATATTGGAAAAGTTAATACATAACAGGTTGTCGTATTATCTTTACAGTAATAAGCTCCTCAGTGAAAACCAATTTGGATTTACGCCACAAAAAAGCACGGTTCATGCGGTAATGAAAGCCATAAATATTATCCAAAATGCCTTGAATAATAACCAGCATACCGCTATTATATCGCTTGATATCACTGGAGCGTTTGACAATGCTTGGTGGCCGTCAATTTTTAGTACTCTCATTAATATCAATGTCCACGTAACATTTACAGGATTATTAAAGATTATCTTAGCAATAGGTCTGTATCTTTAGTGACAAACAACGTTGCATTACATAGAAATCAGTCTATTGGGACACCACAAGGCTCGTGCTGCTCTCCTCTTTTATGGAACCTAATTGTTGACTCACTGTTAAAAGAACGATTACCTTCAAACGCGACGATTTTGGCCTTTGCAGATGACATATTAGCAATTATAACATCAAAATATTTTAAACATTTACAGACAGTAGTCGATATAGTATTAGACAAAATAAATTCTTGGGCTTACTTAAACAAACTGACATTCAATACACAAAAATCTAATTATATGGTGATCACTAAAAAACGACTAAGTCCGGACTTAAATGTGAAAATACAAAATAAAAACCTGAATCGAATACGTACTTTGAAATATTTAGGCATAACCATTGACGAAAAATTTAAAGTGGAACAGACATATTGACATACTACAAAACAAACTTTTAAAATTAATAAATTCACTTTCAATAGCAGCGCGAGCGACATGGGGTTTGAGAACGGAGGCTCTGGAGGTTTTGTATAAAGGCGCAATTTTGCCTATTCTTACTTATGGCATTGAAATATGGCATCCAGGACTTCAGATCAAATACAACAAGGCAAAGCTGGAAAGGGTCCAGAGGCTAATGGCACTCAAAATTGCCAAAGGATTCCGAACACTCTCTGATGAAGCTGCCTTTGCCTTGGCCAAAATGATCCCCATCAGTATATTAGCTACCAGTTACATAGGAAAATTCCATTTGTTATACATGAACACTGACTACGAAAATTTCAAATCTAACAACTTTGAACATACTACCGACTACAAGGATTGGTTACACCCAGCAGAATTTCCTTGTATTACTGAATGCTTAACTGACCCCACAGACTATGAGATATATACTGACGGAAGCAAGAATGGCGAATATGTAGGCTGTGCTAGTCTCATTTTTAAAAACAAAATTTTAGAAGATGTAATAAAGTATAAATTAGGCCCAGAATGTAGCAATAATCAAGCAGAACAATTCGCCATCCTTAAATCTCTAGAATACTTTCAAAATTTGAGGACAAAAGATAAAACTATTACAATACTAACGGACAGTCAGTGTACTCTATACATGATAAAAAACAGACATTGTCACAATCCCATCATTGAAAAAATAAGATCATTTCTAAGATATCTACAAACTGACGATAACATTCAAATTTCCTTCAAGTGGGTAAAAGGACATTCCGACATAGCGGAAAACGAACTGGCTGACAAGGCTGCAAAAGAGGCTTCAAAGGATACTACCCTTCCTATATCATATAATATGATATCCAAACAACACTTAAAACACATGCTAAAAAAACACAAGCAGTAGACCAGTGGCAGACACGTTGGAACACTACACACAAGGGAAGACATCTACATAACTTCATTCCTGACTTACGGACCTACATTAAATCAAACTCATGGACTAACTTTTACATCACACAAGGAGTCACAGGACATGCGGCAGTAAACAGTTATTTCTATCGATTTAAAATAAGAGATTCTTTCCTATGTCCTTGTGATTTCACTCAAGAACAAAATATACACCACCTCATATATGAATGCAGACTACTCACTGACTACAGAACTATTCTACAGACAAAAACAGTACAGAAACTAGGACATTGGCCGGTGGATGGTCAATGTTTGATGAACAAATCATTTGAAAATTTCCAAATATTTCTAAAAAATTCAATCATTAAAATAGAGGATATAAATATGAAATATCTCTAAACCTCTAAATATTCATAAACTTTTAAATCTACATAACTTTGTTGCTGTTTTTATTGAATTTTAAATTATCTATGCTATATAACTTCTTATTCTTTGTTTTATTTTATTTTATTTTTCTTGTTTATTTTTATATTTATACCTTTCAACACATGTAAAATTATAATCAAATCGCAAATAATATTTACATGTACATTGTATACTTTGTACAAGTATGGTGTGTACAGAAAATAATAAAATCCCTTCCAACAGGGTTACTGCTGGAAGGAAAACACTAAAAAAAAAAAAAAAAAAAAAAGCTTATTGATAATATTAAGAAAAGGATAAGGTCCAATCCCTTTTGTTTATAGAATGTTATCTATTGTAATGTTATGACTTAGTGTAAAAGGTATTGCGAAATGTATAAGGTTCAAACCTTTTATTTGTTTTTTTTTTTATAGAATCTAACCTATTTACACTAAGATATTTGTTCCATCGGAGACCTCGGAACTTGGGGGGGGGAGAAGTTATAGAAACCCAATGGTATTAAGGGATAATAAATAAATGTACACTATCCCCTCTCCTAGATAACTGTATAAAAAGGGCACCCCCACCTTCGCCCGATGACACTCTGCACGTCTAAGCGTTGTGACGCCAGATGTTCAACACGTAGTTCTTGTACTAGGCTGTAAATTGTGATTTTTCTTGTATAATGTATGTCTGTCAATAAAAACGCTCTTTTTAAAAACTCAGTCCCTTGAACCTTTTATTTAGCTATATATCTATCATTAGTTCTGAGATTCTTTTATTAGATGTACATATTTTATTGAAAGAATTATCATTAGAATCGAGAAAAATTTAAGCGGACATTTGGAAAATATCTGAAATAGGATTTGAAAATTATTCCATACTCTTTTTCCAATATCGGACTTTATGTCAACCCCGGCATTAAATAATTTTCAATTTTTCTTCATACGAAAGGGTTTTACGCTTTGCCATTTTCAAGAAAAAAAAAATATTGAGGGACAACAGAAAACGAAACGTACCGCACTAGTGAAACTGAAACAAACCGGAACCAAATGTCAGGATGGGAGTTACAGTTAACCCTTCGTAGAATCTTTGATCAGTCTAAACTCGACTTATTTAACAAATCGACATCGATTTTTAGAGGTTTTCCGATAAAAACTTTGTTTTGTAGAGGTCTGGTGTATGCTAAGGAATCTTTGAAAATTCGATATATGGTCTTCTTAACCAATCCTTCGATACGTAGAGGTAAAAATAACATAGGAATGGTAGGCAGATTCAAGGGGAACAGAAAAACATCGATTTATCAAGGAATTCCCTATATCGAGGTTCCACTGCAATATGTTTATCGTTGAATCGTGTACTATTATTAATATAATGAAAGATGTATATTTGTTAGTCGTATATGTTTTCCAGATCTTTCAGAATCTGACGATTTTTTGCGGCCGAAGGACATCCTTGCTACTCTTCTTCCCTTCTCAGAATTAGTTCTCGTCCTTAAGGATACTATTTTAAGATGGCGAAAGGACATCTTTAGACCCCATATATATATAAATTACTTTTCGTCCTTAAGGATATGTTGAAATATTCCAGGATTTAACGATTTTTAAGTCATCCGAAGAATAATGCGCCATTGTTGTACTTTTAGTTTTTGTCCTTAAGGATATTATTTTAAATTATTTCAGAATTTAATGGTTTTAAGTTATTTGAAGGATATTCCACCATTGTCGTTCTTTTAGTTTTCGTCCTTAAGGATATTATTTTGAAATATTGCAGGATTTTAAGATTTTAAGATGGTGAAAAGATTATCTGAAGGATATTCGGCTATTGTTCTCCACTTAGATTTTGTTTTTAAGGGCACTATTTCGAAAATATTCTAAGATTTAGGGATTTTAAGATGGCGGAAGGATATTACACCGTTCTTAACTCATTCAACGGGAAGTTGGAAATTTTTTTGGGAAGTTTTTCAACACTACCAACCTCTTCCCGTCGAAAGTGTTTCCTAAATTGGTACAATATACAACCGTGCCGGTAGGGATTCGTGGCGGGATTAAGAGATCTTGTGAATTTATTCAGAGGATCAGTCAAATGAATAATGAAATAAATTAAAAAAAAACAAATACAAATATTTTACTATACTTTCAGGTGTAGTAGCATTGATCTTCAAGTGCTTAAAAATAAAATTCCTTCTACAGAATCATTACCAGAGATAAAATAAATTAGCGTATAAATAAATAGTTCACAAAAAGATTAGTAAAGGAAAAAAAGAAAATTATATAAAAAAATTAATATTTCAAGATAAGAAGAATACTAATAATAGAAATTTACGAAGAAGTTGGTAGTTAGAGTTTGCAGTCATAGAATTGACTTGATTGAAAGTGGTATCGGTGAGATAAGTGCTCCACTTGTACAAACGTCTTACTTGGAATCCACATACAAGACTAAAACAACAAGAAACTGTCTGTCATTACATACTACTACAACATTAACCAGGCATACGTTCAAAGCTCACAATTAATTGCAAAAAACTAACGATAAGGTTTTAAACTTAATTGAATAATCAGGTTTAAAACCACGGGCTTGTTGATTGTGAGATATTACAAGTCTCGACTTCAAAAATCGAGTAAAAAGAAAAGTTTTCCCGGAATCTCTGGCTGTAAAGTCAAATTAAGTTGGCTGTAAAGTAAATAGTGGTGGATATAGAAAAGAAAATTCACAACTTAAAAACTTCAATCAGCCGGGAGCCGAATCTTGGTCCTTCTTCGAACACGTCGAGCGTCCACCAACGTTAACGATTTTGTGTTTTTTTCAATTCGATTTTGTAATCAGCACTAAGTAGGAATTAATTCAACACAAAAAAAATGTCCTCATTGGTGAACTGCGAAGATGAGAACGAGAAATTCATAGTGTGGACCATATATTGACAGGTTGCGCAATACGGTTTAATAGAGTGTACTAGTATACGAGAGAACAATCATATAAGATATCTGTTACATTTAGGTAGAAACTGAATGAAAATACAATTTAATGTAAAGCTATCAAACTTCGTAATTGGATTCCCCTTGATAGGATATTAATCAAAATAAACTGATGGGTTTTAATATTTTTAATCATCAGTAATTGGAGAGGCTCTAGATTGTAATAAGAACGAAGGGTGGACAGGGGAAGGGGAAGTTAGGGAAGGGGTGGGGGGCGAAGAACATCATAAATCACCTTTAGCAATCTTCAACTCCTTTAGCCCCATCTAAAGGATATGGAGGACATCTTTTCTATTACCAAGGAGGTTTTAAGAGAGGGCGTTGAGCTGTATGGAATTTAAACTAGGTACTTTTTTATCTTTTTAAATGTATAGTTACAAATATTACTAACTGTATATAATAGAATCCCCCATCGTGGATTCAGCCGCTCTCATAAGTAAAGAACAAACATAATTTTATTAATAATTTATGTTTTATTTGCTAATCAATAAAAATTTTGTTCAGAGTTGAGGTGGCTTTATCTAAGTTTTCGGCGACAATACTTCCTTGGTTCCTTTCTATTCCAATCCTTAAAGTCCAAAAAACCTTCGTACATTTACGACATCCTTGCCCTTCGTTCTTCCATTCATCTTTTGAACATTAGATCCCAGCCTATAGATTTGTATATCCCTTCTCATCGAACTGCTTTCTTTGAAAAATCCTTTATTAATCGTGCAGCTTTATTTTGGAATTCCATACCCATTTCGATCCGCAATGCTCCTTCTCTCACTTCCTTTAAACATAATTTATTCATCTACCTCCTCAATTATCAATCTTCCGAAATTATGTAATATATTAGTGTTAGGATATTTCTTTTTTTTATATTTTATTTTAATTTTGTTATTTTCTTATCTTGTTTTTCTTATATAAACCCAAAGACTTTTATTTTTTCAAATATAAAATTACACCCTATATATTTATATGAATATAATTTACATTCTATATAAGTTGCTGCCTGTTATGTACGCAGCCAGACAATGATACCTTTTTATTGTACTTTTGTCTTATTCTTAGGGGACAAGGTGTCCCAGAATAAATATTATTTTTCATTTCAAAAAGGTTTTAGGTCATTTATATAATATATTTTTTGTATTTTAAAATCAAAATCCTACGTTGATTTCTGGATAATCGAATATATATATCAATTATTTTTTCATGTGTTTTTCCTGAAATCAATAAAACATATTTCGATATTGATTATTTTTTTTATTTATTTATTTTTTTTTGATTTTGTAAAATGAATAATAATACTTACAGCTGGGCAATACTTTTAATATTCTGCTAAACATATACTACTCTATATTTACTTGAGGTACGCATGATGGTATAGAAGGATCAATACAATTAGGATTGATGAAATAATTTCAACTTAGACACACTATGAGGTACACTTAACAGGTTCACATGAACAGTCCACCTGTTTAGGTGTACCTTATAGTGTCTGGCGGGAATAAATAGCCTCTCAGGCGACTTAACACATGATCAAAATTCGATCAGGTCTATCTGATAGGAGATGGCTGAATGAATGAATGAAAAATAATCTATATTCTGGGACACCTTGTCCCCTAAGAATAACACAAAAGAACAATAAAAAGGTATTATTGTCTGGCTGCGTACATATCAGGCAGCAACTTATATAGAGTGTAAATTATATACTACAAGTCTTTGGGTTTACATAAGAAAAAAAAATTAGTAAATAACAAAATTAAAATAAAATAAAATAAATACTCTAAAACTAAAATATTATTACATAATTTCGGAAGATTGATAATTTAGGAGGTAGATGAATAAATTATGTTTAAAGGAAGTGAGAGAAGGAGCATTACGGATCGAAATGGCTATGGAATTCCAGAATAAAGCTGCACGATTAATAAAGGATTTTTCAAAGGAAGCAGTTCCATGAGATGGGATATACAAATCTATAGGCTGAGATCTGGTGTTCAAATGATGTATGGAAGAACGAAGGGCCAGGATGTTGTAATTGTACGAAGGTTTTTTGGACTTTAAGGATTGGAATAGAAAGGAACCAAGTATTGTCGCCGAAAACTTGGATAAAGCCACCTGAACTCGGAATACCAGCAAGTGATGTGAGAACGCCTGGGGATCCCAAAAATGAATCTTATAAAGGAGTTCATTAATCTTTTCACCTTCATTTCAAGCTCGGCAGACAGTCCTCCATATACTAAGCATCCATAATCGAGGTGGGGAAGGATGAGGGAGGATACTAACAATTGACGGGTATTGCGAGGGAAAGATTCACGGAATCTTAGGAGCTGTTTGAGGATGGAGATGGTTTTTCGGGTAATGTGGGAAATATGGTTATTCCAATGGTGAATGCTATAAATGTCATCTTGAATCTTACGAGTTGCCTCAAAAATCTCACAAGGATGAAGCGATAAGTAGATTTGAAAGTCATCAGCATATAAATGATATTGGGAATTATTAATAGCGTCAAATCATTAATGCAAACGGAAAAGAGAGATGATGTGTGTGTGTGGCGGAAACCTAAACAGGTCTCAGATTCTACAGTCCTGATGTGGTTTGTTAACTGTTTTTTTTTTTTTTATATTTGTTCTATCCCAAATGAAAGAACCAACAAACAACCCAAAAATTGAAAAATGTCGCCTCGAAATGATGAAGTTGTTGGAAATTTCATTGAAATTTATAAAAGTGAACCTTGCTTGTGAAAGAGAACGGCAATGGCTACCATTAATAGAGACAAGAGAGATGCTGCATACAGTATATTAGTGAATAAATTGAAGAATTACACAAAATAAGGAGAGAAAGAGCAGATCATCTTCTGGAGAATCCATGGTGAACTGACAAACTTGACAGGGTATACATGAAGAGCGTGTGTTCTCCTCAGGTGTCAGATGCACCTAAACTGTTTATGCATACCTGTTAGGTGTACCTCATAGTGTGTGGCCGGCCTATGAAGTAACTGAAACAGAAATGGACTTCTCACTGAAATCGTGAGAAGTGGGAGGGGGCAGGTAGGTTAAATTTTTGATTTACAATGGGGTTTCCCTTATGACTCATGACTAAACTTTGACCTAAGTGAGAAGTCCATTCCTATTTCAGTTACCTCTTAGACCCCCTAAGATGAGCGAGTACTGATTTCTTGTCTTAAATTTTTAAAAACTTTAGTTCATATAATTTATGTAACACAGTATTCATGTGTTGAAAAATTTTGTATGTTTTAGTACTGAAGATAAATGTTTAGCATTCGATATGTCTTTTGGTTGGTGGTCTATAATTTTTTGGGATAACGTTTTTTTTTTTTCACATTCATTTTGACTCTAGCTCTTTTGGTAATGCTCGAATCGAACTTTTGAACATAGTTTTCCGATCATAAATACATAAGTGTCCCGAATTCAAATGGCAAAACTTCAGGAACTTATAGAGGACGAAAAGACTAACAAAAAAGACATTTAGAGATTTGCTCGTTTTTGCTTAGTTTTAGAGAAAATCGCAAAAAAAGAAACAAAACAAGTTTTATATTTGTAGTATAACAAGTTATACTTATTTATTTACATGTATATTTATGTTATGTTCTTTTTAATGTAAATATTGCTCAAAATGTTGTCCTCTTTCACCAATGCAAACAATACATCTAGCACTCACTTGATAAATTGCAGCTAAACATTGTTCTGATGATATTTGGTGCACTGCATCTATGATTCGGTCTCTTAATTGCTCTCTTGAGTTGATTGACACCGAATAAACTTTTTTGCTTCAAGGTTCCCCATAGGAAGAAATCCATGGGTGTCATATCAGGTGATCTTGGTGGCCAAGGTACTACTCCTCCACGTCCAATCCATCGTTGTGGATAATTTATATCCAGCCAAGCTCGAGCAACTCTGCTATAATGAGCTGGGCATCCATCGAGTTGGAACCACATTTCAATCCGCTGTTGTTAGGTAATGTCATCTAAATAATTAGAAAAGTCGTTCTCCAAAAAATGTGTAAATGTGATACCATTCAATCTTCCAGGTAAAAAATATGGTCCCACCAGTAATCCGTTCCAAACTCCAAGCCAAACGTTAATAGCAAATTCATGCTGAAACCTATTCTCTCTAATAGCTCTGGGATTTTCAAGAGCCTATACATGATAATTTCTTTGATTAACAATTCTTCCTCTTGTAAAGGTAGCTTCATCGGTCCATATAATTTTTAATGGAAATAAATTATCATCGCGAATTTTGTCAAGAAACCAGTAACTAAAATTCAATCTCTTGACATAATCTTGAGGTAATAAATTCTGAACTTTTTGAAGATGGTATGCTAGTCTCAGGATTGTTATCGAAGTGGCGTTGGACACAATTTCTTCTCCGATAATCTGCTCTTATTGCTGCCTGGAATTGGTCGCCTTCATTACGTATTACAGTATCTCTTAGTCTATTAAAAGTTAACAAAAAGTCTATTGCCGTTACAGAAACCATAAATAAAAATCATATCAGCGTATTCAACATAAGAATATGTATGCGGCATTGTGGCTGATGCTATTCACACAAAAATATCTGATTGTGAGTAACTGACTGAAGACTGATTTAGGAATTATAATCCTAGAAGGAAGCCGAAATTTAAACAAATAAAAGAATATAAAGGATAACATTAAGTGTTTACATATCTCACTGCCTAGCCTGACGAATTTTGAAAGGTGATAATCGCTAGCTGTAACATATTTTTTTTTTTTTTTTTTTTTTTGCGATTTTCTCTAAAACGAAGCAAAAACGAGCAAATCTCTAAAGGACTTTTTGTCTTAGTTTTTCGGTCCCCTATTAGTTCCTGAAGTTTTGCCATTTTAATTCGGGACACCTTGTATAATGGAGAATATTTTTGAATAAGGTATTTGTCGCTTGAATACCTGTGTGTTAGAATTAAAAAAGGCACCGTTCTCCTACATTTTTTTAGTGTTCGGGATTTTTTGACACTCTTTAGCCCAGCTGATGTTGCTCGGTTTGAAAATTTGACGATAGCTCTTTGATCAGAAATTGAATGGATAATATTTTGTGTTATGTAACATTTACGGAAAAAGTCACGTTTGAAAACGCTATTTTTTCACATCTTTGTTTATTTCGAATAATTATCAATTGCTAATTTAATTATTAATTTAAGTAATTTGATTCCTTTTAATTCTAGAATATAAATTGGGGAAAACAGTAGATTATCGATAGACATATCGAAGATCTATTGCTCTCCCCAGTGAGGGATGTATTGAGGTTCTTACTATTTCATCATGTCCTTTGTTCAATTTAGCCCGCATTATACGGCGCAATTATACCGCAGCGAGATAGAAAGACTCCCTCACCTAGGGAATGGAGAATACGTTATCGCGGATGAATGAGACGAAGAGGAAGAACAAAATTGAAATAATGAGAGGAGCTGGATAATGAAGATGGGGGGAAGTGCGATCTTACCCAGGCGGGGCACAATATCATATTTTATTCATGGCGAAAGGAGGTCGTCTCTCGGTGCAAAAAATGAACATCTAAAACCTTGCGATTTATTCTTCCGACATTCCTTACTTTTTTACAATCCGATCTGAAAAATTGCTCCTTTTTTCTTGTAAATTTTGTTTATTCTGCAATATGTTCATACTTAACAATTACTTGAAGTACACCATGAAGTTATAGAAGGATCAATACAATTAGGATTGATGAGTTAATTGCCACTTCTATTAGAATTATTTTATTAGAAAACTAGTTTCGAATGCTAAACATTCATCTTCAGTTCTAAAACATTCAAAATTTTCAACACATCAGTACTGTGTTACATGGATTAGGGTAAGTGCACTAGTAGTTGACACTTTTAGAAAGATCATACGTTATTAGCAATATTTCCTCGGTTGATCATGTGACAATTTTTTTTCTCCCCTCCTCAGATACGTGCGAATCCCGTCCCTTATCCTATTTTTTTTTAAATTTGAAATATTATTATTAGGATTGATGAATTAAATTCCAATTCTATTGAGATTATTTTATTTGAAAACTAGTTTTGAATGCTAAACATTCATCTTCAGTTCTAGATTTACAACGGGGTTTCCCTAAATCTAAAACTTAACCTACCTGCCCCCTATTACTACTCACAAATTCAGTGTTTTAGTTACCTCGAAGGTGAGTGCCTATGCTTGATTTCTTGTCTTATCTTTTTTAATAAACTTTAGTATATATAATCTATGTAACATAGTACTGATGTGTTGAAAAAATGTTTGTATGTTTTAGAACTGAAGATGAATGTTTAGCATTCGAAACTAGTTTTCAAATAAAATAATCTCAATAGAAGTGGCATTTAATTCATCAATCCTAATTGTATTGATCCTTCTATATCATCATGCGTACCTCAAGTGAAATAGTATTGCAGCCTTTTCCATTTGTTGAGGCTCATAATTGAGTTGTTTTTTTGTTGTGCTATTTTAATACTGAAAAAAAAGAAGAAAAAAGTGACCTATTCCGTGTTGTGCTTAGCAATTCATACATCCTGCATTAGTAGTTGAAACCCCACCCCCTGTCAACTACTAAATTTTGAACTCTAAATTAGCCAAATCTGGTTCTTTTATCTACCCCTGATTTTTCTGTTGCAGAGAACGCACATTCAATGAAGAAGGCGAGAAATTAGAAATATCTAGTAGTTGACAGAGGTATCAAGCACCAAACAACAGGTTATAAATAGGTTTTAGTAGCTGACACCCAATAAAATGCTCTTAATTTTCGTCTATAACCACAAGAATCTAGTAAAATGTAGTAAAGATACCTACTATTCTAAAGTATATTCACAAGTTGGACAGATAGAGAAGAAACAGAAAACATACCAGAGCATCCTTAGGCGATTGCATGATGATGGAGGCGTTTAGTCAACTGAACTGGAGCTGTGACAACACATTTGGTGTTTTCAGTTTTCCCGTCGAGGAAGTCATGGCTGTCACTCTTTGCATACAGAAATAACTGAACTACCCGCCAAAATTTAATACGAAACGAAAGTACGAACAGAAACCTTATTAAAAGACATTTATTATCCAACTGTCAACTACCTGTGCACTGTCTACTACTAGTGCACTTACCCAATATAAAATGAAAAAAAAAAAATAATAACATAATCTTTATCCTGGGACATATTATCCCCTAAGAATAACAAACATGTATAATAAGGTTGCATAATAGTCTGGCTATCTTAGATCCAAACAAACATAATAATATGTATGATATATGTATGTACAATTTTTTTTTTAAACAACCTGCAATCTCTAAAAAATAGTGCTTTGTACAGTTGTTTTGCCTATTGATTCGAATTCAGAACACTTGTAGAATAGAATAGAATAGAATAGAAAAATAATTTTATTCTGGGACAAAGTCCCTTAAGAATAACAGATAATTGCAGGTATAACTAAATTAAATCTGGTTAGAGACATAATGAGCTACAAAAAAGAAAAACAATAATACATTAATGACACTATGTACATAAATGATATTTAAATAAAAAGAAAAGAAAAGAAGATAACATTAAATATAAGTTCACAAAAAATGTTCATGGGAGAGAAAAAAAAAATTAAATTAAAAAAATAAAACAACGTCTAATTCCTCAAAAATGACGCTGGATAGAAATTTTTTTCAACCGACTTAAAAAAGGAGGAGATTCTCAACTCGTCTGTATTTTTTTTTTTTTTTTTTTGTGTGTATGTTACGCGATTACTCCGTCAATTCTGAATCAATTTTGATGATTCTTTTTTAGATCGGTAGGGAATACTTCAGAGGTGGTCCCATAAAACATATTTTAATATCAATGCAGTACTTTTTAAGAAAAATCAAAAAAACAGTTCATAAAACCACTTATTAACTTTTTTTTTTATTTTTCTTTAGATCGGTAGGGCCTACTTCAGAGGTAGTCCCATAAAAAAATATTTTGAAATCAACGCAGCACTTTTTAAGAAAAATCAAAAAAACAGTGAATAAAAATCACTTTTATATAACCTTACATTTTAAACATATTTATGATTATGATTATCTATAATCTCCAAGGTAACTAAATCTACTATATATTTGTCAAATACCATTCACTCATTTAACACGAAATCTCAGAAACTACCGAACGGATTGGAATGAAATTCGATATGTAGCTTCCTCTAGGGCCCTAGGTGTTCGCTAAGAAAGGAATTTTAAAAAATCGGCCTGAATCGCGGCTAATTCGCGAAAAATGCGATTACAATTTTTATTGGGTGAATAATAATAATAGATTAATAGTCATATGGTATTTAGAGATAAGCTAAGTTAAAAAATAGGTTAGATGCTTAAGTCGCACACTTTAGTTCCGTATAGTTGTAAACAAACAAAAATATGATTGATGTCAAAATCCTGTTGTATGGTACCTTCTGTGAACTCATGGTGTCTGCAGAGGTGTACCCTTACAAGTTTGAGTTGTTTCGTGACGAGAAGCTATTAAAAGACTTATATTCTCTGATTATGACATGTAAGGCCAGTTCGATGTTCATATTCCTTACGAGCAACCAACCAACCTAGCTTCACCCCAACTACTCTTCCTTCAGCTTTCCAGTCGCAAGATAATTGTTCTGAACTATAATTGGCCCTTTTCAAATCGGCTTTTCTCAACCAGGCCCAAGTTGTATTTCAATAAAGTTGAGACTATATTCACTTAAAGTATGCCATAAAAAAAGCTGATAGTCTGGAATCAGATCTGGGTAAGATGGTAGTGCTGCCTCAAAGCTTCACTGAAGGACTATCAAAATAATATAAAATTAACTTTTGTAAATTGTCAAATTTACTTATTGAAATTATTCCAAGAATTTAATTCTTTAGGATATTTAAGTAATAATAATTATCAACGTTAAGCTTAACTTTTACTAATTTAAGTTGTGCTAAATCCTAACGATATTAAACCGTAGCGGAGCATGGTACTTTCAGCTAGTATAAATTATTAACAAAAATAATTTACATATACAGTCAACTCTCGATGTGTGAATGTGAATTCTTAAATAAGTTATAGTAAATAATAACATTGTATTTGTATCTCATTTTCTCATATGTTTTTCTAAAACCCCGTTATCGTTATTAGTTTTTTACGAGTTATGCTATGTAGTTTCTATATATGTGAAATTGTGTTCAATAAAACCTTTCAAGAGGTATTTCTTTCTCTCTCATAAGTCGAACAAAATCTGCGGTCGGAAGTACATTACAATTAAATTTCACCTCAATGAAACGATTTCAGACAAAGAACGTGAGAAATTGTGTCGAAAATAAGTAGAACTGAAAATAGGGCTCAAAAGAGAGAACTTCTAAGACCACCTCTATGAAACGAACTATTAGAAGTCATCGCCTCTATAACTCGAACTCAAATTAAAAGAATTTCATGTGTAATTTGTTTTTTTGTTTTCTGTCATTGTTTGTCTTTTCAGTTCATAGTTACACCAGTCACTTATTATTAGTTATTCACTCGAGTGGTTTTACAGTGGATATTGAAAATGCTTCCAATTAACGAAAAGTTAAAATTGATTTGCAAAGTGTAGAAAGGAGAAAGAAGTTACCATTTTTCAGGGAAGCTTGAAGATCGAGAATTGACTGTATAAACAAAAATACACTCACCACTAAAAAGTGAAAAATAAAAATATTTTTTAGAGAAAAAAACAAAACCGACTTCAAGATTAAACCTACATATACAAACTTGAACTAAAAAATAAAAAAATAATATTTTAATTGCTTCAAAACAAAAACATTAGTTATTTTTGGAGTCGGTGCCAACCAAAACAAACAGAATTTGAAAAGAAATTGTAATCGTAAAGATCTCCCACTGTTTTATCACCGCCACACCGCTGTCTCCGGCCCTTCGACAGTTTATTTATTGTAAAGACAGGATTAAACTTCCCTTCTTGGCTGGCACCGACTCCAAAGATAATTAGTCATAAATTGTGAATAGGTTTATAAGTATCGATAATTTCGTTGATTTTCATTTAATGGTTTTTGTTTTGAAGCAATTAAAATATTATTTTTTATTTTTTAGTTCAAGTTTGTATATGTAGGTTTAATCTTGAAGTCGGTTTTGTTTTTTCTCTAAAAATTATTTTTTTTCAGATTCGAATTCATTACACATAAAATATAAAAATCAGGAACAATTTCCCAAGGGAGCTATTTTTTTTTTTTTTTTTTTTTTTTTTTTACAACTGTACATTTATTGAAATTTACAACTGTACAGAATATATACATCAAGTAAATGTATTGAGAACGATTATCATAACATGTTAAAACTTGGAAAGAACTACTCATCAGTAGCACTTTATTAAAAATTCTACACTAGAAGGTCTCTAGGCCATTTTCGTTTCAGACGCCTCGGAGGATTATCAGGAATGAAGTGGGAAGCAATTAGAGAAACTAACAGATTTGAGTGATTATGTAGCTTACTATGAAAGGATAGGTATCTATCTGGTGTGGGCTAAATCAGCAACATATGGAATATTAAGATCTTTATGGATAAGTTTATTGTTGACAAAGTAAGGAGCATTGAGGATTTTACGAAGGATTTTGTATTGTAAGGATTGAATATTAGATGAATTAGATGGTTTAGTGGAGCCCCAAAGCTCAACTCCTTACGTCCAAATAGGTCTAATCACAGTCATGTATATGAGTCTCTTGTAATTAATTGGGAGCTTTGAACGTTTGTCTAGTAAATGTTGAAGTAGTCTGAAACGAGTTTTAATTATTTTTTTGCAGAACTGTGTAATCCCAATAAAAGTGGCAATTAATTTATTAATCATAATTGTATTTAACAATTTCTTGATATTTACAACTGTATACATTATGTACAACAAGTAAATTTGAGGAAAATGTTACAATGGCATGTAAAAAACTACGGACTAGTAGCACTGCAGTAGTTCAACATTGTATGAATCTACGAATTTTATCTGTATTTTTTTTCTTTGATATAATTACACATTGTGATGTCAGAGTTATAACAAAGAGCTTAGAAGACGCCGATGTAACCAACTTTATTTTCTTTTCTTTTTTTTCATATAAGGCTGGAGAAGAGGGTTTACTCCAAGAAAAGAACTAATCCTCCAAAAAGGAGGGCCAGAGAGAGATAATAGGATAAGGCCTCAAGATATTGTGCGCTGGATGTGAATGTGAATGTTTGTGAAGCTATCTTGCCCGATATTAGCTCTATTAAATATATCTGTGAGCGTAGAGTGTAGCCATTCCACTCGCAGAGGCCTTCTATATAAAAGTATAGAGGATCCCCTTTGAAAAGAAAACTGGCTCTCGAATGGGATACACATCCAATTAGAGATCTCTACTTTACTTGTCAGCGTATATCTCAGTGGAATAAACTGCTCTACAGAGGAGAGAAGGGCACTTTGAAAAATACATTTTATTTTATGATTTACGTAATTTTCTTTATTTCCTCGAACAAAAGGGGCAAGCTGTATCCTGGTATACCTTTAAAAAAAAAATTAATTTAATGATAAATCGTTATAACAATCGATATGTTCCTACAGTTATCTAGGAGGCTCATAAATCATTTCACCTTTACTAATATCGATCATATTCCAACTGACCCAATAGCCCACACCTTTTGTTGTCTGATCAATCTGATCTATTGAATTCTATCCGTCACCTTCACCGATTCTATTATAATTAGTGGACATTCAATAATGACAAATTAATATATTGACTGCTGAACTAATGACGGTATAGATAGGTGGGGTGTGCGGTCATGGAAATACAATTAAAATATAAATTGTAATCAGTTTTGCCGATGATTCGACCTACACTGTAAGACTTCATCGGGGCTAGAATAAAAAATAAAATAAATAAAGTCAAATTGACAACCTTCTCCTTTTTGACGTCGGTTAAAAAAATTCAAATTTAAAAAAAGTGATGAAATAGTGGGGAGATCTTTACATTCATCAATGTTTTGTTTTTTTCGAAATCTGTTTTTTTTTGTTTTGGAATCCAAAAATAACTGATCATAAATTTTTTACAGGTATACAAGTATTAGTCCAGTCAATAAACACATTGTAGAGTGCATGAAATATGCGATAATTTGACTTCATAGCTTCGTTAGGAATAGTTAGAAGGTAAACATACTAAAAGTCCCCACCGCTGTGGGGTGAGCTAACGGTGGGGGGGAGGGGAGAGGTTCAATTTTTTTGGTTTTTCCATAATATGTCGAAAACTGTTGATTCTAGAAAACTATGTTACAGATAAATATAAAAGCTAATTAAATTCACAATAAAATTGATTATATATAAATTTGTCGTAATTCTAACCGTTTACGAGATATACGTTATTGAAAATAGGTGATTTTCGGGAAAAAACAAATGTCACCTCACTTTTTGTCAAACTTTTGCTTCTATTAGGTTCCACAATCGTTTCTCTGAAAAAATGTCAGAATCAAAATTGTAGAGCATTAAATTAACTTTAATTTCCTATATACGTTTCTGGTATTTGCTTTAAATGTTCAACAAAAAGTGAGGTAAACTTTTGTTTTTATTTCTAAAGTCGATTTTTAATAACGTATTTCTCGAAAACCGTTGGAATTTCTTCAAATACGTATATAATTAATTTTATAGGAAATTTAATGAGCTTTAATTTTGATCTGCTACATATTTTTCTGGAGTCCACCGTTTTCGAGATATAATCGAAAAACGAAATTGGGACCTTCTCCCCTCCCCCCACCTTTAGCTCTTCCCCAGAGACGGGGACTTTTAATATGTTTACCTTCTTAATATTCCTAACAAAGCTGTGAAGTCAAAAATTATCGCATATTTCATGCACTCTACACCACTCATTTCAGCACTCTTTATCTGGGGTCGTACTTCTCTGAAAAAACACAATTATTGGTACGACAAAATTTCTATTTTTTATCTTAAAGCTGCTTAAATTTACTATAAGAACCTATATATTAAATTTTGATTATGTCACGTTATACACTCAAACCAGCCCTCTGAATTAGTGAATATCGTCATACTTTGCCAAAACATACATATTTAGCGTTCAGGTTTGGGTGTATTACGTGACATAATCAAAATTTCAAAGGCCTGATAGTAAATTTTACCAGATTTTAGTTGAAAAAAATAAATTTCAGATCTGAAATAGTTTCGGCGTTGTGGTGAAATCAATACCAAAAAAACTTGGACTTAAAATAGTAAGTGGTTTTTAACGTGCTGGTGTGGGTATTTAATGGGACTTGATCAAAATTTCATATATAGGTTCTTATAGTAAATTTAAGAGCTTTCAGATAAAAAATAGAAATTTTGGATCGAATAATAAGTTTTGATAGGAATATCAATAAATGTGTTTTTTCAGAGAAGTGCACCCCAGATACAGAGTGCCGAAATAAGGGGTGTAGAGTGCATGAAATATGCGATAATTTTTGACTTCACAGCTTTGTTAGGAATAGTAAGAAGGTAAACATATTAAAAATCCCCGCCTCTGGGGGGGGGGGGGGGGGGGGGGGGGGTGAGCTAAAGGTGGGGGGAGGGAGAAGGTCCCAATTTTGTTTTTCGATTCTATCTTGAAAACGGTGGACTCTAGAAAAATATGTAGCAGATCAGATTTAAAGCTCATTAAATTTCCTATAAAATTAATTATATACGTATTCGTAGAAATTCCAACGGGTTTCGAGAAATACGTTATTAAAAATCGACTTTAGAAATAAAAACAAAAGTTTACCTCACTTTTTGTTGAACATTTAAAGCAAATACCAGAAACGTATATAGGAAATTAAAGTTAATTTAATGCTCTACAATTTTGATTCTGACATTTTTTCAGAGAAACGATTGTGGAACGTAATAGAAGCAAAAGTTTGACAAAAAGTGAGGTGACATTTGTTTTTTTCCCGAAAATCACCTATTTTCAATAACGTATATCTCGTAAACGGTTAGAATTACGACAAATTTATATATAATCAATTTTATTGGGAATTTAATTAGCTTTTTATATTTATTTGTAACATAGTTTTTTAAAATCAACAGTTTTCGACATATTATGGAAAAAAAAAAAAAAAATTGAACCTCTCCCCTCCTCCCCACCGTTAGCTGACCCCCCAGGGGCGGGTACTTTTAGTATGTTTACCTTCTAACTATTCCTAACGAAGCTGTGAAGTCAAAAATGATCGCATATTCCATGCACTCTACACTCCTCATTTCAGCACTCATTGACTGGACTATAGGCAGAATTTCGTTTATTGTCCTTTCCTGCTCTTTGTTTTGAAGAAATTAAAATGTTATTTTTATAGTTTGATCTTAATGTCGGTTTTAGAATTTTTTTTTTTTTTTTTCTAAAAATGAACTTTATTTTTCAATGTTTAGTGTATTTTAAATTTAAGTTTAGTTTATTTCTGTTTATATATGTAACTTATTTGTTTTATCGATTTGGACTTAATCACCATAGGGTATAATGGAAGGTTCTATAACAGTGATTTATAAAGCGTCGAGTTGAGTTCGATAAAAATATATTGGGAACAGCTCTAAAGTATGACCTACCGATCAATAAAAGAATTATCAAAATCGATTAAGATTTGACAGAATAATCGCTTAACAAACATAAAAAAAAAAAAAAAAAAAAAAAACAGACGAGTTGAGAATCTCCTCCTTTTTTAAGTCGGTTGAAAAAAAGTTCTATCCAGCGTCAAAAGGCAGAGATTTTAAAAAGACAAGAAATGAAAACAGTAGGAAAGTAGAAGGAAAAAATAATTTAGAATAAAAAATAAAAATAAAATAAATATTTGGTTTTTATAAAGATAAAAGAATTATTACGATAATAGACAAGGGTATATAGTTGATGGATAAATACATAATTAATCTATAACAGTTGAGAGTTAAACAACACAGTTAAATGCATAATGTATACTAATTGTCATACTGTCAGCTGTTGTACTTTATGTATTAACTCATCGACTATATTCACTTGCCCATATAAAGACATTTATAATGGTTCAAAATTCTATTCAGAGGAGACCTGAAAGGAATGAAGCATATTATGAACACTTAAAATGTTTTCTAATTATTTATTTTATAAAAGCACTATTTAAGACCATTATGACGAATGCGAAAATTCTTTGATATTTTCCTCTTTTTGATCTACTGAAAGAATTTTAGGAACCCATTATGAACTCACCTTGGTCATATGCAAATGTTCTGTGATAATCCTTTGAGCCCTTGTTGTGAAGCCCGAATAATTATTGTTTGTTGAAAAATTATTATTCTGTTAATAGCTTTCTTTTGTTTTTTTAACTTTTTTTTGTTTTAATAACAATTAATCATATGTATCGGTTTAGAGAATCGATTTTTTGGATATGTATCCTATACGTATCTGAGGAGGTAACTTTCAAAACGTGTTTTGAATATTTTATTATTGAATATTATATTTTTTGAGTTTTTGGTATCACTACATTTGTTTTTCAGAACCCTACATGTAATGTGTATTAGCAATCAATACAAGCTTTGTCCCATCCGAAATTAGTAAACAAAATCAATATTTTAAAGAAAGAGTGTTTTGTCCATACCCTGTTTTTAGTTCAAACCATTCAAACAGGTATAAGGTAGTACTTTTTGACGATCCAAGAGTTGAAAATGTTGTGGAAGAGGATGAAACTTGTGACTGTTTAGAAAATGAAAGATGTGAACTGCATATTTAAAAACTAGTGACTGTTAAGGAAATGAAAATATTCCCCGAAAATTAAGTGTCATTAACATACATCATCTATTATGTAATTATAACTTTTATTTTGTGTACTTTTGAGCAAACAGTGACTTCTTTCAAATAAAACATAGCCACTTCAAACAGTGTTTTATCCCTTTGTTATTTCATGAAACCGTGTTTTGTCCACTGTGTTCCTTCAAAACGTGTTTGTCCATATTTAAAATTAAAAATGCTAATTTTAGGAGTAAAGAATATTTCGGATCCTTGTTGTAATGTGCTTTTTTAAATGCTATAAAATTAATTAGGAAATTTTTGTTTCTGAAGGGTAATTACATCTCATAATATACGTTTTTTTTTGTTATTGCTGAAAAGTGGGATTACTGTGACAAAACACGTTTTGATAGTTACCTACTAATCTTTTTTTTTTTTATTGTTTGTTTATTTCGTTTAACGTCACTTTATGCTGCTATGGCTAGTCGGATGATGCTACGGTGGGAGTTCTAAATTTTGCCTATCCAGGTATCCTGTACCTGACATCGCACAGGCTCGGGACCCCCATTTTACGTCCCTTCCGAAGGACGGCATAGCTAAGGATTTTTTACTCCCTTTAAAAATTCCTAAGGTCATCTGCCGGGCTGCGAACCCACGATGTTGGGTTTAGTAGGTTGTTACGCTAACCATTACATTACAGGTGACCCTTATTTTTTTAAATTTAAATATTTATTTTTATTGATTGCTTTAAAGTATAAACTTTATGGTAGTTTTATAAAATATTTATTTACCATTATGGTGAAATATTTATTATATAGGCACATTTTGTTTTGATTTCCAATTTACTCGAATGCACAGCAAGATCCGTTTCAGATAGGAAATGCCTCTCACACGCGGGTTCATAGCAGATACCAGAATCACGTAAAGCATACGGTTGAGCTCAGGGAATTTACAAACATGGGCGGTAGGGGCGCTGTGATTTAGATGAAAATTTAAGCCTTCCCGGGAGTGGATTTGGATTCAGGCAGCGACCTGGCGGAGATCATTTGTTGCTTCTCCAGCCCCGATCTCACGATACGCTTATTTTCTCAGCCTACCCTCTGGTTTATACTCTTCTGGTGTTTGTACGTTTAATCTGTCATTTTATTGGGAATGTACCAGGTTCATATTTTATGAAAGGCAATATCTTTAAGGGGACCTGAATATCTTTCGTAATTGGTGGACTGCCAGTAATATCTTATTGTTCGTCTGTATTCAGGAAAATGGATGTCCTACCATATTCCAGACAGACTATGCTGCTCAGGGTGGCTCATTTCCAGGGATGATTATGAATATTACTGGACATTGATTTCTATAACTGATGCTGATGAACGACCATATTTTCTCTTTGTACAATTTGAAGCAATTAGAAGGTCAAATGATTAATTATTCATTCTACAGATAGTGTTCCTATCGTTTTCGTAAAAAAAAAACATACTTTAGCTTTGGAAGGAGGACTTGCTACCTTTGTAAACTGCTCGTTAATCTTTAAACATGGTTAACGCTAAACCTTACATTTCATGTATACTCATTACTACCACATACTCTCGGTAAAAAAAAAAATAATAATAAGAAAGAATTGGATATTAAAAAAATTTTTTTAATATATTGTTAATAAAGGAAATAAAGTCAAAAGCAAAGTAATGTATGTTGTTTCCAATAACTTATTAAACTAACAACTTGACTTTTTTGAAGTCCCCATATGTAGCTTCAAATCTTTTTTTAATTACATGGATCTAGTTTATTGTTAATTTCTTTACCTATAGAAACATAAAAATCATTTTGTACAGCCCGTTGTCATCTGAATAAATGTCAAAAAACAAAAACAAGAGAGATATATGCTTTATTGAGAAAATAAACAATAAACATAGTGCTGCCCAACTTTATTGGGTTGCTATAAACACAGCATACTCATCTATCCAATTAAAGACAACAATATAATTTATAATTTAGTTATAGTTCTATAATATAATACTTAATACTACCTAACACTAGACAAACTAATACCATTTTTTTGGTTTCTTTTTTCCCTTCCTCTTCATTTTTTTTTTTTATTTTTCCATTATCCCTTCCTCTCTTTTTCCCCCCTTCTTTTCCTATTTCACTTCATTCTTTCAGTTTATGTTATTCCCCCCTAATATTCACATATCTACCACACATTCATATACATATATGCACATAGAATCAGGAATCAGATAAATTGCTACATATTTAATAACTATAAATTGCAATGGGCTAACCTATGCAACATGGTGGATAATGCTCAGACAGTCCAATATTATATTTTTCGGCCATTATCGCTATATCCCTCACCTCCACGCCAATGTCCTCCAAGATGCTCCTTGTTTTTTCCGGGAAGACTCCGCGAGACCCAAGCCATAATCCTTTCAAGGATAAATCTCTATTTCCGAATGTCTCACGGAATTTCTCTTTGAGGAAAGGGATACATTTTTCATAAATATCCATTTTCTCCCTTTCTACTTCACCTGATTGATCGAGGTTATTATGTTCATACCTTACAGTAGGATCCACTATGAGCGCTGTCCGTCCGTTCTTCGGAAACGCGACAATGTCCGCATACCTCGTGGATCCGTTGGTATCGATGCAGTATACCTCGTCAAAGCAGGTAAAGCCTTTATTCTTGAGGAGCCATATCAATTCATTCTTGACCCTGTGGTGACGGCGTGTGATCAGGAGTGAGTTGCTGGGACATTTTCCCAGCACATGGGCTGGTGTTTCGGACTTTTAGCCGCATTTGCAACAAAGGGACCCAACCTCACCTACCTGTCCGCTAGCACCTGGGACTCCACGCAGGGGTGCATTATCGATGTTGAGTTTTAAGGCGTTGGTCTATTCAGACCCCAAAAGTATTTGTTTTTTTACAAATATATCGATTAGCTCTCGGCGTCTCCTTAAAATGACGTACACCAACGCCCTGCCACCTGCAATTGGCCCATTCCTCAAAAGCGCCCTCTCTCAGCGACCGTTGTAGAGCTCTCACGCTTTGGTGGTTCTGATTCACACCCAGTCCCTTAGCACATTCAGCAATATCTTTTTCATAATGGAATGTGGACTGGAACAGAGCGTCCGGAACATTAGACAGTCGCTGAGCAATGGACCAGTGCTGCAGAGGAGCCTCCCATTGACAGCGGATCAGTCCTAACCCGCGGTACCTCCGCGGAGAGTAGAGCATGGCAGTTGAGGTGTTCGAAGGGAGTCCGACAATGGCCTTGTACAGATGTGGAGAATAAAATAAGAAAGAAAATATGGCGTTAATAACCTATGCAGTTGTACGCCATTAAAACAAAACAAACAAACAAACAATGGCCTTAATGCTCCTGCAGATCATCACATCAATCCGATCCAACAACGCAGGGCTGATCTTTGTATGGGGTGCAGTCTAGAGAGGATATGTCATTCCGGGGAACACATATTGATTGACAACATTGAGTTTTTGTTTCCGTTTAAGTAGGCATGAGGTTCTTAATTTATCTAAATTTTAATTTAGTTTCTCTATTGATTCTTTACTGAACCTTAGCTCTCCCGAGAATGTGCATCCCAAGTATTTAATAGGGACATCTTCCTTTGCCGTGTGGATGCCATCTCCATTTTCAAGAGAGAGCGTCGTTGCTTGTATCTCACCCCTATCCAACACAATGTCCATACTTTTCTGTGTATTTACAGCCAGGCCAATCCCCTCCAGTATCCTTTGGGTGCGAACTATAATTCTCTCTGCCGCTTAATTATTAGTGCAGAGACAGCCTGATCATCTGCCAATCCTCTGAGGACCACACAATCTTGTTCATCTCTCAGCTTGTACCCATAGCGTCTCGAGAAATCAAGATCACAAAGGTCTTGGTACAGATGATCAATAACTAAGTTAAACAGCGAGGGAGAAAGCGGGCCGCCTTGGGAAACTCCTCGCAGTACATTGATCTGGCTATTAGAATGAGCTCCAACCGTTACTTTAATTTTGTTTGTAGATAGGAGTGCGGCGATAACATTTGGCATCTGGGCACATTTTTCATAATCCGCACGTCTGCAGGAGTTCACTTGCTCAAAGAGGTTTCTGAAACTTCAGTATCGATTTCGGTGACCTTTAAGGGACATTGCTTAGAGGCATCGGCATTCATTATTGTCTGGACGACCTTCTTTCTTCGGTTATAATAATTGTACTGGCCCATCTCATATTTATATTGTTCATGCCGACGCCCTCGGTCCGCTTCATTTGCTCTCTGCGGATTCGAAGTGTTACTAGCACGCTTGTCTTCTATATTGTTTTTTCTTTTTTTTCTTAATTTGTAAAATTTTGTTGCCGGGTGCTGTGGGCCTGGAAGTTCTGCATTAATATTATTTAAAAACTTTAGAAATTCAACGACCGCTGCATCGAATTTCGCAGTTTCCGTATCATTTTGGTTACAGAGATTTCTGAACGTGGCAGACCATTTAGCAATGCCCTCCTTAATTTCAGGTATTTTATCCTCTCCATTTTTAGGGCCCACCACCTTTTTAATTAGTACCCTTAACTATTTGATTATTGGCTTCCCTGGGATAAATAAATATTGATTGAAATATTCGAATTAATATAAATACTTAAAATCTGTGACTTGACTAAACATTACATCTATTAAAAGTTAACATGTTTTGCCTTCAAAACAAATTCAGTAAAAACCAAATGATATAATGACTTTACGAAAAAAAAACCATTTTCGTGGTTGTAAATAGAACAAAGTCAACTAGTGAAATTCGTGAAAATGTTTTTGTTATTTCTTTTTTTTTTTTTTTATGCTGTCATTTGTTTAAAACGTATTTTATTCATTTCGCTCCGGCCCCTCACTCGCGAATAAAATAATATTATTTTTACCCCAGCGAGAGGCCAGGGAAGAGATATGACCCAATTTATTAAAATGGCTCGAGTTCATTGGAACATTTTTAAGTAAAATAACCCTCCCCATCTGATAAGATTAACTCTATGAAAAAAAAGAAAAGTAAATTAAATTCAGTTCAGGGGCTTTATCCGAAACCGTCAGGTCTTAAATTGAATTCTGGAAACTAATTGACGTGTCTGTGAAGTGAAACCGAACTTAAGTGTATTTTATCGAGTTGAGTCATCTAGACACCCTAACTTGAGAAATAATATTTCTTTCATGCTGTCAAATAAAATTTTACATATACAGGCATGTTTAAGTATCTGGTTAAAAGACAGACGATAGTAAGATTGCACGAATTAATTGTGTTGTTGTTTGTTTATTTCGTTTAACGTCACTTTATGCTGCTATGGCTAATCGGACGATGCTACGGTGGGAGTCTTAAATTTTGCCTATCCAGGTATAATTAGGATAGGGATCTTTAACGAGTACCAGATCGCACAGGCTCGGGACCCCCTTTTTACGTCCTTTCCGATGGACGGCATAGCTAAGGATTTTTTACTGCCTATAAAAAATCCTAAGGTCATCTGCCGAGCTGCGAACCCGCGATCTTGGGTTTAGCAGGTTGCTAAGCTAACCACTACACCACAGGTGACCCTAAGTATTGCCAGACAACAATGTGCATCACAACATAGATTTATGTTGATTCTTTAGACAGCATCACACTATATCTATCCGAATACATTATTTGGGTTAAACCTAACCGATCATTGTTCGGTTTTTTTTTTTTTTTTTTTTTTTTTTTTTTTTTTTTTTTTTTTTTTTTTAAATGAAAAATAATCTTTATTCTGGGACACCTTGTCCCCTAAGAATAACATATAAGAACAATAAAAAGGTATTATTGTCTGACTGCGTACATATCAGGCAGTAACTTATATAGAGTGTAAATTATATACTACAAGTCTTTGGGTTTACATAAAAAAAATAAATAAATAAGTAAATAACAAAATTAAAATAAAATAAAAGAAAAAGAAATATTCTAGCAATAAAATATTATTACATAATTTCGTAAGATTGATAATTGAGGAGGTAGATGAATAAATTATGTTTAAAGGAAGTGAGAGAAGGAACATTGCGGATCGAAATGGGTATGAAATTCCAGAATAAAGCTGCACGATTAATAAAGGATTTTTCAAAGGAAGCAGTTCGATGAGAAGGGATATACAGATCTATAGGCTGAGATCTGGTGTTCAAAAGATGAATGGAAGAACGAAGGGCAAGGATGTCGTAAATGTACGAAGGTTTTTTGGACTTTAAGGATTGGAATAGAAAGGAACCAAGGAAGTATTGTCGCCGAAAACTTGGATAAAGCCACCTCAACTCGGAATACCAGCAAGTGATGTGAGAACGCCTGGGGATCCCATAAATGAATCTTATAAAGGAGTTCATTAATCTTTTCACCTTCATTTCAAGCTCGCCAGACAGTCCTCCGTATACTAAGCATCCATAATCGAGGTGGGGAAGGATGAGGGAAGATACTAACAATTGACGGGTATTGCGAGGGAAAGATTCACGGAATCTCAGGAGCTGTTTGAGGATGGAGATGGTTTTTCGGGTAATGTGGGAAATATGGTTATTCCAATACAAATGTTGATCGAATACTACTCCGAGGTTTTTGACAGAGTTTGTGAACTGAATAGGAACGTTATCGAGATAAAGAAGTGGATAACAGGAAAGGGAATTAAGGGAGGGTTTCGATCCAATTAGCATTGCTTTAGTTTTTTTCTGGATTCAGTCGTAACTTATTCTCTACTGCCCATTGGTGAATGCTATAAATGTCATCTTGAATTTTACGAGTTGCCTCAAAAATCTCACAAGGATGAAACGATAAGTAGATTTGAAAGTCGTCAGCATATAAATGATATCGGGAATTATTAATAGCGTCTGTCAAATCATTAATGTAAACGGAAAAGAGAGTTGGTGAAAGAGAGGATCCCTGAGGAACACCTCGCGTTAGAGGCACAGATTTTGAAGTAGGTTGGTTAGGAACAATAACTGTTTGGGAACGGAGAGATAAGAAGGACTGGAACCAGCCAAGAGCACTATTGGAAAGGGAGAGTTTTTGTAATTTAGTCAGAAGAATTTTATGATCCACGGAATCAAACGCCTTGGAGAAATCGAATAGGATTAGGATAGTAATTTTCTGTTGGTCAATTGAAGAATAAATGTCTTGAGTAATTTTTAAAAGAGCGGATTGAGTAGAATAACCTGAACGGAAGCCTGATTGAAGAGGAGTTAGGAGATCTTTATTTTCAAGGTATTTAGCCAGTTGAGAATGGACTATTCTTTCAAGTGGCTTAGATAGGTTTGATAGGATGGAAATAGGCCTGAAATGGGATGCTGTGGTAGGTGAAGGAACTTTGTTCAATGGACGAACTAGGACCTTTTTCCATGCTGTGGGAAAGGAAGAGGTTTGTAAGGAGAAGTTTTAAATATGTATGAGAGCAGGAAGGACGACAGGAAGAGTGAGTTTGATAATTTTTACCGGTATTTGATCGGCACCGAAATCATTTGTCCGGGATTTAAAAACAGAAGCTATTATATCATCGGGGGGAATATAAAGAAAGTAAAAGTTATCTGGATTAAATGGAAATTGAGGAATGGAATAGGATAAAGCATTGATTGGAGGCTCATTGGGAGAGGAATCTACAAAAAAGGAATTAAGTTTGTCAGGAGTCACAGGATAATATGTACTGGAAGAGTAACTCGTAATCGAAAACTTCCTTAGAATTCTCCACTTAGATTTTGAATCTGGGTTACATCGGCAATGGTCGTGACAATTCGTTTATATTTTTACAGATGCCTGTTATGTAGCTATAGGCTTCTGTTTATCTTATATTTTTCCTTCTCTTTTTTGAAAAGTCAGCCTGTAGTGGCGGCTAGGGGTTCTTGATGAACGCAGCCGAAAACCAACCGCTTTTTTTTTGAGCTGGTAGCTCAATATATGGTATTAATAATTTGTTTGACAACTATATTTCATGCCTTAACAATATCAAAAACAAATTTTAATACAGGCAATAATTTCTTTAATTTGAACAACTAAATAAATAAACAGTTATAAATTAATTATTAATAACACAAGAGTTCACAAACCCTACGGTTACAAATTCTGACGGCAATCTGTAAAATAGCTATTTATTCTGTGGTATAAAGGCTTGCCGTCTCAATTAGACCATGTAAAGAGACATCCTGGAAGTTCACACTGAGGCCCTGAGCCCATGAGCAATGTTCTCTTCAACTATCATGGCAACAACAAATGTGAATTGGCCACTCGTCAAAATTGGCGACTAGTCGCAAACTGAAGCGTGGCCTCCAAAAAACATATAGCATATGTTTTAATTTATATCCGCTTAAGATAAAATTTATAAAATTGACAAACTAAAAAAAAAATGAATCTTTATAATTAATTTTAATATACATGAGGTAAAAACAATTATAATAATCTTAATTTGAATCAAGGACAAAGTGACCTCATGTACATAAACAAAACACATGTTGGCCTCAACACAGCCATTTACGTTATTTAGCTTCATAGTTAATTGTGAAATTTGGAGTTAACGATTCCGAAAAATATATCGTTTTTTTGGACTTATGTATACTATTATATAAAAAGACTAGCCAATTTTCGTTTGTGATCACTAACCTAGAAAACTACTGATCCAATTTGTACCAAATCTTAATCACACCATCTTCATAGTTCAAGGAAGGTTTAGAAATAATAAAATTTAAAGATTTTCAATTACATTGTCATAAGAAGGCGATAAAGAGCGACAGGTATGTGGCGAGCCCTATTCGAGAGAGGTTATAAAGGTACGGTGTTATATAGAGCTAGAAATTTATGATAAAATTAACTTATTTTCAATTCAATTGTTATTAAAAACGCTATAAATATATGGAGCGATATGTGGATCCGAGTGCAGTTTAAATATCGACACAGTGTTGGGAAACCCAACAGTACCAAATTTTAACTACAACATCATACAAGTTTATAATAATAAATTTTACTATAATAATGATTAAAATGTATAATCTAGAATGGCAGAAACGAGGTTTGCCAAACTGTCATAAATTTTTATGGTTAGGAATTAAAATTCGAACAGATGAATCGATAAAATTATTTCTGCCAAACTAGATGTCTAATTATGCTTTTAAGTACTCTATCTAATCAAACATCTAATCAATGCAATTTTAACCAGTTTAAAAATTATTTTCATTTGTGAAAATGTCATTGAAGGAATAATACTGAATTCCATACTTCAAACTAAGTTTTTTATCGATAAACAAATGAAATTAAATTTTTAGTTTAAGTAACTTAAGTTCTTTATGTTTGAGAGCGGGCGAAGACACGACGGGGCATGCTAGTGTATGTGTATAACGCAAAAATATCTTACATGTAATCTATACTATTTTATAAAAGGACAAGCCTTTTCTCGTTTGTAATCACCAGAGCCAAGATTTTTATGCAGTAAAAAAGTGCAAAATATGCCATATAATTATGGTTGAATTACTCACCACCAATCTCCTATCCATCCTTGATACCCATGCTCCTCTTAAAACCTCAACATTTCGCCGGCGTCGCCCTGCTCCTTGGATGAACCAAGATATTAAAGATTTACAAAGAAGACGCGAGGCTGCCCGAAGACGCTTCAGACGCACCAGGCTCGAAGATGACTATCAAGCGTTATATTTCTTAGAAATTTAACACAATCCACGATCCGGCGAACTAAATCCAATGTCTCCCACGAAGCCCTTTCATCTGCACCCGATCCTAAATCCAAATGGCTGCTCCTCCGCAAACGTTCCATGTGTGATCCTCCTAGTTCCCCTCCCTCGGGAGTCTTTCCTGTCACTCCGAATGAGTTAAACTCCTATTTCGTTTCTTCTACTTCATCTGCTCCTTCTCGACCCTCCCAGCCCTTACCTCCGCCAGCATTTAACGACAATAATTTTTACTTTTCTTATATCACTCCCTCTGATCTAATTACCTCTATTATGAAGTCTCAATCCAACTTATCTGGTTTAGACGGCATTCCTGTTAAATTATTGAAATTATGCCTTCCTGAAATCCTTCCGGTTCTCCTCTTCATATATAATTTTTCTCTCCAAAACTCTGTATTTCCCACTTCCTGGAAAAAGGCCTTAATTCATCCCATCAACAAGAACCCAAACCCTATATCCCCAAAGGACATCCGCCCTATATCCATACTTTCCAACCTTTCTAAGCCCCTAGAAAGATTGGTGCAATCCCAAATTTCCAATTTCCTAGAAGATTCCAAGTTACTTGATCCTTTCCAATCTGGTTTCCGTCCCGGCTTCTCAACACAATCTGCCCTGACTAAAATTATCACTGACATCCAAACAGCGATGGACAAAAAAGAACTGACAATCCTTATCCTCCTTGATTTCTCTAAAGCATTCGATTCCTTAGACCATAATATCCTTTTTTTCCAAATTGAAATCATTGAACTTTTCCTACAGCTCCCTCCTTTGGTTTTAATCTTTCCTTTCCCACCGCACCCAAGCAGTCGCCACTCCTAACCAGGGCCTATCCTCTTTCCTCACTCTACAGTCAGGAGTAGCTCAAGGTTCGAGCATTTCCCCTCTACTGTTTAATTCCTACATCAATGATCTCCCCCATTCAATTCACCATTGTTCCCACCATCTTTATGCCGATGACTTCCAAATTTACTTCTCCTTTCCTCCATCCGAAATGTAAGCTGCGTTTGCCAAAATTCAGGAAGACATAGACGAAATCTGTGCCTGGGCAAATTTGAACAAATTATCGTTAAACGCAGCTAAAACTCAAGCAATTACCATAGGATCACATTCCCTTCTCCATTCAAATGCCAACTTTCCCACATTATTCCTCCATGGTCATCCAATAACTTTCCATACCTCTGTGGTGATATCTTTTCCTTTAGTTTCTTGTTACTACCTCTTTGTAATTATTATTACCACATGATTATATTTATTAATAAAACATATAGTGTGCCTCGTTGCTTAACCTGGTCATACTAATTGAATACGTTCGTGTATAATTCAATCTTGTTGGTTTTATTTAATCTTATTTAAGATAACTATACTGGTGACCCCGACGTGATATGAACACGCAACCTTCTGATTCGACGTTGGAACCATTGGGTTTCTTCTCAAAGAAGCTTACACCCACGCAGCAGAGGTACTCTACTTATGACAGAGAGTTACTGGCCTTGTATGAAACCATAAAACATTTCAGATATCTATTGGAAGGCCGCCCCTTTACCTGTTATACCGACCACCGCCCGCTAACTTACGCGTTTCAACAAAAGACTGAGAAGGCTGCTCCAAGACAATCCAGACAACTCTCGTATATTTCTCAGTTCACCACGTCGGTCAAATATATCAAAGGCGTAGAGAATATAGTAGCCGACTGCTTGTCACGGATTGAAGCACTAGCGAGCAATAGTTTACTGAACGAAACTGACATCGCCAAGGCTCAAACGGAAGACCAGGAACTACCAAGGCTCCACGACTCATCGACCAACTTAGTCCTAGCACCAACCACACTGCCAGGCAACTTTTCACTCTACTGCGATACGTCCCTTGGATACTTACGACCTTATATTCCCAAATCCTTAAGATCGGCAGTTTGCGCTAAATTTCACAATCTTTCACACCCTGGCCGTAGAGCTACTCTTGATCAACTCCGAAAAAGATTCGTCTGGCCACATATGTCTAAATTTGTCACGGACTTTGTAAAGAACTGTGCTACATGTCAACAAACAAAGATACAGCGACACGAGAAATCCCCTCTTCAGCACTTCACACCGCCAGATGAACGCTTTGCCTTTATTCACATCGACATCGTTGGCCCCCTACCGTTGTCGAACGGCATGAAATACCTCTTGACATGCATCGACCGTTTCACTAAGTGGCCAGAAGCCATTCCAATTGCGGATCAATCTGCACTGACAGTCGCAAAAGCGTTCTGGACCCACTGGATTAGCCGTTTTGGGACGCCTGTTCAAGTTGTAACTGACCAAGGTCGGAATTTCGAATCCGAACTTTTCCGTTCCTTAGCAGCTATCTCAGGAATCAAACTGGTTCATACAACGGCATATCACCCGCAGTCCAACGGACTTATAGAGAGGTGGCATAGAACACTCAAGACAGCACTCACCTGTAAGCTTTTGGAGACGCAAGACAGTTGGACGGAACTTCTTCCCGTCGTACTCCTCGGCCTTCGGACAGCCATCAAAAGCGATCATAATGCCTCTCCAGCCGAGCTCGTTTACGGATCTTGGCTACGACTACCAGGCGACATCCATAGCCAACTGGCACCGAACAAGATGGAACCTCCTGACACCTACGCTCAACAGTTAGGACGGAGAATGAGATCACTACGGCCTTCTGCCCCGACCTGGCACACCCAACCAACAGTGTTCGCCCATCCAGACCTCAACGGTTGCAGCCACGTTTTCTTACGAGATGATCAGATTAGACCCCCATTAACTCCTCCATATACAGGCCCTCATCTAGTTATCTCCAGGGACGCCAAAACATTTATCATCAGCAAAAACGGCCGCAACATAGTCGTTTCAAGAGATCGAGTGAAACCTGCCCATATACTCTCGGAAAAGCCTAACACCCCTTCGCTACCTTCAAGCATTATGAGAACACCGACAACGGACAGCAATAATTCAAAAAATCCCATTCGTCAAAAGAAGCGCGTCACCTTTTACCTTCCTCCGGTTTGCACCAGAAGCGGACGTACCACAAGTGTACCTGAACGATATCGTTGACACTGGGGGGAGAGTGTGTGGTGATATCTTTTCCTTTAGTTTCTTGTTACTACCTCTTTGTAATTATTATTACCACATGATTATATTTATTAATAAAACATATAGTGTGCCTCGTTGCTTAACCTGGTCATACTAATTGAATACGTTCGTGTATAATTCAATCTTGTTGGTTTTATTTAATCTTATTTAAGATAACTATACCTCTGTTAAAAATTTAGGCCTAACTATTGATCAAACCCTCTCCTGGAAATCCCATATTGCACAAATCTCCCGAAGGTCAATCGGTATCCTAAAACTATTTCACGGCTCCCGTCACCTCCTTCCCCTACCCACACGCAAACTTCTAGTATCCTCCCTTATCTTCCCCCAATTTGACTATGGTTGCGTGATATATGGCGGGCTCTTGAAGGCAGATTAAAACGCATCATGAATTGCTTCATTAGGTTTGTCTTCGGAACTTCGAGACGTTCCCATGTTTCGCATCTCTACACTGAGTTAAATTGGCTTTTCCCCTCCTTCCGCAGAAAATACTTCTTAGGCACCTACCTATTCGAAGTTATCAACACCCGACACCCTCCCTTTATTTACAGTAACCTGAAATTCAAGTCTGCTATCAAATCACTGCATACAAGATCTCGTCTTTCCGATCTCTATACTCCATCCCACAGAAGTACTGCATTCCAAAGTTCCTTCCTTGTCCGATCCTCTACTCTTTGGAATTCCCTCCCCCCAAGTATCCGCAATGCTTCTTCCCTTGGATCATTCAAAACACTATTCTTTCACCATCTTCCTTCCCTCCAACCCGACGCTCTCCAATCATAAGGATGTATGTACTATTTATGTAATCGTCTAATTTAATTTTTAAGACCTTCAGACATGAAACATTAGCAAAAATTATAGTTTGACTATGATAATGTTTTGATTTCTTGTAATGATAATTTTTGATTTTCTATCTTTTATTTTTCTTTAAGTTTCTGTTTGTTTGTTTTCTCTTCTTCAATTTTGTTTAAAATATTAACCTCTATTTTGTATATATATTTTTTCACTCTCTTTTTTAATAATAGTTTTTTCTTTTCTCTAGTTTTTTTCTGTATTTTTTTTCCATACATATTTGTATTTAAATTTACCTATGTTATTTTATTTTTAACAGCCTCTCGGCCAGTTATGATCTTACTTTGTATTATTTAATGTTATTCTTAAGGGACTTTGTCCCAGAATAAAGTTTTCTTTCTATTTCTATTCTATTCTATTCTATAATATGCAATCAAAATCCTTAAATATGAAAACAAAATATGCAGCATCGATTCTTGAAATTTGCTATAAAACAAAATCAAATACATATATATATATATATATATATATATATATATATATATATATATATATATATATATATATATATATATATATATCAAAAATTATATTTTGTCGACCCTTAGAAATTATATAATTACCTGTTTTACAATAATCGGGTTTTTGGTCCTTTATATTTAACAATATTTTGTTCATACAATATTATTATTTACATTATACAATATTACATAATAATATTGTATGAACAAAATATTGTTAAATATAAAGGACCAAAAACCCGATTATTGTAAAACAGTTAATTATATATATATATATATATATATATATATATATAAATATATCACGTATGTCAACAAGATCCAGTGTACAGTAATGTTCAAAGAACATTCATTCCCGATTTGTACATCGCAACTGCGAGTGCCCGGGAATATGGATCAGTGAAGAGAAAAGATTTCCCTGGTTCGGATACGAGCTCGGTGGCCTAGTGGATAAGGCACTACGCTAGAGAAGTGGAGACTTGGGTTCGAATCCCAACCTGTCAAATCTTTTCATCAATCTTTCAAAAAAAAAAAAAAGAAAAAATATATATATATAGGGTAATATATATATATATATATATATATATATATATATATATATATATATATATATATATATATAGGGTAATAAAAATATATATAATTACAGAATATAGTGGAGTATGAAGCTACTTACAATGTTACTGGTGGATATGAATAGACTAACAATAAATATATATATATATATATATATATATATATATATATATATATATATATATATATATATATATGATATATTTCACCATTATATATATATGGATAAATCTCTTGACTGTTACTATTAAATGTTTAGTAAGGCTTTTGAGGTTCAGTCATAAAATAAAAAAACAACTATTTTGGCAACGTTTCGAGACTATATTGTTCTCATAATCATGCCCTACAGTGAAAAAACAAGTTAAAATAAAAGTTTTGCAAGTTATTTCAAAACATAAAGTTAGCTACAGTACAGGTAGGTATATAACAACATGTGTAGGGTAATAAAAATATATATAATTACAGAATATAGAGGAGTATGAAGCTACTTACAATGTTACTGGTGGATATGAATAGACTAACAATTCTAGTACACAACTAACCGAGGGGAGTGAGTTTAAACAGACAGTTTACAAGGGTTAGTGGGGAAAAACCCTAGTTCTTAAAAATTAAGTTAAAGGACTGTGTGGGTATTCCCACAATCATACAAACCATTCTTCCATTTATTAGTATATTACACTGAAATATTTTTGTACCTGCATCTTTGGGAATACCCACACAGTCCTTTTAACTTAATTTTTAAGAAATAGGGTTTTCCCCACTAACCCTTCTAAACTGTCTGTTTAAACTCACTCCCCTAGGTTAGTTGTGTGAGTTTAAAAATCTTTTTTAAGCAACTTGTTTATATAAGGTACAATAATTGTGTAACCAAATTTTATTATTTGCAATACACTACACTATTATTTACAATAGAAAAAAAAAAAGTATTTAACATGAGATGCACCTTTCTTCTTTTATTTTTTTTTAACAGTTATTGTACAAGTTCAGCATTAGGATTTATAGTTGCATTTCAATTTACAATGCATTTCTAAGTTTTCTTCAATAAAACTCAACCTTCTATCCTTTAAAATATTTTTATAATTTGAAAAAAAATTCCTCAACATCTACGTAGGTAACTGGAGCAAATTTATATGCATTTATAATAACTGGATTATTGTCAACGTCATTTTAAAACACGACTGTTCAATTGTTTTAAATTGAAACTTTCGTCAAGCGACAAATGCGTTTCTTGTAGCTGATTTAATTTTATTGGAAAAACTTAGATGCGCATTCATAAAAGTTAGATTGTTGCTGAGGGCTGTTGTACTATTCATCATTAAATCATATACGTTTTCTACACTTTGGGTCTTTTCTCCATCTATTTCATATATTTCAAGAACGAACGTTTTAAACATCGAAATCAGATATTTCGTCTTATTATATTTAATGCTCCGACCAGCAAATTTGCTACATGCAAATCTCGAAGGTTTGTTGTTTCAACAATTATTAAATGAAAATACTTCTCAGCAATTGCCAATTTTACTTTGAACATAACGTTTTTATAGCAAGAATTTAAATAAGATTTTCGTAATGTGCTTTCGGAGAGCGCCCGGCTTTTCCGAGTTTTTCGTAGTTTATTTTTAGTTAAATAAAAAATCCAAACTTGGAGTTTTTCATATTTATATTTCATAATCATCAAAATGTGCAAAAATATGCATTTATCATCAAATATGCTAAATAAAACCGGACTTAAACCGATCTAAATACCATAATTCGTAATGACATTTGGTCCTCTGATTAATAAGAGGGCACAAAAAAATATGCAACTGCATAAAAATCCGGCCTCTGGTAATCAGTAACCGCGAAAACTACTAAACCAATATAAAGTTTTAGCAATAATAAAATTAACAGATTTTCAATTAAATTGCCATTAAAAATGGATAAATATGTGGTGCGCAGAGACATTTGAAAATCGACCGATAGGTGGCGAGCCCTACTCAAGAGAGGTTACAGTGTTAAGTTGTTATCTAGAACTTGATTTGATAATAAAATTGACATAATTTGATAAAATTAATATTGAAAAAGCTATAAATGTGTGGTGTGACTTATAGATCCCAGTGAACTTTAAAAATGTACCGATATGTAGCGCCATTCTGCAATGGTCAAACTATTAAACCCATATGAACCAAATTTTAACATCATCATCTTCGTAATGCTATGAAGAAATATTATTAATGATCATATCATCCTAAATAAAATTCGAATCCCCTGGGCACAAACTATTACCTACCTAGGTCTTGAATTAGATAAACGTTTAACTTTCACATCTCATATTAATAATAAATGCTCTAAAGCCAAAAAACTTATCAGTAAAATGTCACCATATTTCCGAAGAAAATCCCCTCTATCAACTCGCAATAAAATCATTTTATATAAATCAGTCATTCGACCATTACTTACATACGCCTCTCCGGTATGGAGCTACACATGTGACTCCAATTAGAAAAAAATTAGAAGGAATTCAAAACCAATGCTTGAGAATCATTAACGACTACCCAAGATACACAAAAATAACTGACATCCTACACGATCTAGATTTTCAAACAATTAAACAGTTTATTTACAACCCAGACTTTCTCAACTCAACAATAAACTCAGACAATCCCATAATACAAGCAATAGGCAAATATAACAAGCTAACCTTATGAAGATACGTACACAAACGAACTAAACACATATTACTAGAATAAAATTTATTTAATAAGACAATCTTGAATTTATTAGTTTCAGTTAAATTTTAATTTAGCAAATCAAAGTATTGTAAGAGATGATTTATTGTTAAATAGCAATTAATTCTAACGCCCAAAACTTTTGCATATTTTCCATTTATTTATTTTATCACGTTGTTTTATTTTAATTATTGTTATTATTTATTTTTTTATTTTTATTTTTTTTTCTTAGTAGGTTTTTTGTTTGTCAGTTTTTCCTACAGTTTAAAAAATGTATTCCAAGTTTAATTTATACTGAACGAAAATGTAGTGTGAATTGTTTTATTAGCAAAACATGTATTTATACAAATATGTTACAAAATTGTAAATTGTTAAATTCCGTAAAATAAAGCTATATAATAAAAAAATAATAAATATTAATGATTACTATAATTATAATTTAAATTTACAGTGTTGACGAGCAGAAACGAGATTTGTATACAGCGCAAAAATACAAATTAATAAAATGGCCGACTAATCGGTGCTTTTTGCAGATCGAAACTTTAGTACACAAATTCTGCCTAAATAGAAAACATTTTCAAGTACATAATAGGAAAGAAGAACAAACAACTTTCAAAAGCTCTCTCGGTTATCTCTTTCATATCTTGAAGAACTAAAAAATGTTTCTTCTGAATAGCAAACACTTTCATCCGAAAAGAGACTCGTCTCTTCGTAAATTTCCACCTTCACAAACTTCTTAATCCTTATAGTTGGAGTTTTGGTCGCTCCTGTCTTGGGAAAAACACAAATATAAAAATAAAGCGACGTCTTTTACAAGATCCTGGAGAGGTTTATTTCCGAAAGAGTTGACGGAGTTTGATGAGAAAACTTTCACCAATCTCATTACGGCTTCTTTGCATATCAGAGGAAATATTTTTTTGGTTTACTATACCTGTCGTCCACTGACTTCGCTGAAGAAAAGTTAGGCTTAATATTTGCTCAAGTGACTGGGTTCCTGAGTATTTAAATTTGTTTTAATTATATCATCAATATTTTGATTAATTGATTAACTGTTAAAGCAACAGAAGCAATATTAAAAAAAAGGCTGATGTTTTTTAAACATTTATACAGATGAAAAGCTGTGAAAATAGATCTCGAAGTATTTCTGGAAAAAGAAAATAGCAACAAGAGATGTGTTCTTCATAATGAATTTGTTAAATTTCCAAGGTACAAATAATAATAGAAAAGGTACAACATGGTCGGAAGAAAGAAAAAAGATACATGATAAAAAGATTAAATAATATTGGATGAAAAGAAAACAATAAATGAGGAATTAAAATTGACATGCCCTATCTCAGTGATAGAACTTTTAAAGTCAATCATAACTTTTCCTATTCCTCTCTCTTTAACCAATCAACAGGTGTTCCTAGGAAGTATCCTAGGTCCAATCCTCTACACGGTGTATACAGCTGACATCCCTACGCATCCTACCACCATCCTCACCACGTATGCTGATGACACTTGTGTGTTATCAGTAAACAATGATTCATTTATTGCCTCCCAGACACTAGAATCCCATATCTTAAACCTTCAAGAATAGTGTCGAAAATGGAGAATCAAAATAAATCCCATCAAATAACCTTTACTCTTCGTCGTAAACTTATGACTTCCTGTCCTTAAGTATCCTTTAATGATGTCCCATTCCGTTGAACAGATCCGCTACCTAGGACTCCATCTGTACTAAGGTCTTACATGGAATCCACACACCAGACTAAAGCGACAAGAAACTGCCCGTCATTTTCGACTACTTCAACGTTTACTTGACAAACGTTCAAAGCTCCTAATTAATTACAAAAGACTAAAATACATGACTGTGATTAAACCTATCTGGACGTACGGAGTTGAGCTTTGGGGCTCCATTAAACCATCTAATTCAACTCGTATCCAATCCTTGCAATCCAAAATCCTTAGAAAAATCCTAAATGCTCCTTATTTTGTCACAAACAAACTTATCCACAAAGATCTTAATTAACCTTACGTTTCTGACCTAGCTCTAACCAGATATCAATCCTTTCATAGCAAACTCCACAACCATTCAAACCCATTAGTATCACAACTTGCTTCTTATTCCATTCCAGATAACCTTCCGAGGCGTCTGAAAAGAAAATGGCCTCGAGACCTAATATAATTCATTATATAGAACCTTTATAAGTGCTACCAATGGGTAGTTGCTTTAAAAACAAGTGACGTGTCATTTTTATCAATATCATCATATTTACTTGATGCATTAGATAGATAGATAGAAAATACTTTTATTAATAATATTTACAGAATTTTGTCATTATTATCGTATTTACTTGATATATAATATATTTGTATATACAGTTGTAAATGATTATAAAATACCTTAATGTTCCTTATGTTACTGATTTAGCCCAAACCAGATACCTATCCTTCCATAGTAAGCTCCATAACCGCTCCAATTCACTAGTCTCCCAACTTGCTTCCCACTCCATTCCCGATAATCCTCCGAGGGGTCTGAAAAGAAGATGGCCTAGAGACTTTTTAGTGTAGATTTTATTGAAGTGCTACAAGTGAGTAGTTCTTCACAATTTATTTACATGCCATTGTATTCACTATCAACAAATTTATATATATATATATATATATATATATATATATATATATATATATATATATATATATATATATATATATATGCCGGTTTATAGCGTTTGTCTACGCTGTCCGACCTCTAGACTCGTTCTCCATTGTTCACGATTCTGGCAATGATCATCCGTGAGGTTCCTTTCATTCATTGCTTTTCTTATTCCTTTGCCCCACGTTCTTCTAGGTCCTCCCCTTTTCTTTCTTTCAGTCGGTACCCATTTAAGAGCTACTTTTGGAAGTCTGTTTTCTGGCATTCTCTGCACGTGACCGTACCATATCAGCTGTTTCTTGGTAACGTTGTCGATTATAGTTTCTTTAATGTCGGCTTCTCAACCACCAGACCTATCAGTGGCGGTACTCCACAAGGATCAGTTCTATCGCCCATCCTCTTCAACTTTCATCTTCACGATATCATCCAATCGTCCGAAACCTCCATAGCTATGTTCGCTGATGACAGGGCAATTTTTTCGCAACACGAAAATATAACAATAGCTAGAAATACCCTTCAAACTCACCTTAACGAACTAGAAAAGTACTTTGACAAATGGATGATCAATCTAAATATTCAAAAATGTATTGCGAAAATTTTTACCCTCAGAAGACCAACAAACCCTCCTGAACTGGTTCTAAACGGAAACAGACTTCAGTGGAATCCATCTAATGAGGCAGTAAAATACCTTGGTGTTCATCTAGATCGTCGCCTTACTTGGAATCACCACATCAATATTAAACTCACACAAACCTACGCAAGACTGGCAATGCTGTACTCTATAATAAACAGAAAATCCACTCTTAAACCAAAAATAACCATCCTTGTCTACAAAACAATACTCAGGCCATTAATGATGTATGGTTGTGAAGTGTGGGGAGCTGCATCCTCTACTAAACGGAAGAAATTACAATCTTTCCATAACAAGATCCTGAGAATTGCTGTAGATGCTCCCTGGTTTGTAAGAAATAGTCAGCTACATCGTGAATTAGAAATAGAATCAATTGACGATTACATCAAAAAATGCTACACCAGGTTTCATAGCAAGTTACCAGCGGTTAAAGGTGCAGTAGCTTTCAACATAGGAGCACAAACAACATCCCGCAGACTGAAACCAAGACTCATGCAAGACGTCTTGATATAAACACCATTACTATTTTATTCAGTATTTACTTCTTCGTTACAACACCAACTACTATTTGTCACTTATTACTACAATTTGATTGTATTATTCGTTATTTCTTACTTCACTTATTTGTTTTGTCTTAATTATTATTCTCTTATAACTTTTTTTTTTTTTCTGTTTTTTTTTTTTTTATTATTAATTTTTTGTTAATTATTATCATAACTATTTTTTTTTTCTCTTTCTTCTTTATTTATTTACTTCATTTACTTTATTCATTTATTTATTTACTTCATTTACTGTATTTATTTGTTAATTATTATTATTATTTTATTTTTTTTGTTATTATATACTGCCTCTAAAGTTACAATTATTCAAAAATGACTCGAAAACTTATCTGTTATGGGTGTCTCTTGCAGGAGACTATACCCTTCCTTCAACTATTGTTAAACCATTATTAATATTGTTAAACCATCCATGTAAGGCTTACCAGGCCGATCTGGAAATAAAATAAATAAAAAAAATTAAAAAAAAATAATGTCGGCTATTTGCATTGCTCTTTCAACAATATATTTCAACAAATTTACTTGCTGAGGTAGAGAATACTTGGGGATACTTGAATGTATAATGGAGACTTATATCTTAAATCTAGTTAGCTCGTTAAAATTTATAATTGCATTGCTATATTTTAGGTCTAGTCTTTTATAGCATTTCTAATGATATTGAAGCCTAAATGATAAGTTATAAGACATAGGCATTCCCTAAGAGAGAAGAGAGAAGACAAATAAAATATACAAGAGGTTAGATGAGCCTCAGAGGAGTCAGGTAAATAATATATTAACAAAACTGGGGGGAGGGAGTGCAGGTAGGAGGGGGGAGGTTCGAGACCCGGGTCCTCTAAGATCGACTTTACGTTATCCTTGAACCCTATCTCAATGTCCTCATCAAAGGAAAACAACGGTCATAGCTAGCTCTCCTTCATAATTTCACAAAAAGTTCAAACATGAAGTATTGTTTTTGTTTTATATATTTATACTAAATGAAATCAAAAACGTCTTAAATCTTTTTTATTTTTCTTATATACTTTAATTTATATTTTAAAATCTACATAACATATCAAAACCAAAATTATATGTTGTCCTGGTGTCGGATTCACTCAGCGCTTTAAGGTCTATGATGAACATGTATTCAGATCACATACGAATACATTGCATTCTGAATCTCGTCAAGAAACTATATGAAGGAGGAAAATTGTTGAAAGTCATATCGGAATAAGAGGTAACGATATGGCTGAAAAAGCAGAAAAAGAAGCTCTAGCCCTCCCAGGACCTGGCAAAACCTTTCTAACGGCACCAGAACTTGCACGCCCACTTAGAGAGAAGGTATCCCAAGAGTGGCAAGCATTGTGAGATCACAGCCCACCAAATAAACTCAAGTTAATTAAAAAGGACATAAAACCAGGGAGCAGTTGCTACCGCACTAATCGCAGAGAAGATGTGATCCTAACGCGATTAAGAATTGGCCAATCCAGAACAACACACCTTCACCTTATAACCAAAGAGGCTCCCCCCAATTGTAAAATGTGTGGCAGTGTTTTTTCAATAAACCATATGTTTACTGAATGCCCATACTTTTTTTTTATGTTTATTTTATATTCCACTAATCCCTGTTGAACAGATCCGCTACCTAGGACTCCACTTGGACATAAGTCTAACTTGGAATCTACGATACAAGACTAAAACGACAAGAAACTGCCCGTCGTTACAGACTACTTCAACATTTACAAAAGACTCATTTACATGACTGTGATTAGACCTTATTGAACGTACGGAGTTGAGCTTTGGGGCTCTACTAAACCATCCAATTCATCACGTATCCTTCGAAAAATCTCAACTCGTATCCAATCCTTGCAATCCAAAATCCTTAGAAAAATCCTAAATGCTCCTTACTATGTGACCAATAAACTTTTCCATAAAGATCTTAATGATCCATATGTTTCTGATTTAGCCCAAACCAGATACCTATCCATCTATAGTAAGCTCCATAACCACTCCAATTCACTAGTCTCCCAACTTGCTTCTCACTCCATTCCAGATAACCCTTCGGGGCGCCTGAAAAGAAAATGGCCTCGGGACCTTCTAATAAAGTACTCCATTATATAGAACCTTTATAAGTGCTACCAATGTGTAGTTGCTTTAAAAACAAGTGACGTGTCATTTTTATCAGTATCATCATATTTACTTGATGCATTAGATAGATAGATAGAAAATACTTTTATTAATAATATTTACAGAATTTTGTATTTACAGAAGTGTTCAAAGTAATGTTACTGACATAGCTACGGCTGTCAGTCAGGAGCGCTTTTAGTTTAAAAATGATTTTATATCATTATAGTTTATTTATTTTTAAATATGTAAATATTTATTGATTTATTAAATAATCTATTCACAAACAATACAATCCAAAAAAATACAATACAATCTAATTACCTATTATATAATCAATTATTTATCATTAATTATATCTTACACAACAATATCATAATTATCATATATCCTATAACAATATCTCCATTATATCTCAAATAATAATATATATCCACCCATTATTATACAATTCAATAATATCTAATTATTATCATTTTTATTTATAACATATACTATCAATCAATGACATCCAAAGAATTATCAGGTTATTAATAATTAAAATTTTGAACAAGAAAGGAACGGTAGAAATAGGCTTCTTTCAAGTAACTCACTAACTAATGCAAGTAACTGATGCATTATATTTGTATATACAGTTGTAAATTTCAATTAATTTACTTTAAAAAAAAAATCTCTAAATTTACTCTCTTTGAAACTTGTAACTTTTAATTTTTGTAAAAAAATACGACCAAAATTTAAATATTTTGTACATAGTTAATAAATAACATGTTATAGATTACTAGGAGCCCCAACACTATTAGCCTCACCACCGTATCAGGGATTCTATTGGTCCACTCTATTGACCAACCGTCACAGACCTTGAATTGAAACACCTTCTATAATAAACACCGTTTAATCCAAGCCTTCCGATTGGTCGGATCGGGCCGTTGTGCCATTGTTTTCCTTTAATAGAATATTAATTGAACGTCACGAGTCGAAATTAATTGCTGCCACGGAGCACTTATCTATGTCGCTCTTTAGTCTACGTTCATTCCGCGACGGGGGAGACATCGTCTTAGCCTAAAATGGTTGACACATTAATATTAATTGATTTAGGGATTACGATAAGCAATATTTATTTATAATTATTCTATTATATATAATCTATACAATATCTATACAGTAAAATAATTATTTAAAAAAAAAATAATATATCGGAATTGAGAGAAATATTTTTTTGAGATATACTTTCAATAATTCTCTACAATGATTGATAACTATTTCAGAATCATTATATAATATTAATTTATAAAGAATTTTTTATGGTTATTAAGTGGAAAAATAAATTTGATTTCAAATTCATTTACTTTGGTATTTTGGCCTTGAATTTTTATTATTGTCAGATTATTTTTTTCATCTACTCAACTATTATAGAAATACGATGATGTTGTGTTTTGCAAAAAGCCTCTATCAGTATTTTTTTAATATTTTTTTTTATATTCCACTAAGCCCTGTTGAACAGATCCGCTACCTAAGACTCCACTTGGACAAACCTCTAACTTGGAATCCACATACAAGACTAAAACGACAAGAAACTGCCCGTCGTTGCAGGCTACTTCAACATTTACTAGACAAACGTTCAAAGCTCCCAATTTATTACATAAGACTCATTTACATGACTGTGATTAGACCTATTTGGACGTACGGAGTTGAACTTTGGGACTCTACCAAACTATCCAATTCATCTCGTATACAATCCTTACAATCAAAAATCCTTCGAAAAATCCTCAATGCTCCTTACTATGTCATCAATAACCTTATCCATAAAGATATTAATGTTCCATGTGTTTCTGATTTAGCCTAAACCAGATACCTATCCTTCCATAGTAAGATCCATAATAACTCCACTAGTCTCCCAACTTGCTTCCTCCTCCATCCCTAATAATCCTCCGAGGCGTCTGAAAAGAAGATGGCCTAGAGACCTTTTAGTTTAGATTTTATTGAAGTGCTACTAGTGAGTAGCTCTTCACAATTTATTTACATGCCATTGTATTCACTGTGAACACGTTTACTTGTTTTATATTATTTTGTACAGTTGTACAATTTTTTTAATAAATGAAAAAAAATAACAAAAAAACGATTATACCAAATACCCCTAAATCGTTAGTTCTTTTATATTGAATTATTAGGAAAATTTTTTTTTAAAGTTATAAAAATGTAGTGTAATATATGGTAGCAATATAAATGTAGTATAAATGTAGCATAAATATAGTTATATTGCGGGTATAACTTACAAATTAAGTTATAAATATAATATAGGAAAAAGTTGGTGTGAGTACTTATATCTTTGTTATTTTTATGTAAATAGGACATAAGGCCCATTTTTCATGATAATGCTTACTTTTCAATAGATATTCCTCAGGCTGTCCAAGTTCAAGACAGGTTATTAAGTCCCCACCAATCACTGTGTTATATTTCGTTATGTGCTTTCTATTTTTGAGAGTTTTAACCTATTAAAGTTGACAGGATATACAATTGCTTTGCCAATTCTGGTGTAATTGTATCCAAAGGGTCATAACTGTGTAATGTAAAAAGGGCAAACCATTTTTCGTTAGAAATCACTAACCACGAAAACTACTGAACCAATCTGTACCATATTTTAACCACAACATCTTTATAGCTCCAGGAAAGTTTATCAATAATAAAATATACAAAGTTTCAATTAATTTGTTATTAAAATATATATAGTTAAAAAAAAAAACTAGAAAAACACGCTTTTATAGAAAACCTAACTAAAAAGCTAATTGTGGTGAACAATTCGCAACAGTCAGACCTTTAAATTTTTTGAGTTCAAGGTTCGAAGCTAATTTCCCTATACTACAATTGATTTGTCTGCAATTTTAACACAATCAACCAACAATTTTTGTTGTTGTGGTTGGGGATCTTTTTTGACATATCTTAAGGTGTATTTACACCAACCGAGCATTGTTTGCGAACGTTGCAAAACGTTTAAGTACTTAGGGTCTCTAATGACAGAAAAAAATTATATGAAATTAGAGATCAAAGCAAGAATAGCGGCTGGCAGCAAATGCTGCCAGCATTGTCCTAAGTAAATTTATGAGGTCTCGAGTTTGTTTGTTAGTTTATTTTCGTTTAACGTCACTTTATGCTGCTATGGCTAATCGGACGATGCTACGGTGGGAGTCCTAAATTTTGCCTATCCAGGTATAATTAGGATAGGGATCTTTAACGAGTACCTGACATCGCACAGGCTCGGGACCCCCATTTTACGTCCGTTCCGTAGGACGGCATAGCTAAGGATTTTTTACTCCCTTTAAAAAATCCTAAGGTCATCTGCCGGGCTGCGAACCCGCGATCTTGGGTTTATTAGGTTGCTATGCTAACCATTACTCCACAGGTGACCCCAAGTCTGGTCTCGAGAAATGTCTCGATCTGCCAAAATTGCGGTCTACAAAACTGTAATAAGGCCAGTTGTGACTTATGGAAGCGGGTGTTGGGTGTTGACCGAAGAGAATGAGAGATCCCTGAGGATTTACGAAAGAATTTTCCTCAGAAATATCTTCGGTCTGGTAAATAACAACGGGAATTGGAGAATAAGAACCAACCTGGAGCTGGAACAATTGTTCCAACCCAACATCATTTTGATTGTCAAAGTAGGCAGATTAATGTGGCTCGGTCATGTGCAAAGGATGACGGAAGATTGATTTCCAAAAAATATGATGAACGGCTGGCTGGGAGGAAAAAGATTGAGAGGAAGACCAAGGCTGAGATGGCTGGACAACGTCTAGGATGACCTACGAAGACTGGAAGTGAATGGTTGGAAGAGGAAGGAGGAAGATAGACAGGAATGGCTGTATGTACTTAGTGAAACCAAGGTCCGAGTAGGACTGTAGCGTTCCATAATAAATGAATAAAAAATAAAAGCACCTAATTAAGTAAGAAATTATGTTACATCAAAAAATATTGCTAATTTTGTTTTATATGTCTAAAATCAAATGCATTTGTATTTTATATTCTTCTAAATATGTACCTACATGTGTATTTTTGCTGTATAAGTGTAAACAGATCGGGCAAACTCTATTGTAACAAGCGTAACGATTATTCAATAAAAATAATTTAATTCATTATTCATTTATTCATTATAATATTTCTTCAATAGCTATTACAAAAATAAAATATTTTAAAAAAAACACATCCGAAATTATTACTGGTTTTCTTCGACATTCGAATTTTCTATCAGCCATTTTAATAATGAAATTTCTTTATTATCATTCCAGTTTATGACCACTATATTAAATTAAATAAAATAGAAAGAGCTATAAAGATAATAAATAAATAAAGAACCATAAATAATTTATGTGGTGGAAGGGAATCAAATGATTGGATTAGTTAAAGGCAGTAAAAGTCCTTTTTCCTAAATCGAATTGGAAAATAAAATGCCCCTCTAAAACTAGAAATATTCGTTTTATTTGAAAGTTCTTTATATAAAATATTAATGAGCTGCTAATGAACTTAAATATAAAGGTAGAAAAAATAAATACTCACATCAGATGTTTTATAGGTAGTGACTATCTAAAAGATATCTAAATGTTTATTTATAAAACATCTGGTATAACTGTTAAATTAGATGTTATTATATTTAGTTTTTGCATTTATTTTTATTAATATAATTTTTTTTTTTTCGAGGTGGCCAATTTAATATTGAGATTAAAAATTGTTGAAAACAAAATTAATTGAGAAAAAGAAGTTTGGAAATTACTATAATTTTTTTTGCTGTTCAGTTATCATGTCACTATACTAATACATCGAAACGATATATCTCAATAACTATTGCATATAATTATAATTATAATTGCATATAAGTAAAAACCGACTTCAAGATTGTCCTACCGACTGTACTACTCGAACTAAAAAGAAAAAAAATAATATTTTAATTACTTCGAAACAAAGAGCATTAAAGGACAATCAACGAAATTATCGATACTTATATAGGATACAATAATTTATCATCAGTTATTTCTGAAGTCGGTGCCAACCTAGAAGGTTAGTTTAATCCTGCCTTTACAGCAAACTTTCGAACGGCAGGAGACAGAGGTGCGGCGGTGATGAAATAGTGGAGGGATCTTTACAATAACTATTTTTTTTTTCATTCTGTTTATTTTCGTTGGCACCGACTCCAAAAATAACGTTTTGGACAACTTTATCGTAAATTTTGAATAGGCAAAGAAGTTTCGATAAAATATAAACGATCCGTTAATTGTCATGTATTCCTCTTTTTCTCGATGTAACTAAAATATATTTTTTAGTTTTTAGGTCAAGTTTGTACATGTTGATTTAGTCATAAAGTCGTTTTTTTTTTTTTTTTTTTTTTTTTTTTTTTTTTTTTTTTTTTTTTTTTTTTTTTTTTTTTTTTTTTTTTTTTGGGTAATTAGAGACCTATAATTGTATAACAAAACTAGAGTTTTAGTCGCTAATTAAAAAAAAAAGAAGTGTTAAAAAACGAAAATAATTTGTGCTATCTCACATATTTCACAACCGATTGAAACCAAATATTAGCATTATAACTGGACAGTTTAGACCAAATGCGGAGGTCGCAAATCGGTCACAGGATTTCTTCTTAATGAGTTGCCTCAAGTTATAGTTTAACTCAGAAGTTTTTTTGTTTTTTTTCAAACTAGTTTTTGTCCACTAAAATCTGGAGTAAACCCAATGCTTTTTTTTTTTTTTTTTTTTTTTTTTTATTGATTGCTTTAAAGTATAAACTTTATGGCAATTGAGTTAGCCAATAACAATAATAATTACATAATAGTAAATAAACAATAAATACAAATAGAAAAAAGTTTTACAGTTTATATAATTAGTACTAACAGAAAAAGTATTTCTTCAAATTATAATGATTTATACGAACAAAAGGGTTTTTTTTTTTTTTTTTTTTTTTTTTTTTTTTTTTTTACAAGCTATAATGATATATACAAACAAAGAAAAAAATAAAATAAAAATAAAACATACATTTTTACAATTTATAATAATTGATATTGATTATAGTCTAGGGTGACAGAAGTTGTAGCAGCAATTGCAATAGAATCCAATATTTTATTTAGTTAATTCAAAAGAAATAAATCAATTACTTTTTGCTAGCATTTAAAACATTTAAAATAAATAGGAAGACGTTATTTATCTTTCCAATAATATTGTAGGATAAAATATTTTCCAAAGATAGACTATCACCTGTTTGAACTATATAGTCTTTTAGGTATTTTTTTCGAAAATTATCGTGTCTTTGGCACTCTAACAACAGATGTTTACAGCTATTTATGATGAATAAGCTACAATCTACACATGTTTCATTAGCTTTAATTTGTAAACTGTTATTTTTAAAAAATATTTTCAAGTAGTCACATTTGGCTATTCTCAGTTGGCTAACGGTTCTTATTTTGGTTATATTAATGTTATATTTTAAATAATCTTCCGGCTGAGGGTTATTAAAATTTGAAATTTTCGTAAATAATGGGTTATACCTTGTATTTAAAGTACGATCAATGTCTGTTGATAATAAATGATTAGTGACTTTTTCTATTATGTTATTTTTATTAGATAATAATTTTTGTGGATTGAAAAAATCTTGAAAGTGTTCTGGGATACTGCTGTTAATGGTTAATTGTTTAACTTGAGATACCCAGTTATAATGAAAATCTGGTTTATTGGTATGTAAATCTAAAAGTCTTTCGAGGCAGATACGGGGTAGCCGATTTTCTGGTAATGCCATGATTTTAATTGAAAAATTTATTATTTTTTTTAGTACTGGGATGAATAACGGATTCCGTCCTGTTTCTAATCTTACAATATAATTTGGTGTGCATTTGGGCCAGAAATAAAATGTTTTTTAGAAATTTAAGTTGATTATTTTCGATAGTTTCCAGGTAGTTTAAACTCCAGATCTGAGTTGCATACAGTAGTGTTGATGACACCATTGCATCAAAAAGAACCATTTTTGTTTCCCAGGAATCATTTTTACCCTTTATAAGTATTGCTTTTACTTTTGCACTTGCAATAGTTGCTTTTTGTACAAAGTGATCAGCTGCTTTTGCAAACTTTCCTGTTGAGGTAAATGGTACTCCTAGATAATTATAAGCCTTTTTTATTTGTAGTTGATTTTCTTTCCAGTAGAATGGTTTTATTTTTTTTTGTTTTAGGGGATTTGTGGAAAACTACTATATTGCTTTTATCTGGGTTTAGGAATAGCGAATTTTTATCACAGTATGTTTCTAGTATTTTCAACTTCTTCTGAGTACTTTGCCATGAATTACTTAAAAGGACAATGTCGTCAGCAAATAGGAGCATTATAACCTCTTTGTGTTTATTAATGGAAATCCCAGTCGCCCCGTTACTTTGGAAATATTTTCTATCTCCGCCCATCTCATAATTCTTTGTGACAGCATAGCTGTAAACAGTTTCGTAGCATTGTTTATCAAAGAGATGCCGCGATAGTTTGTTAAATCCTTCTTGTCCCCTTTCTTGTGGACTAGATGTGATTTTGATATAGACCATAGAGACGGGGGTTTCTCAGTGTCCATGACCATGTTATAGAGGTTTAGAAGGTAGTGTTCCCATTCAGGAGTTAAATTCTTAAAAACTTCATAAGTGATATTATCAAATCCAGGAGACTTATTTTTTTTTTTTTTTTTTGATACAATATTGTAATTCCTCTAATGAAAAAGGGATATCTAGGAGTGGATGGGTAACAGAAAAGAAATTAACATGTAACATTGTTTTTTTCCCGTATAAGATGTTATAATATTCTACCCATTGTTTTATTTCTATTTCGTTTCTATGCGTTGAGGGCGGTTTAAGGGATTTGATTACTTTCCAAAATTCTTTACTATTTTTAACGTTTTGTAATTTTTTTATAATATCAGTTCGGTATTCCGCTTTCTTCATAAGTATTATTTTCCTATATTTTGTTTTAGCATTTAGATATTCTTGAACCGAATTTTCTTCATAATTACTTTTGATCATTAAAGTATATTTTTTGTGATACAGTCTCTTTAATTGTTTACATTCGAGGTCAAACCATATTTTTTTTTGTGAAGTGGTGTTATTATTAGGATATTTTTTCAGCTTCATTAGTTGTGATTTTAGAAGTGAATCTGTAAGGCAGGTAATCATATTTTCATATATCTTGTTGGTATCATTATCATTGTAATAAATCCTGTTAGATGTTTGAAGATTTTTATAAAATTCTTTAGTCTTGTTTTTGTCCCACTGTGCTGAAATTTTCATTGATTTTGACTCCTGTTTAACTATGTATTTTTTATTAAGGTTGGTAGTATTTAAAATTGACATATTGCAGCCTAAATGGTCGGATTCATCGGAAAAGGCTGTTATCTTTAAATCTTGAAATATGGTAAAACAATTTTCATTTATCCAAATTAAATCTATTGTACTTTTTCCTCTGCTTGAAATATAAGTATATTTGCCTGGTCTGTCTGAAACAGTCCGCCCATTACATAAAAAAAAAAACCCATGAGATTCCATTAATTCAACAAGTAATCTTCCGCGGCGATTAATGTTTAAATGGTTGACTTTTCTTTTGGAGTAAAGTAATGAGTTTTCAAATAAATCATCTTCTACATCATTCAAATTACCCACATGAGAATTAAAATCTCCGCATAAGATCACGTGATTGTGTGGAAAATTAATATTTATATTATTTAACACACACTCCAGTTAGTCTAAATAAATATCAAAATCGCAGCCCGGTGGTAAATATATGTTAGCTAATGTAATCAATTTATTATTTAGAAAGAAATTTATTATTGCTCACATTCAATAAGAGTTGCATCTTTTGTTAAATTGCTATTAATAAATGTAATTAAACCAGCACTAGCTCTTCCAGGAGTTTTAGTTTTTATTGCATTGCTTGCAAAAGGGATATATTCTCTTAGCCAATTTGGAGTTTTGAAATTACTATTTGTTAACCATGTTTCTACAATACAAATTGCTAATGTGTTTTCTGAAATATTGACTTCAGAGGGATTTATATTCCAAATATTTTTATATCCACATATATTACAAAATATTAAATTATAATTATTATTTTCATTATAAATTTCTTTAATATCGTAAATATTTTTACATTCCTTAGTATTGGTATTAGTGATGTTTTCTAGCTCACCTGGGTGTTTGGCTAATCCTGCCGGTTGACAATATTGATATTGGTAGGTTGGTGTATCTATAGGTCGGGGTTTTAAATGTTGTAAACAGTTGCTCTTCGTGTTGTTAACCATGAGTGGGGGATCCGTACTTTCAAGTTCATTGTCAAGATTATTGTTTTTTTTTTTCCAATTACAAATTTACTATCCGGTTAGTGCGAGAAAATGTGTCACTGAGTTGGTCCGGTGTCTTTTTGTTTCTTACTTGGCAAACTTTTTTGTGAAATTCCTCCTGGACTGGCATCTGAGTAAACCCAATGCTATATACATAAATAGAAATCAAAATGTACGATTCTAGTGATGCCTTTACTATTTTAATCAGTTGAACATAGCAAAGGAATCGATATTTGAGGTCAGTTAAAAAAAAAAAAAATTTAAAAAAGAAAACCTGCCAGAATTACAGCAGGTAGCAGATGCCTATAAGCTCTTAACAAAATACTGAAGTTCCGAGCATTATCACGAGCTGCAAAAGTTATCATGTATAAAACAGTCATAAGGCCTGTGGTAGTGTATGGAAGTGAGTGCTGGGCACTACCAAAGGGGAACGAGACAATACTTAAAGTTTGGGAAAGGAAAGTCCTCAGAAGAAATTTTGGCCCAGTAAACGACCATGGAAATTGGAGAATAAGGAGGAACAAAGAATTGGAAGAGCTATTCCAATATTCGGGGAACCGAATATAGTGGCGGTCATCAAGGAAGGAAGGTTGCGGTGGCAGGGACATGTCCAACGGATGCCTGAATGACAGACCGGATGGTACCTGATTAAAAGGAAGGCCTAGAATAAGGTGGCAGGATAATGTGGAGGCGGACCTGAAAAATCTAGGAATAAGAGGATGGCGGAGAAAAGCTATGGATAAACTCCAATGGCTATCTCTTCTGCGTGAAGCCAAGGCCCACTAGGGCTGTAGAGCCAAGCAATAAATAAATAAATTAAAAAGAAAGATAAAATAATTTCTTACTGATTTTTTTTTTTTTTTTTTTTTTTTTTTTTTTTTTTACATGAAAAAAATTATTTCTCTATCTTGACTTATAGCTGAGAAAAAACCCCGTGATTTTCACATTTATTTATTTTTTTCGGCTTCCAATGCCCATTAGTGGCTATAACTCTAGTTTTGCACTATTATCGCTCCCAACTACCCACGGAAAAATAGGTATTCAAATCTCTGAGTTACAACTCAAAACGTCTTCCTGTTAGTTGATAATCCTTGCCGGATACAATTAAGATCGCCTAGTCTTGTAGTCCCAAAATTTTGATGAAATTAAAGAGTTCAAATTGGCCAAATTTTTAAGTTCCATTCAACGGAAACATAAACAGCTCAAATTTATACAATAGCCAAATTACATCCATTATGTCATGAACCAAAGAGGAAACTGTCGTAATCAGGTACGTCTTCAAAACTGACGCGCTCAAATATTTTTTCAAGCACTTCTCCACGAAAACACGCATAACTCCGCAATAACTCCAAAACTATTTGTTCGATCATAAAGTTATTTTTTCTATCTGAAAGCTGGTTAAATTTACTATCATCTCCTATGTATGAAATTTTAATTAAATTACGCGGAATACCTATGCCAATATTCTAAAAAACACATACTGTTGTAAAATTTAAGTTTTTTTTTTATCATTTTTGCCTGGAGCTCCAAAACTATTTTTCATATCCCAAATTTCTGTTTTTATCTCAAAGTGATCAAATTTACTATCAGGAGTTCTATATGAAATTTTAATTAAATTCCGTAAAATACCCACGCCAGTGTGTTATATGATGATTTTAACACGTCCAGTTGGCTGGTGTGGGTATTGTACCACGGTTATAGGAAAAAAACACCTATCTAGAATCAAAATCACAAAAAAGAAAACAAAAGTTAAAATAAAGCATAATTCGATACAAACTGTTTTTAAAACCCAGCTTCATACAACTCAATTTATCCCATCAAGAATTAAAGGTAGCAGAAGTAGTATGTAGAATGTAGGTATATAGAAGTTAATTGAAATTGGGTGTGAGGTTCCAAATGGACAAGAAAATGGATTTAAGGTTGTGGTTCTGGCCTCTGTGTGGTCGTTTTGTAAGCCCAACCTACGCTAACCACATTCGGACCTTTCCACACCTCTGGAAGGAAACGGATTGCTGTACTGGAAAGTAGCAAATCCTACCATGATTATAAGATCAATTAATTTTTTTTATATTGTTACTCATGTCTAGTATTGATTTAAATATATCGTTCAATTACTTTCATAGAATCACTTGGAACTAATTTTTCAGAAATGAGTCGGATGCTGGTACCGATACCAAACAATCTATTTTCGATTCTAGATACCAATACCTCGATTTAAAAGTAACCCAAAAAAGAAAATAAACACAAAAATCGACAAATCAATTAAAATATTTTTCACATATTCATTTACTGGTACTTGGGCGAAAGGGCTGAAGTCATAATGTTTATGAAAACAAAAATTAATAAATAAATAATATTTTGTTTAACTTTACCATAGTGAATAGTCCCTTATTATATAATATAGTGATTCATTGATAAAGACATACAGTGAGACTCCGATTATCCAAATTAACTAGGGCCAAAATCCGGATAATCCGATTTACTATTGAATTCGGGTATTGAAATAAAAAAATACAGAAATAATAGTCCATTCAATAAACACACTGTAGAGTGCATGGAATATGCGATAATTTTGACTTCATAGCTTCGTTTGGAATGGTTAGAAGGTAAACATACTAAAAGTCCCCGCCCCTGGTGGGTAAGCTAACAGTGGGGGGGAGGGGTGAAGTTCAATTTTTTTGTTTTTTCGATAATAACTCGAAAACAGTTGACTCTAGAAAAATATGTTTCAAATAAACATAAAAGCTAATTAAATTTCCTATAAAATTAATAATATATATATTTGTCGTAATTCTAATCGTTTACGTGATATTCGTTATTGAAAATCTGTGATTTTCGGGAAAAAACAAATGTCACCTCACTTTTTGTCAAACTTTTGTTTCTAGTACCTTCCACAATCGTTTCTCAGAAAAAACGGTAGAATCAAAATTGTAGAGCCTTAAATTTGCTTTAATTTCATATATACGTTTTTGGTATTAGAAGCTAGTGTTTAATAAAAAGTGAGGTAAACATTTTGTTTATTTCTAGAATTATCGATTTTTAATAACGTATATCTCGAAAACTGTAGTGATTTCGACGAATATGTATATAATTAGTTTTATAGGAAATTTTATGAACTTAATTTTGATTAGTTGCATATTTTATCGAGTCCACCGTTTTCAAGATATTATCGAAAAACAAACTTGAGACGTTCTCCCCTCCCCTTTTTTGTTTTATATTTATATATATATATATATATATATATATATATATATATATATATATATATATATATATATATTTTTTTTATCTCGCTTTTTGCGGTTTCTGAACTGAGGTGGGGGACAAGTCCAGCCAACTTCTGCTTAGGTTTACTTTTATTTAATTTTTTTTTTCTTTTCTTCATATGTTTAAAAATTTCCGCACAATCCTTGCCGTATCCAGGAGTACCGCCTGTTGAGCCACTCTTAGTACATCCAATGGCAACTTTAGGTAATCAATACCAACTACAGTTGAAGTTGGGATCAGCCCGTTTGTCGATATTACGATTGGCGTCACAAATGCTTTTTCTAGGCGATACAATTGCTTCAATTCAACGGTCAGTTCTGATATTTTCGTAACTTTTCTCCAACGGTGGAAGTCATATTGTTGCCGTTGGGAACGGCGATATCGACTATCCGTGCTGTCTTCTCTTCTAGGTTTATAAGTAATATGTCCGGTTTGTTGTGTCGCTCAGTGTGGTCTGTCAGAATAGACTCGTCCCAATATAGCTTGAGAGGCCCATTTTGAAGCAACCTATCGGGCTTATACTTATAATATGGCGTTTGTTTCTCTAATAGGTTCAACTTCCTGGCTATGGACTGATGCACAATTTTGGCCACATTATTATGCCTTTGGAGATATTCCGAATTGGCTAGTACTACACATCCACTAGTGATATGCTGGATCGACTCCAGAGTCGCGGAACACAGTCGACACTTGTCCGAAATGGATGTGTCCTTTAGAATGTGTCTCCTGTAGGATCTCGTAGCAATTACTTGGTCTTGGATGGCCATGATGAAGCCTTCCGTTTCTGAAAACAGTCTCCCAGCTATTAGCCATATTAATGATTCGTACTTGTCAATGCTGGCCTCGTTTAATTGGTTGTAGAACCTTCCATGTAGAGACTTATTCTTCCATTCTGTTATACGTTCTTTTTCTGAAATAGTCATGACGTCTTCAATTCTGCTCAAATTAAGGGGTGTTTTACCATCGTCCAGCCTCTGAATTGCGATGTACATATTCGTGGTTTTTGAGAGGAAGTATTGACGTAGGGCCGATTCTTCCTTTCTGCAAGCTTCCTCGATATTCAGTAATCCACGTCCCCCTTCCTTTCTTGATAAATACAGCCGGGCTGTGGAGGATATCGGATGGTGGGCCCTCTCTTTGGTTAGAGTCGTTCTTACCATACGGTCAACCTCTTGCTGACTTGTGTTGGACCAATGTAGTAAACCAAAGCTATAACTTAAAACTGGTATGGCCCAGGTGTTGATGGCTTTGATTTTTTGTATTCCTGACAAATGTGTCTTCAATAGGAGCTTCAATCTCTTCTTGAATCTTGTCAGAAGTTCGTTCTTCATTCCCTTTTGGGCAATTTTGAGATACTGCTGCATTCCTAAATATTTATATAGTTGATTCGTTTGAAGTTCTTGAATACAAGCTTCTTCATTTATAAACTATATTTCACTGGGTAAATCGGTTTGTTCTTTTCGCATCTGTAATTACGAATTTGTGTATCCCACTTTATCCCTTTGAAGAATCCGACTTAACGGAAAAAGCGCCCATACAAAACCATAGTGGGCTAAGGCAATCTCCTGTTATGTTAGGTTGATTGTTTTTGGACACTCAACTTCTATGGTCTTTAGTGTCCTGGTTCCTTAGTGTTTCCTGTTTGTTTTTTTTTTAATTATATTTTTTCGAAAAAGTTATGGTGCTTCAAAAATTTTATAATTTTGTCAATTTATACTTTGTTATCTCCAAAGCATTACCGAGAGTCTTCTTCCAGCCGTTCCTGCTCAAAAAAAGTTTCGTATGGGGGCATTCCTCGAGATTGTCTTAATCGTTAGTTGACACTGGCAGTATAAACATTTCGGTGAGGACTTCCCTCATTATAAGGTATCCATGAGTAAGGCGAGTATGCCGATCCTTAATCTTGTGATCACCACTTCTTCTCTTCTCTTTCTCCGATAGATGGTATGCCATTGTTTGATGTCACTTTTAATTATTTTAATTTGTTATCTACCTGGGTTTCATGCCATAATTCTATCCAAGTATGCCTGGCTAAATACTTTTAAAAAATTACAAACGTCCGAAGGGGTATATATTGTTTTGATGTCTAGCGAGGAAATGGCTGCTTGCTTGGCTGCTTCGTCTGCGGCTTCATTCCCTTTTATCCCCACATGGGCTGGTATCCAGATAAGGTACCAAGTTCTCATTATTGAGGCATATGCTGTGCCCTTTCTTATGACTGGCATCCTTGGTATATAGGTTAACAAAAGATATTATGGCAGAAAGGGGAATCAGTAAATATGGCAAGATTTTTTCTTCAGGTGCATAGCGTAGTGTAACGCCGCAGTAATCGCCCAGCATTCCGCTGTAAAGTTACTGGTGATTGGCGGAAGTTTGTATTTCAAAATCGTAGTGTCCATATTTCGGTTCTTTTCGCTTTTCCCTTGTTTATATGAAGCACGGCACATTTGTCTAAACCAAATGACATACTAATATCACTGGTAAATGCTGATACGGTTTTGACCATATTTTTTGAATTGTTCTTTATTTTTTGCATATAACTTCAGGTCATCCATGTACCAACTATGACTGATTATGGTTGCTTCATCTGTAATTTACGAATTTGTATCCCACTTTATCCCTTTGAAGAATCCGACTTAACGGAAAAAGCGCCTTACAAAACCATAGTGGGCTAGGCAATCTCCTTGATATATTCCTCTAAGAATTTTTTTATTTGGCTTTTTGAGCAGGTACTTCCAAATTTTAGCGCGAAGTTTTCCAACCAGTCATAAGGTTTGAGAGAAGGCTTCGTATTCGTATTTGGGATGAACCTTATAAATTTCAAGTATCTGGAGCAGCCAGCTGTGCGGTACAGAATCGAATGCCTTCTTATAATCAATCCACGCCATAGAAAGATTTCGCTGGCTTTTCGATACTTGCGCAGCGATGAATGAATCGATTAATAAAAGTTCTTTACAGCCCCTAGCTCTCTTTCTGCACCCAAGTTGTTCTGAAGGAATCATATTATTGGATGCCAAGTGATCGTATATCTTGGTTGCAACGATAGAAGTGAACATTTTGTAGAGGCAATTTAAACATGTTATTGGCCGATAATCTTCTGGGAGTAGTTTTTCTTCATCTTTTTTCGGAAGCATATAAGTAATGCCTTCAGAGAATCCAACAGGGGGGTCCTGTCTGCTATCAAGAATATCTTGGTAGCCCTTAGCTAATACTTCATGGAAGGAACGGAATCTTTTAATCCAGTAGGCCTGAATTCCATCAGGACCGGGTGCCCTCCAATTTTTCATGCTCTTGATTGCTTGCGTGACATTGTTTATAGTTATTTTCCCATCTGTCATTTCAGAAGCATTTTGGAACATTTGTATTTCTTGTTCTATCCAAGGGGATTCAATTCACAATGTGTCTCGTTGGCTGTTCCCATATATTCCTCCAGTAATCGTCGATGCCATTAGGGTATACTGTTGATCTTTTGATTTTTTGGCCAAGATATCTATAGAACTGGCGTTCATTCTGTCTGAATTGTTGATTTTGTTGCCTACGAAGAGCTGCTTCACTGTATCTTCGTAATCGGCTTGCATAAACTGCTAGCTTTTGTTTCAAGCTGTCTAGATACATAATAAGCTTATCAGTCAATTCTTTTTCCATTACTGTACCTAGATTTTGTACTACGATTTCATCAATTTTTCTTTTTGTTTTGGCTTTCGCGGCTTGAGGGTTACGTATATAATTTGAAATCACGCCAATTTTTACTATTATCGTCTTCACTTTTATTTCGAGTCGCTTTTTCCATGGGGGTGCTTCTCTGTCTCTTCTTGATGTTTTCTGTTGCTAGCATCATTCATTTTAATGCCAAGCTCTACTATAACTGTCTTGGCAGCTATATATAGCCAATGAGGTACATCTTGAAGGCCATTTATTAGATAAAGATGTTCCTTAAGAACCTCATTCATCGTGTTGGTAACCTGGTCTTGGTCTTATTGTACGGTACTCGTGGTAGCAGCGGACGCTCTCTTAGTGGTATCCCCTCTAGAAGTATATGTTCCGTTAAAATTAATTCACTCAATCTTTTTTCAAGTTCTTTGTTGTCGTTATCTCTATCGATATTAGTAGCATTTAATGGTATACCTATATTAGTTACAATTTCCAGGTTCATCCCTATATTATGAGTACTGTCAGGTAACTCAGAATCCACTTCAGCAATAACTAACCTGTGAGCTTCTTCTCTAATTTGATGAAGTTCTGTGGACGTTAGAAAATTCCTTCGTAGAATTACTCTAACCTGATCGCTCAGTCTCTGAGTGCTGACGTTGATATCAGGAAATGTCTCGTGCCAATATCTCTGAATACGGTTAAGATATCCTGTTTTTTTCCGTTTCTAGATTTGTTGCCAGGTAGTATGCCCGGATGACTGCCTTATTCATATCTGGCGTCCATTTCATCCTCATTGCACCTCCTGGTCTCTGTTGTCGACTTCGCGCGGGTGGAGAATGCCTCTCCTCCAAGCTCGAATTCGAACGATGGGCCGGTAGACGTTGCAGTCTTGCGGATCTTAACGACAGGGCAGCGCCGCTCGCTCCACTAATCCCTGAAGGAAGCTGTCCACTATTCCCGCTCGATGCAGCTTCAGTATCAAGCTCGTCCGAGGCTAATGTCCTACTTCGTAACTCCATGTTTACTGGGTAAGCGCATTTTATACCTACTGCCAGGTGGTGAATATGCAGCCGCCCCTTACGTGGGGAACAGACGCTGACCAGGTTGCCGCCCACTGTGGATACCGTCGCAACCTGGGTTTCGTTAGTTTTGGTCCGCCCCGGGTATTTTATTTCCCCGGTACCCATCATATCTGATGAGCGTTCCCCTATCCGCCACCTGGGGAGGCGCCCGATGGGAGACTAACAACCCCTAATTATTATTATTATTATTATTATTATTATTATTTATTTATTGAAACACAGATGAGTGGTGATGTAAACGTTTGGGGGTTTAGTACCAACCAAAAGTTTATATATTAAGAGTTTTTCTTATTATTGATGCTGTGTCAAGTAGGACTGCCATTTGTGCATCTTCTAATTTTTTCAACGAAATTCCTCCATCTTTGAAGGATTGCACTGTCGTTTGAGGTATAAGGCCATTGCATGATATTGTTACTGGCAGGATTGAAATCTTTTGAAGGTTGTAAATAGTCTTCAACTCACCAGCTAGTTCTTGGTACCTGGAGTTCTATATTTTGGTGGAGATGGTCTTTTGTATGTTGTCATCTACTGGTATTGCAATCTCAAATATCTTTGCTTCCTTTTTTTCCAGATCCATTACTAATATATCAGGTTTGTTGTGGAGAACCGTATGGTCCGTTATTATTTGTTCGTCCCAAAATAGTTTATACCTCCCTGACGTCATTATTCTTATTGGCCTATATTTGTAATAAGGAACCATTTCTTTTATCATTCCATACATCTTTCCAAGTTCTTGATGTAGGATTCCTGCTACATGATTATGTCTGCGAAGGTACTCTGTACCTGCAAGACCAGTACATCCAGATGCCAGGTGTTGTATTGATTCCGGACTTTGTTTACAAAGGCGGCATTTTTCTGAGATATTTTCTCCGCAAATTCGTCTCCTGTAAACATTGGTAGGAATCGATTGGTCTTGTATCGCCATTATGAACCCTTCAGTTTCAGGGAACAGATTCCTATTTGCCAGCCATTTGGTAGACGATTCCAAATTTATGGTTTCTTCCATAAGTGAAAAATAATATCTACCATGGAGCGGTTTTGATTTCCATTCTTCTATTACTGCTTGGATTGTTGGTTCTTCTTTATCGTGATCCCTTGCCAAGCTGAGAGCTGTATGGTCTCGATCCATAACACTAATTGCTCTGAATTTAAGTGATTGATGTGTGCTGAAATAATTTCTTAGGTCATTCTCAATACGTCTGCACATCCCATGAGCATTCAAGAGTCCCCTGCCACCTTGCTTCCTGGGAATGTAAAGTCTGCTAACTGAGGATTTTGGGTGTCGTTTTCTTGTATGGACCATTTCCACTCTTACATACCTGTCAATGGCCTGCAGGTCTGTATCTGACCACTTAAGAACACCAAAACTATAGATTAACGCGGGAAGGGCCCACGTATTTATAGCTTTTATTATGTTACCACCAGACAGTTGTGTGTTGAGGAGGTATTTAATCCTTCTTTTAAATTTTTCTTCAAACCGTTCCCTAGCGTTTTTTTTTTTTTTGAACTTCAGAAGCTCTATTAGACCCAAATATTTGTACTCATCGTCTTCAGATAAATTGGTTATCCTAGTATTATTAGATAGCCCTATACCTTCACTTTCTTTTAGTTCGCCACGTACAGCTTTTAATGTAGCACATTTCTCAAGACCGAATGTCATTTTTATATCATTACTGAATCCTACAACCAATTCCAGTAATGTTTTCATGTCTCTCTCATTTGTGGCATACAATTTCAAATCATCCATATTATCATTATTATTATTTGTTTTCACACCTAGTGGTAGCAAACATTCTGGGGACCAAGCATGGTCAACCATGAATGTTTATTTGGAATTTAAAAATTTCCGAACTATTGTTGTAGTTCCCAACAATGCTGCTTGTTGCATTTTTTGTAGCACTGTTTTTGGCAGCTCCAACTTCTCTATTGAACAAATTGTGTCTTTCGGAATCAGTCCATTGCAAGATATAATCATGGGCAAGACACTGCACTTATCGAGTCTATATAGTTGTTTCAGTTCTTCTGCCAGCTCCTGGTATTTCCTCTTCTTCTCAGCTAAAACTCGGAACATATTGTTATCTGATGGCACACCGATTTCAATAATAAAAGCTGATTTCCCTACTTTGTTTATGATCACTATATCCGGCCTGTTGTTTATGATCGTATGATCAGTAATTATCGGGTGATCCCAAAATATCTTTATCCCTTTTTCCGAAATTATGGGTTGTGGATGATAATGATAGTAGGGACAACTCTTATCCAACAGCTTCAGCTTGAGGGCCATAGCTTGATGCACAACCTTGGCTACATTGTTATGCCTTTGGAGATATTCCTTGCCAGCCAGTACTTTGCATCCAGAAGTTACATGCTGGATCGATTCAACGGCATTTTTGCAAAGGCGACATTGATCATCTATGGTCTCCCCACATATATGCTTCCTGTATGCTTTTGTTGCGATAACTTGATCCTGGATAGCTAAAAGGAATCCCTCGGTTTCCGGGAAGATGTTGCCATATTTCATCCATGTTAGGGATGCTTCGATATCCACTCCCTCGTCCGTTAGAGAATGATAAAATCTTCCATGCAGGGCTTTATTTTTCCAGGAATCAGTCCAGGTGGCGTCAGTAACAATTTCTGGGGTGGCTCCTGTTAACAAATTGAGGGCGGTATAATTATTATCTAACGACCCAATCAGGGATAGTAAAGACGAGTCACTAGATAGCACATAGTTGCGAATATTGTTTTCCTCCATTCGACATGCTTTCAACATACTAGTCAGCCCGCGTCCTCCAATCTTTCTAGGAAGATACAGCCTGGGCACTGAGGACTTGGGGTGCCGTTTTCTGCAAAGCACCATTTGGACTCTTGCGTAGCGATCCAAGGCCTCAAGATCTGTAGTGCTCCATTTTAAAACTCCAAAGGAGTAAGCTAGAATTGGTACAGCCCAAGTATTAAATGCACTAACCAAGTTTCCACCGGATAAATAGCTTTTAAATATTTTCTTTACTCGGTATTTAAACTGATCTTCAAAATATTTCTTTATATCCGGCTTAAACTTCAACAGCTGATGCATCCCTAAATATTTGTATGAATCTTGGTCTTGGAGTTGCCGAACGGGTTCGTCTTTCGGGATCTGTATATTTACTGTCTTGCTTTCTTTTCCTCGTTTTATGATTAGTAAAGCACATTTTTCGATTCCAAGCTCCATTCCAATATCTTCGCTGTATGTTTTTACCGTTTCTAGCAGGGAAGTCAACTCATTCTCATTCTTTGCATATATTTTAAGATCATCCATGTAAAAAGAATGAGTGATCTTGTTGTCTCTGCTGATGGCATATCCCTTCCTAGTCTCGTTCAACAATCTGCTGAGTGGGTTAAGGGCTAAACAAAACCAAAGCGGGCTGAGAGAATCCCCTTGAAAGATACCCCGCTTTATAAAAATCGGGTCACTAAACTTGGCACCACTAACCGTTTGGACACAGATGTTGACCTTCCAAGTAGGCATTAGGCGTTCCAATAGATCTGTTATACTGGGGTCAACTTTGTATATTTTCAGAACAGCTAGAAGCCAATCGTGTGGCATTGAATCAAATGCCTTGCGATAGTCGATCCAAGCTATTGCTATATTCCGAAACTTTTTAGAAACTTGCGAGGCTATAAAACTGTCTATAAGAAGAAGTTCCTTGCATCCTCTAGATCCTTTCTTATTCCCCAGCTGCTCTGGGGCCATGGTCCTGTTTTGAATGAGGTGCTGATCTATTTTGCAGCTTACTATTGAAGTTAATAGTTTATAGACCGTATTAAGACAAGTGATCGGTCTGTAGTCGCTGGGGCCCTGGCGTTCCTTTACTGCCTTTTAGTTTGAGGTATGTAATACCAGTACAAAAGTCTGGTGGCACCTCAGTAACTCCTGTCAGGAGATCCTGAAAGCACTTTGCTAATATTGCGTGAACACTGGTGAAATTTTTGAACCAATAGTTTTGTAGCTTATCTGGGCCTGGGGATTTCCAGTTTCTCATTTGTTTTAGTGCCTTTGTGACATCCTCTCCAACTATACTGGTAGCAGCACTGTTTGGGTGGTGTGAGACACTGTCAGTTGTATTTTTCAGCCAATAGGCATCCTTTTTGTAATTTTTTTCACTTTCCCAAATCCCTTTCCAGTATTTATAAACTTCATTGATATTTGGGGAGATGTCTGGTTTAGCGCTCTTCTCAGAACCCAATTGCCTATAAAACCTCCGTTCATTTAATAGGAATGTGCGATTTTGCCTTCTCCGATCGTCTGCTTCCACGTACCTTCTCATTCTGTTAGCGTATACAGCCAATTTTTGTTTTAGGTTCTCCATGTAGATTCTTAAAGTTTCATTAAGTGTAGCAATCTGTGCATCTTTAATATCCAGAACCACAATTTCATCGATTTTTTTTCTTTAATTTCGTTGAGGATTTTTCAGGGTTTTGGAGATAATTTGTAATAACACCAATTTTCTTACGCAGGTTCTCAATTCTTTTCCTGATTCTTGTTTTCCATGATGGTTCAGCAATAGCATTTGGCTTTGCGGGTTTTCGCTTTGTTGGAACTTCTTTTATTATGCCAAGTTCAATTCCCACTATGCGTGCTCCTATATATACCCAGTGACATACCTGCTCCAATGAGGCTCCTGGTGTAACAAATGCAGAGAGTTCTGTATTGACAGTTTTAACAGTCTTTAATGTCAATCTGGAATATGGAACTTTTGGAATCTGAGGTCTATAATTCAATGGGATGCCTTCATAACAGATATGCTCTTTTATTATTTTGTCACGCAGCTCACTAGCTGGCTCTTCTTCTGTGTTTGAAGCTTCCATATCTTGTCTAGTCTCTGCAAGCTCACTTCCAATTTCGACCACGTGTGCTCTCTCTCTTCTTGAACTAGAGCCCAATATACCTTCTACTTCTAACTTGATGCTATGTATTTCTGCCTCCGATAGGAATTTTCGCTGCCGTATTTGTTTTACTTGATCGGCTAGTCTTTGGGAAGTGACAGTGATATCTGGGAATTTGTCATACCAATAATTGAGGATTCTATTCCGATAGCCTATTCTATCTGATTCATTGTTTGTAGCCAAGAAATAGGCTCGGATTGCTGCAATATTCATATTGCGGTTCCACTTCATCCTTGTTTGCCTATTATCTTGACGGGGTTGTCCTCTTCCTCGCGCGGGAGATTCAATAACCTCCAAGCGTGATTCAGAGTTTCTTATTGTAGGTCCTATGGTAGCCGGTCTTACGGATCCATACGACACCGTAGCACCGCTCGCACTGCCTGCCGATGTCGAGGGCTGGTGGTTCAATCCCTCCAGAGCAGCCCTTACTCTGGATTCGTCCGAGGCAATTCTTCTATTACGTAACTCCATGTTGATGGGTAGGTGCATTTTATACCTGCTGCCAGGTTCTTGAACAGCCGCCTCTAACATGAGGATCAGACGCTGACCAGGATGCCGCCCATTCTGGGTTCAGACGCACCTGGATTTGAGCTAGTTTTGGTCCGCCCCGGGTATTTTATTTCCCCGGTGCCCACCATATCTGGTGAGTGTTCCCCTATCCGCCACCTGGGGAGGCGCCCGATGGAAGACTAGCAACTTCACACGGGTTATTATTATTATTATTATTATTATTATTATTATTATTATTATTATTATTATTATTAGGCACAATCCAGACCTAAGATAAATCACTTAAAGCTCTTGTGGTTCCTCTCTCCTTACAACACGCCCAAATGATCTTCATTTTCTCCCCATGTTCTCTCCTTCTATCCTCCGACCAAGTTCTCCCAGTCCTCTTGACTCCGTTTTCGGGACGTACTTCACACGCATTCACCTTTCTTCCGTAAGCATTTCTGTCTAGAGCTTCTTCTGGGTTTGTTTTTCCACTTTTTAGGTCTTTCTTCACTTGTGTGCTCCATGACATTGTTTTAAGGTTTATTGTTGCCTTCAGGATATGATGGGTCAGTCTGTGTTCGGGTAGTCTGCATGTGTGTCCTTAGAATTTCAGCCTGCGTTTCCTTAAATACTCCAGGAACTAGCAATCCCTGGTTTAAATCAAGCAGCTTCGGCTGGATCCTAACAATTATAAGCTATTATGGTTCGTGTTAGCAATTACAATGCTACCCCAGGTGGAAACCAACCCACTTGCCAAAAGGCGACAACTGGACCTTCGGATTATAGGGAGTCCTGGTGAACACGTATTCGGCGAATGTCGGAGTTATCTGGTAAACTACACACCAAATCACCTGCATATATTGGCACTTTCAACATTAACACGCTCCTTCAACCAGGAAAACTATATATATTTTTTTATTTATTGTTTTATTCTCCTATCCTTTTGATGTTCATTTATAAAAAAAAAAAAAATTCTCACCTAGTGATGCAATATCTATGAACACGACTGTACATATCGCATAAATAATTTGAACTATTTGATTTTATGTAACAAAAAATATATAATCTGACACAATTCATTTGCAACTATTTCAGTAATGTTTATTTTAATCTTGGCCCACTGAGGTAGGGACAGGGTTTTGTTAATGGTCAAGGGTTGGCAGGGATCAAAGGGCCAAAAAGTGTGCTAGTTCCCCCCACTGTTAAATATATTTACTATATAACCTTTAATGCTGAAGGAGATGTAATTATATTATATATTTCTTTGACAAAACTTCTATTTATTTACATTTGAAACTACATGTTTTGGACATACATGCTCCATCAAAAGGCTTCTAAGTATGAATAGAATGAATAATAAGAATTTACAGAAGTATTCTGACGTTTCAACGGACAGAAGGCTGATGATGGAATATCTCCGAAACGTGTAGTTTCAAATGCAAATAAATATGAGTTATGCCAAAGAAATACATAATAAATATATTTACATAAACATTACTTAAATGTTAATAATCAATGTAATAGTTCATTTTTAGTAGAAAAATATACTTTTTTCAGACATTGTTTTTTATTTTAGTATTAGTGAGCGAAGTTTTTATTATAGTAAACCAACGGTATTAATTTTAATAAATTATATAAATGTTTATGGTGATATAGTTTAATATTTAAAAAAAGATTAATCACATCAATAATTATAGTTGAGCTTCTTCTTGATGTACTCCTAGATTGTCCCAGTAATAATCATGATGATGGTCATCATTATCATTGCTATCATCATCGCCATCATCTAGTTCATCAGAGCCCTCTGTTGGAGCTGAAATGATTATTATTACTCAAACTGAAAATAATTATTTTAATCAATAAATTTAAATAGAGACGTAAATATAAATAATAAACAATCTATTTATATAATAAAAGTAGTTAGATGATGTTCAGAAGATGAAAAAAAAAATTAACATTATCCTGGCGCAAATTTTCTCCTAAGAATAACACGTAGGTATAATAGATAAGGCTCTCACTTCTTATGTAAACTGGTTTAATATGAATATATTCGATACTGTTCTTCGAATTTTGCGATCCGAGCTACACCAACAGAAAACGTATCCACGTTGAAAAATGAGAAGTAGGTTCTCCGCTATTGAAATCAATACTAACAAGGGGAGGACACATTCAGTCTCTCACGGATCTTGTTGGAAATTTTTTTGGAGGTTCCTGGTCAAAAAATATTAGACACGTATTTTGCCGCTCCGACCAATGGGCCCTAAAAGCCGAGAAAAAAATAAAATAGCATTAAACTAATTTATTTTATATCTCGAATTTTAAAAAATGATATCGACATGATTCTTACACCAAGATGTTTAGTTTTCACTGCGGATATAAAGAAAAATACAGCCCCTCCATAGATTTTGGTTTAGGTTGATTAAATTTAAAAAAAAGAATGATTAGATTTTCAAGCAACCTACCTCTAGAGATTTTTTCACACAAAAATTGACGTCAGATTCTAATTTAGCATCCTAAAAAAAACATGGAAGAATGCTTATTCAGCAAAATCCAAAAATATGATTTTTTTTACGCTCTTCGAGGTAAATGAAATTTGTAAACCGATTAAGGTTACATACCTTTAAATCGCCATTACTTTATCACACAATTCACTTGTTGGCATCGCAGGAAAGAGGAGAGCATCATCTTTCTTTGGTCTTCTCATTTGGTCAGGCAAATTTTGAAGCTTACGAGTTTTTATTTTTCTGTTTGGATGAAATTTCGTAATTAAAGGTTCTTTGGAATGCTGAATTGGAATCCGATGTCGGTTCTTAGGAAAAAAAAAATATATTGAATGCACTTCACTTGAAAGATTTTAGCTATTACACTGTAAAATGTGATTGAAAATTGTTTTAGCTCAAGAATTCCTTTTCAGCACCCTCCAAACTTATTTGTAGTATTTTTTGACCAGTAATCTCCAAAATAATTGCCAACAAGATCCGTGAGAGACTGAGTGTGTCCTCCCCTTGTAAGTGAAGAAAAAAAAATGAGATTGCTCACATTAAATTAATTTGTAAAACTGAAAGTTGTCTAAAACTAATTATAAAAAAATTAAAAATATTCCAAACGAATGTCTCAGAATCACTGGAACTATCCATCACAAAAATTGAAGTTATATATAAAGAATTGTATGTATCTTATATTAATGTAATATATTTGTGTACCTTGTATTAAGTGTAAAAAAAAAAGAAAAAAAAAAAAAAAAAATATATATATATATATATATATATATATATATATATATGGATAAATTTCTTGACTGTTACTATTAAATGTTTAGTAAGGTTCTTGAGGTTCAGTCATAAAATAAAAAATCAACTATTTTGGCGACGTTTCGAGACTATATTGTTCTCATAATCATGCCCTACAGTGAAAAAAAAACAGGTTACAATAAAATTATATAAGTTATACAAGTTATTTCAAAACATAAAGTTAGCTACAGTGCAGGTAGGTATATAACAACATGTGTAGGGTAATAAAAATATATATAATTACAGAATATAGAGGAGTATGAAGCTACTTACAATGTAACTGGGGGGTATGGATAGACTAACAATTCTAGTACACAACTAACCTAGGGGAGTGAGTTTAAACAGACAGTTAACCAGGGTTAGTGGGGAAAAACCCTATTTCTTAAAAATTAAGTTAAAAGGACTGTGTGGGTATTCCCAAAGATGCAGGTATAAAAATATTTCAGTGTAATATACTAATAAATGGAAGAATGGTTTGTATGATGTATATAAATGTAGTCATATGGCTGAACCTCATAAACCTTACTAAACATTTAATAGTAACAGTAAAGAAATTTATCATATTTACATATCGAGTCAATACTGGAAAATATTTATAGTGGAAAAATGGGATTTTATGAAGATATTATAACAACCGACGGTCCTGAAGCAGTTACAGTGATGAAGGAACTCCAGAAAGCCAACAGGAAATTAGCAAGCGTGAAGAACACTAGGACATTCCTACTAAGATGCAGGGCATGATTATGAGAACAATATAGTCTCGAAAAGTCGCCAAAATAGTTGATTTTTTATTTTATGACTGAACTTCAAGAACCTTACTAAACATATATATATATAAACCCACAAAAATATATTAGGGACAATACCAAGAATAGTAAAAAGCAGTATATATATATATATATATATATAATATATATATATATATATATATATATATATAAAATAACTAAACATTTATTATTGTAGTGTGCTATATGCTACCAATCTATTTTATTTATTGTTATTTCTATAACGATTTTTTTCCGATCCCAAATTTCTTTTTCTCAAAGCTGGTCAAATTTACTATCAGGACTTGTATACGAAATTTTTAATAAATCCCGTAAAATGCTCACGCCAGTACGCGTGTGTGTGTTTTGCAAAAGTATAATGATTTTAACACATTCAGTTGGCTTGTGTGGGTATTGTACGACGGCTCTGAAAAAAAAATAAAATAAAATAAAATAAAATAACAAAAGAAAGGTATGTAGAAGTTATTATGTGTGTATAAGTAGTATTTAGCATGTAGGTATGCAAAAGTTAATTGAAATTTGATGTGAGATTCCTTATGGACAAGAAAATGGATTTAGGATTGTGGTTCTGGCCTCTGTGTGGTCGTTTTGTAAGCCAAACCTACGCTTACCACATTCGGACCTTTCCACACCTCAGGAAGGAAACGGACTGCTGTACTGGAAAATAGCAAATATTTTATAGTTATTTTAATTATACTTGTGTATGTATATGTATGTGTATACAGGGTGATTACTTATGTTATTATATTTATTTTTTTTATTTTATAAGATTTTCAATGTAAGGTTTAAAACCCAATGATAATGAATACGGACCTCAATTTTGCCGTTAGCTTCTGAATGCAGATTGTGTTGAAAAATACAACTTTTTGAGGTCAATTTTATGGGCAGAAGAGTCTGTTTTTATAGGGGGAAGGCATTTCTACCTATCCAAAAAATCGAAACAGAATCATTACTTTTAGCATATCATTCGAAAGCTGTTTAAATTTGCTAGTTTTTGTAAGATTTGCAGGTTTGTGTATAGTTTTATCGAAAAACGGTGAGTGTTGAAGTAATATAAGACATTTTAACTTCTATAAATAAGGTTAAGATCTAGCTGTTCTTTAAATCTTGTGAAGTTAGTAAAATTGAAGGTCTCATGTATTTTATTCTCATAAGAAATTTAATGCTAAATCCGAAAATGTCGTCAAAGTTTGAAAAATTTATTTAAAAAATGCAATAGAAAGGTGAGTTCTGCAGAATTTTGTTACATTTTTCATCTAGTTTCATCCATTTTTTTATTTTTTTACATTAAGAGATACTCACCCTGTATATAATGAGGTGTATAAAAAACAAAAAATGACCATTTTTGAAACAAATATTTGTATTATTATTTCTTTCATATAAAATTCAATTAATATCAAAGTATAGTCCAATAGTTATCTACCAACATTACCCATCTGCTAGCCAATTGCTCGCTGATACCATTCCTTGGGATGGCTGTCAAAGAACTCTTGGACAGCATTTTCAAATTATCAAATGTTTTCCCTTGAAGAAAATGAGCCATGGATCGAAACAAGTAGTAATCCGAAGGTGCGAGGTCTGGACTATATTCTGGATGAGGCAGGAGTTCAAACCTATGAAGTTCTGTAAACTTTTCTTAGGTTCGACTGCTGACTGTTGAGGAGTAAGTTCATGAGGGACCAGTCTACAGGTCTTTTTCGCCTTCCCGATGGAGAGAAGATGGCGACTAACAGTATCTTTCGACACAACACACTCCCTGGCAAGTTCGCTAGTCCTTGTAGACGGATTTGACTCAACAGCTTCCTTCAGCACCTCATCAATATCTATTAATGGCCGCCCGGAGCCCTTCTTCCTTTCAACGCCGAGCAGTGCGCTCTTTAAGGACACCTTCCCCTTCATATTCAATAATTTCACGAGTTGCTTCAGCGGCTGTGAAATTTTTTTTCCAGTAATGTCTTAAAATTACAAGAATTTCGTAGGACACTGTCATGTTTCTTCTTTGAAATTAATAACTGAACTGAGGCTTTTTTTTTAAGAAGTCCAGTGTTAGTAAACAAGCTTAGAAAATGCTCTAAAGGTGTTATTAAGTATTGGTAAATAATAAATAGCAGAACTCTGGAATTTGATAAAACGGTCTTTTTTTTTTTTTTTTTTTTTTTTTTTTTTTTATATATACGCCCTATTACACTAATAAAGAGAAGAAAATTAGCTTTCTGTTGATACCTATAACCCAAAATCCACAAAATTGTACACAACATACTAGTGCCCTAAATATATATCTCAATGAAATTAGATTATTTCTGACTAAACAATTAGAGATAAAACTCGGAGAGAGAAAACTCCATAATATGCTGACTAAAAGCAATGACTTAAGATCCATCTACACTAATAAAGACGAATCCTCTAGCCAGATGGCTCGACGGCCGGGAGTCCCTAAACTTGATATATCTACCTCAGGTCTCTGCTGCGTCCACTTCTTATCGGATTAACTCTATGTTCTCCTCGGCTTAGTGTTGTATTCCAGCTTAGCTGTCTACCTCTGCTTCTTAAACATCGCCTCGTTTGTCTAAATTATCTACCGTTTATGGACAAATAAATAATTTAAAAATAATTAAATATAATGGGCCGTATTCATAAAAAAGAGCATAACCTTATACAGGGTGTCCAAAAAGAGTATCGGGTATTTGTTACTTGGATAAAACAAAAACTACTTAAAATAAAAATAAAAAGTTTGTGTTAATTATTACAATATAAAGTGGAAAATTATTTGGAAAAGATGATGTTATCTAAATGGTGACCGTTATGCTGTTGGCAGTCTTCTAATCGGGAACGGAGATTGGCGATCAAATGTTGACACATAGCTTTCGATATTGCTGCCATTTCTGACCTGATGCATTGCTTCTATTGCGTCAGGTTTGCCGGATTATTCTCAAAGAATAATAAAGGAATACCTCCCTTTTAAGGTATTCCCATGCAAAATAGTCAAGTGGAGTAAGGTTGGGGCTTCTAGACTTGTTACCCCTAGGCGAAATGACCTTATCAGGGAATAATTCATTGCTTGATTTGATGTATGCCAAGTGGCCCCATCTTTTTGAAATCACGTTCTTGAGGTTTTGGGTGTCCAAAAAGATTATCGGGTATTTGTTACTTGGATAATACAAAAACTACTTCAACAATTTTGATAACATACTCTTTAGTAATGAAGGCCACTTTCATCTGAATGGTCATGTTAATAAACAGAATTGTCGGTACTGGGCAGAGGAAAATCCAAGACGAAAGCATGAACGACCCCTGCACAGCCAAAAAGTCGTTTGTGCTGCTATGTCTGCTAGAGGCATAAATCGGTCCTTATTTTCATGAAGATCGACGAGGCCGACCACTCAATGTGAATAGTGACCGTTATTGCGGTATGCTGTGAAAATTTTTGGGTCTAGAGTTACAAGAATTTCAGGGTTTCAACTCAAGAACGTGGTTTCAACAAGATGGGGACACTTGCCATACATTAAATCAAAAAATTGAAGCTGTTAACGAATTATTCCCTAATTAGGCCATTTCGCGTAGAGGTAACATCAACTGGCCTCCCAGAAGCCCCGACCTTAGTCCACTTGACTATTTTGCATGGGGATACCTTAAAAGTAAGGTCTATGAGAATAATCCAAAGAACCTGACGCAATTGAAGCGTCACTTTATATTGTAATAATTAACAATAAACTTTTTATTTTTATTTTAAGTAGTTTTTGTTTTATCGAAGTAAAAAATACCCGATACTCTTTTTCGACACCTTGTACTTGCAAAATTTGAAGCAAATGCTTCCACTTGTATTCATAAAAAAATGAAGCTGAACCTTTACTCCGAGTTATGCTAAGTATAAGAGTATAAGGTTATACGAACATATTATTCACTGTCAAGGACAATAAATCAAAAGAAACCTGAGTATTATAATAAACAGTTTTAATAATACTTAAGTTTACATTTTTGAAAATAATTGTGTCGTCTAGTTGCAAAACCGGTCAACTTCTCAATTTTGAGAAATACGTTTTTTTTCTGTTTTCTATGTCCTAATATACATTTTCCATCTATTGTGAGCTGCAAAACCGGCCAAATCCTTCCGTCAGTGAGTTTCAAAACCGGCCATCTCCACATCCGCTAGATCGCGCTGTTGTTCCAGATCAAGAAGGCCTCTTATCAGGCAACTATCAGTCTGTTCCTGCTTTTCCTGTAGTTAACGTTTATGCCTTCATGGTTCAGTGCAATTTGTTTTCGATCTTTATGGAGACGTTAGTAGAGGAAGTTCCAGCTAATTTAGCAAGAACGATACAAAGAGACCCTGCAACATAGAAAAGAAACAAACCCCTCCAGATCGGGTTTTTGCCCAAGTTGAGGAGAAGTTAAGAAAAATCGAGACTCTCGTTCAGCCTTCAGAGTTTGACGGATTCTCTCGGAAAGTGGGACGGTGGTTAAGCCAGGAAGAGACTACACAGATCTTGATTGGAAGAGTCCCAGTAATGCCCTCCTCAAACCCCCTACACTATGGAACTTCAAATTCACCCCAACGAAGAGATTTTTCATAACCAAACAAAATAATAAGGGGTTAGTTCAAGGGGAGGTTTTTCACAGATCGTTTGATTTTTTACAAGAACATCGAAGCATCAGATGCTCAAGAAGAAGGAAGCAGAGAAGTAGATGAGAGGGATGAAGAAGAATATCAGGAAGAAATGTGTAAGCCTGTTGAAGTATAATGCCGCAAGAGTATAAGTTTCTGAATGTTTATATTTTTCTAAATTAAGTTTTTCGGAACTTAATTACTTTAAAAACAATTCTCGCCTGTTTTTTTTCCGTCTAGATGCTTGAGTTACACCACAACATTTCAGAGTTTAATTTTTTCATATAATATTCACTTATTCAAGAAAGTTTTGTTTATTTGCATCCCAAAAAACCCAACATTTATATAAAATTTAGTGATTTTTCAGTTCGAATTCGTTGCAAAACCGGCCAACTCCAAAATGAGTTGCAAAAGTGGCCAAATCCAAAATAAAAAATTGACTAACGCACCCCCTCCACTTGCCCCTTCCATTTCAAAAAGTGCTTTCAAAAACACTACCCTTCTGCCACTAAAAAACCGAATAGATTTTGTTCCTACTTCGTTTTGGCGTGATGTAACAGAAAATTAGCTTTTCAGAAAAATTTTGTTTTTTGGAGATGCCCGGTTTTTACATTAAGTAGTATTTACATGCCATTTTACTCACTATCAACACATTTACTTAATGTATATTTATTTTGTACTGTTGTAAATATCAATAAATAAATTTAAAAAAATAAGATTTTAGTATAATTTTAACTAAAATTTAATCATGCATTTTCTGAATTCCTTTCATCACGTGATTTCCGAATGATTTTTTTTTTTTTTTTTTTTTATGAGTACAAACTCATATTGCCAGGCAGCAAGAAGTATTAATCATGCGGTTGGTGAAGGAAGTGCTAATGAAAGAACCATCCATCGTTGGTTTACAAAATTTTCCTCAGGAGATACGACATTAGAAAAACAATTGATTCAACATCATACTGCCAAGAAATTGACCAAATCAAAATTTGATCAAGCAACAGCCGGTACTGGTAAACAGGAAAGGACCTATCCTTTTTCATGATAACGCCCGATCTCATGTATCAATACAGACAGTGAATAAATTAAAGGGGTTGGGCTATGCAGTCTTACCACACCCCCCATATTCCCATGATCTATCCCCTACAGACTACCACTCTCTTCGGAGTTTGGACAGCTTTTTGGGAGAAAAATTGCTTACCAATGATTCAGACATTATAAATGCATTTTCTGAATTCCTTTCATCACGTGACTCAACGTTTATCAAATCTGGGATAGAAAACTTGGTAAGCCGTTGGCAGAAGTGTATCGAAAATGATGGTAAGTACTTTGAATAAAAAATATTCTAGATTTGATCTCAAATTTTGATTTTCTTCCTGGTTCTAAAAACGGTCATTTTATGTGTGACAATTTCAATTCTTGAGATACGCATGATGAATTAATTGCTTTCAATTGGAATTCTTTTATTTGAAAACTAGTTTCGAATGTAAATTATTCATCCCTGAGAATACTCTCAGAAGGCTTAAAAGAAGCTAGGTGAGAGATTCGCTCAAATTAATGTTTTTGTTTTTTTTATCCATGCCAGGAGGAGGTACTGTTTAGCGCTAGTCTTCCACACGCCTAAAAGGACTGTATTACAGTACATAATAATCCACTTATTGTTACTCCATTAACAGGTGTGAATAAAATTTTGAAAGAGAAAAAAATAAATAAAATATTTATCATCAGTTCTAAAACATACAAAATTTTCAAAATTTTGTTGTATGGATTGCATATATTAATGTTTTCGAAGAAGTAACACAATCAATCGAATATATCGGTACTCACCTAAGGAAGTCAAATGGAAATATATCAAAAATGGAAGAGGAAGAGTAAGTTAAATGTTTGGTATTTCCCCTATGACTAATTGGTTTTTTCCCTTCTTATTTGAAACAAATGTAAAATGGAGCTTCTGGAAATGTTTATCTGGTCATTTAAAAAAAAATATGGATTTGTTTTAAACGTTATTTATTATTTTTAATGATTCAATAATATTTAATTTTCTACTCGATGTAATATTTTCACTCCCGACTCATTTTTTTAATTTATAATTATTTTCATTTATATGTATAGCAAAGTTGGAATTATGAGTTTTATTATTGTATGCTCTTATATTTTGTTTAACTCTTTGATTTACCTATCGTCCAGTTTTTTCTGTATATTTAGCTCCACAGTCGTTACATAATGTAATAATTCAAATTGACTTCCTCAAAATTAAAAGATACGGGGGCCGGGAAGAATACTCACTACGCGTGTTTATTAGAGTAGACAACAAACTTTTTGAATAAGGAGAATATAGCAAATGATTTGAGGCACAGCTGTACAATTATACGAGGGATAAATAGTTGAAATTATGGAAATGTGCATTGGAAATATGAGAATGTTTGTAGCAATCATCAACTGAAACAAGCACCTGGAAGGGAGTTATAAAAGAAAAAATAAAGTGTGAGCCTATTAAACTACACTCATTTCCGAAGTCCCCGTTGAACAGATCCGCTACCTTGGACTCCATCTGGACACTTACTTGGAATCCACATACAAAACTAAAAAGACAAGAAACTGCCCGACACTTACTTGACAAACGTTCCAACCTTCCAATTAATTACAAAAGACTCATTTACATAACTGCAATTAGACCAATTTACACATACGGAGTTGAGCTTTGGGTCTCCACAAAACCATTCAATTCATCTCATATCCAATCCTTACAATCCAAAATCCTTAGAAAAATACTAAATTCTCCTTACTTCGTCACAAATAAACTTATCCACGAAGATCTTAATATACCTTACGTTTCTGAGTTACCTCAAACCAGATATCTATCCTTTCATAGCAAACTCCACAACCATTCAAATCCATTAGTATCGCAACTTGCTTCGCATTCCATTCCAGAACTTCCGAGGTACCTGATAAAAAGATGGCCTCGGGACCTTCTAATATAGTACTTCATTATATATAGCCTTTTATATACCATTGGCTACCAATGGGTAGTTGCTTTAAAAAACAAGTGACGTGTCACTTTTATCATTATTATCATATTCACTTGATGTATTATATTTTTATATTGTATATACAGTTGTAAATTTCAATACATATCTATAAAAAAAATTCCAGAGTACTCTTATTTTGATATGAAGAAATGCTACTTAAATATTTATGATATTGTTCTATGATGTTACCTATGCACTCAGATATGGTGACGATGACGATGAAGGCGAAAGCAGTGAAGATTGGTGCCGAAGTTACAGCGTTCCATTGAGCGTAGAGGGCGTTCTTCAAGCCGCGTCCTAGATCTTTGGTTATCTTGATGATTTCGTCCTTCCCTGGAATGTCATCATAGGACAGGAACACCTTGTCTCCTATCGAATCCATCGGCGTCATGCCGCTATGTTTATAGATTTACTTCTTTTCATTTAATTTATTTTGTTTATGAGTTTATTTTTCATTCATGTTTTGTCTTCATGAGGTATTTTTCTACCATATGTACTCATACAACATATGTTTTTATTTCCTGGGAAATTTATTATTTAATCATACAACATTTATTCTACTTATAACATATTTAAACCTTCAAAAAGATGAAATTTCTAGGTAAGGGATTTGTATCTGAAAACAACAGATATATAACAGTGGATTTACGTTCTTTAATACTTGTATTTGTTTCACTTATAGAGCCTTTTTAAATTTGCTACCTGTAGGAACAGTAAAATTCAACCATTCATAGAAAAACCTAAATGACAAGCAATTTATTTACCTCACCTTATCGTCTCTTTATTTTCAGTCTGATCTGGATCCTGATACCTTTTAGAAACTCTTTTCATTTTGCCTGCTTAAGTAAGTATCAGTTTGTTTTTTATCTTACAAAATTAAAAATTTTAATATACAGGGTGTCCTGAATTTAACTGGCAAAACTTCAGGAAGTTATAGAGGTATGAAAAACTAAGACAAAAAGTCTCTTTAGAGATTTGCACAAAATGTTGTCCTCTTCCACCAATGCAAGCATTACATCTAGCACTTAATTGATAAATTGCAGCTAAACTTTGTTCACATGATATTTGGTGCACTGTATCTATGATTCGGTCTCTTAATTGCTCTCTTGAGTTGATTGATACCAAATAAACTTTCTGCTTCAAGGTTCCCAATAGGAATAAATCCATGGGTGTCATATCAGGTGATCTGGTTGGCCAAGGTACTACTCCTCCACGTCCAATCCATCGTTGTGGATAATTTATATCCAGCCAAGCTCGAGCAACTCTGCTATAATGAGCTGGACATCCATCGAGTTGGAACCACATTTCAATCCGCTGCTGTAAGGGAATGTCATCTAAATAATTAGAAAAGTCGTTCTCCAAAAAATGTGTAAATGTGATACCATTCAATCTTCCAGGTAAAAAATATGGTCCCACCAGTAATCCCTTCCAAATTCCAAGCCAAACGTTAATAGCAAATTCATGCTGAAACCTATTCTCCCTAATAGCTCTGGGATTTTCAAGAGCCCATACATGATAATTTCTTTGATTAACAATTCGTCTTCTTGTGAAGGTAGCTTCATCGGTCCATATAATTTCTTATGGAAATAAATTATCATCGCGAATTTTGTCAAGAAACCAGTTGATAAAATTCAATCTCTTGACATAATCTTGAGGTAATAAATTCTGAACTTTTTGAAGATGGTATGGGTAGCGATTATCACCTTTCAAAGTTTTCCATATTGCTTGCCGCGATATTGCTAATGCAGCAGATGCTCTTCGGATGCTTGTCTCAGGATTGTTATCGAAGTGGCGTTGGACACAAGTTCTTCTCCGATAATTTGCTCTTAGTCGATTAGGCACTCTTCTATTTGGAAATCGGCGCGCTTCTACAGCATTACCATTACAGAAACCATACACAAAAATCATATCAGCGTATTCAACATTAGAATATGTATGCGGCGTTGTGGCTGATGCTATTCACACAAAAAATATCTGAGTAACTGGCTGAAGACTGATTTAGGAATTATAATCCTAGAAGGAAGCCAAAATGTAAACAAATAAAAGAATGTAAAGGATAACATTAAGTGTTTACATATCTCACTGCCTAGCCTGACGAACTTTGAAAGGTGATAATCGCTGCCTGTAACATTTTTGTTTTGTTTCTATTTTCGCGATTTTCTCTAAAACTAAGCAAAAACGAGCAAATCTCTAAAGGGTTTTTTGTCTTAGTTTTTTGGTCCCCTATAACTTCCTGAAGTTTTGCCATTTAAATTCAGGACACCCTGTATATTGAACATGTATTTCTAAAGTGATACTTAAAATAAATAAGATAAATTTCGACGACAATACTTCCTTGGTTTCATTCTATTCCAATCCTATATTCTATACGTTGTTCCATCCATCTTTTGAATATCAGATCGTAGCCTATTGATTTGTATATCCCTTCTCATCGAACTGCTTCCTTTGAAAATTCCTTTATTAATCGTGCAGCTTCATTTTGGAATTCCATAACCATTTCGATCCGCAATTCTTTTTCTCTCACTTCATTTAAACATAATTTATTCATCCACCTCCTCAATTATCAATCTTTCGAAATTATGAATGAATAAATAAATGAAATTATGTAATAACAGATTAGTGTAAGAATATTTATTTTTATTTTATTTTGCTATTCATTTATTTTTTTTCATATAAGCCCGAAGATTTGTTTTTAAATCTAAAATTCCACCTTATACATTTATAGGTATATAATTTATATTCTATATAAGTTGCTGAGTGATATGTACGCAGCCAGGCAGTAATACTTTTGATTATATTTTCATTTTATTCTTAAGGGGCGAGTTGTGCCAAAGTAAAGGTTATTTTTCATTTTTTTTTTTCATAAAACTCATAAATCTGTATTTTCGATTTATCATCATGTTTGATTTAAATGCTGTTCATGAAATGTCAAAAATGTATCGAATGGATTTGAAATCACACCTGATACATATCACTCGAGCTTGGGATTAAAAGATAATTCAGTTACACTTTCGATATTTTCATAGAAGACTGTGAAAATCGTACATTTTTTTAATTCAAGTTTTCGAATTGTGTCACCATTGAAATGCACGTGCGATATAATCTCTGTAGCAAAGAGCTGATGTTTTGAAATGTTGTTTATTTTTAAGAACTTATGATGAAGATTAAAGGTTTAAAAACTAGTAATAATAAAAAAAATAAATAAATAAAATCCTTTAGAAGTGGAATATAATTCATCAATGTTAATTGCTTGTTCGTCTGATAAATGTATAAGCAAGCGTAAATGTAACATTTCTATTTTTACAATATTGTATGTAATTTGAACCTTTCATTGTTAAATAAACATATGAAGATCGTCAGGGGTAACGTCGGTATCATTGAAAAATATTATCATAAACAAATATTATTAGTATTCTTTCGCATTATTTCAGGAGACAGAATGTTCACTGAAAACGTATTGCTGAGAGTGCCGGGATATGGTTTTACGTTACTCAGCATAATTGTGTTGTTGCATGCTAATGAGTTGTTTTAAATGTTTTCTTCGTGATTAGCTCTAATCTTTTGGAATTTTTTCCCCAAAGGGAAACTTATACGCAATATACTATATAGCCACCTCCAAGCTGTTGCTGCTAAAATACATCTAAATTTTACATTCTCCGTTTGTAATGTATACTTGCCACAGGTTCGTGCAACAGAAACCCAGCGTTTACTGCATATATTTAACCAACTACCGAGTCCTGTCTTCTTTTTCGGAGATCTCAATCGTAATTGACCGTTATGGGGCTGCAAAGTTTGTCCATAGGGAATTATTTCATGTTGAGTACAAAACTCACTGAAGTCATTGATGATTACCTTTCCGAAAATTTTTTCCCCCGTGGGTTAACATACTTTTTGAAGGATAGAAGAACGGGTAAATGCCTGTTCTCGTGGGTTTAAGCACTGTAAATAATATAGCGTATTTTTTGGTAATAGGAAAATATCCGAGTCTTTAACAGATGGGTTTTTTCACGATTTTCCAAAAAGACTTAGTAATCACCATAAGCTGCTCTTTGTTTTTTTTTGTTTTTTTCCCGACATTATTTAAATCGATCAAAATGTTTATGTTTCGCCATTCCTGGAAGTTCTTTTTCCATATACTGGAAGTTCTAAATCATCTTAAGATACTCCAGATACATGACGAGTGTGGAGTTATTTTATTTTAAAAATTGTATGTAGGGTAAATCACTAGTTATGGTTACCTTACCAGTTATGGGCAGGTTTTTTACGTTTTTATCAAAAATAAGCCTTTGCTTGTTTTCTTTGTTAGATCCTTTTAAGAGATATTTCACGGAAGGGCTTATGACCCACTTGCTAATGAATCATTCTCTCCCATCCATTTCCGTTTGGCTTAGTTAATGTTTTCCCGAATTAGTGTTGGGCAATAGCTCCTGTGTGTAGTAGGTGTGATTTTACAAGTGAACATTATTAAGGAATTGCTTTGAAATTCTTCGCCAATTTCAGGTTTTAAAGGTATCTATCTGTTCATTTTGATTACTGTTTTCTTTCAGACCCCTTTGTTTTTCATTTTGTCACTTTAATCAATAAAAATCTTGAAGTAAGTGTTCTTACTCCTAAAAAAATGCGGATTTTCCCTGGTTTAGTTGTATTTTCTTAAAAGTAAAATACGATAACGTTTACTAGTTTTGGTCATGGGTGACAATGTTAGGTCTATCAGTGACCATAACTAGTTATGACCAGTGTATAAATGTATAATGGTCACTTGCTTTTACGATTTTAGTTTTTCTTCAAGATGCTTTTTTTAGAATCTTCTTTTTTTACAGTAAATACTTATTTGTAACTATGCCTAAAAGAAGATATTCGTACTCTGAAGATGATGCCACACAGGCATAAGAATAAATTCTTAAAGGGGCTTCTGTAAAATCTATAGCGAAAAAGTACGTGTTTTTGAAATGGATGTTTTTCTTACTTAAAATACCTAGTGCCAATGTTATTACTCCATTTTATTATAAGAGGCACAAAATCCCAAGGATGGCGGTAACTGGAAGATTAAAAGGCACAAGAAGGTTTCAGTGTGGTGGCAGACCCCATTTTGTCTGCTGAAGAGGAGGACCTGTTAGAGAAATGGATTATTCATTGCTCTAGATAGGGGTTTACCAAACGAAAGATTGATTTTTTTTTTTTTTTTTTTTTTTTGATCTTGAGCGTCAAAGAACAATCAATAGTTTTTAACCGACAATGTAAATTTACAGATGGTATTCCCAGTGACGGATGGTAAGGGGTTTTCTTCGTCTCCACCCAAATATCTCCAGTAGAACCACTGAAGCCGTATCACCAGCCAGCTCTTCTGTGTCAGAAAAAGACATCCGTGGTTGGTTTGACTCAGTGGAAAATATATTGAAGGGAGAATACGTCATGGATGTTTTGTGTCAACCATCGCGGAATTTTAATAGTGACGAGTCTGGATTTCTTTGAAATCCAGGAAGCAGCAGTAAAACTGTAATTAAGTGTTTTCGGAGTTTTATTTTAGAATAATTAATCCTTAATTTTTTATTAATCTCAAATGATTGATAGGTATGCATAAATAGTGAATTTTAAAAATAATAAAAAAACAATTGTTTACAAAATGTTTGTTCATATGACCATAACTAGTTTTTACTATGACCATAACTCATACACTGTGCCCATAACTGGTATTTTTAGGATATTTGCATAAAAACTGTTAAATAACATAAAAACATAAAAAATATGTTTCAACGAAAAATACAGAGCTTTAGTAAATTTGCCATTTAATAGAACAAGAATTTGTGAATCTAAATATGTAAAAAAAAATAGTAATCTGAGAAACAGTCTAGACGATATCCTCTTTTGCATCAATCAATTTCCTTAACTATGACCATAACCCGTGATTTACCCTAGTCCTTATATAACTTGATTAATTTGAATCAATGGCTGTCTGATACATGGATTTTTTTCTTTAATTGCAATATAATATTCATTTATTTAATTTATTAATTTTTTTTTTTACGCCTATATTGGAGCACTTAAATCAGGCTATAAGCATTAAGTCTTCCAAGTGTAAGTCTTTATAGTGTAATGTCTCCGTTTAAATGTTTTCAGTTTAAGTCTTATGAAATGAAAAAATAAACTTTATTCGGGGACTTACTGTCCCCTAAGAATAAAAATAATGCATAGTTAAAAGTACAATTGTCTGTCCTATTTTTTACAAATTATATGCTTCAGTAATTACAGCATACATTTTTTTTACAGGAAAAAAAATTAAATTAAATTAAAAAAAAAATATATATGAAATAATAATTATATCATAAAATACAATCGTATATATATAAACATATAAAAGCAAGAAAGAGGGGGAAAGAAGTAATTCTAAGTGTTCATTTGATTATTGATATATTTGCGAAAGATTGATTGTCTAAAAGGTACAGGAATAAATTATTTTTAAAGGAAGTTATGGAAGCTGCTTTACGAATAGAAGTGGGTAGGGAATTCCAGAAGGAGGTAGCAGGAATGATGAAGGATTTATCAAAAGAATCGGTTTTATGTGAGGGGATATACAGGTTAAAAGGTTGGGATCTAGTGTTTAGGAGGTGGATAGAAGAGCGCAGAGTTAATAGATCAAGAATATAGGAAGGGTTTTTGGTTTTTAGACATTGGAATACGAAAGTACCTAGAAAGTATTGCTGTCGGAATTTAGGAAAGAATATCGGCATATCTTAACGTCTTATGACTCTCTCCTTCAGAATCTTCTTCTATTCTTTGTTTTTAATTTGTTGTATTGTTATTTTTAACTTTTTTAAATCATCCTGGACTTCTTTGAATCAATTGTTTTTAGTTTTATTCTTCCAAAAGTAGTCAAATAGTTGTTTCAATAGCCTAGATTCCTTTAATCTTGATATGTAGCTGAAAAAGGCAATTTAGCAACAATATCTAATAATAACGATTTAGTTTATTGTTTTTTTTAGAAATACTGAGTAAATAAATATTTTATATTTTATTGCCCTTGATTTTAGCAGAGTTTATACCTATCATTAAACAAGTTTTCTAAAACAATATGTATCATTACTTTTCATATATATATATATATATATATATATATATATATATAAGTTAAGGTGGATAGGGGGATAATATACATCTTAATTCCTAGCTTAATCCCAAACAAACCACAGAATGTATATAAAGAGGATTGCTGAACAATAAAGTCAGTCTTTCTCTAGTACGTGTGAGTGTCATTTAGCTCCCTAATTTCCTTTTTTTTTATGTTTTTCTTCTGGGCGAACATAACTGGTGCCGAAACCCAGGAACGCTCGAGCATATTCTCTTGGTGAGTTTTTTTATTTTTCCTACTAAAAGAAGTTTTGAGCGTCATAACATTTAAGTTCTTCTTACGTTACTTATCTCTCGTATTGTGTGAACTACATTCTGAATGGAAAATAAGAGCATTTTGAAACCGCCATCGTTCGAAGTGCAGCCAGAGATGCAGGCTTTACCACCAGAAACATTAGTGGCAGCCCACGCAAATATAGCAGCACAACAAGCAAATGCCCTCGAATTTGTGATGCTTAAAACAGCCATGTCGCAGGATTTGAGGAGGGCAATTATGGATATCGAGAGATACGATGGAGAGATCGGGGAGCTAAATTACTTTCTGAAGGGAGGAGACAGAGTGATGGCTAGAATAGAAGCAAAGACGGCCGAGAATCTCTTGGATCCTGTGGATGCCTGCGCGCTGAGAGGGGCGTTAGTATGCCGGGTCAAGCGCGGCATACTCAATGTCATACAAGCGGACGAGGATACACCATGGGCCGTAGTGAAAGACCGCCTTAAGAAAGCATTCGGAGGCGGACGTTGGACTCCAGAAGAGGACATCTTTCGTATGTTCCGTGAGGCGAGGAGGCCCCATCAATCCAACGGCCAATATGCGGGATCGCTACTAGCGCATTTCAACAAGATTACGGAGAAGATGAGGGAGACGACGGAAGCAGCGGAGGTGGAGGCGAGGATGGCGTTTTTATCAACTATCCTTAAGGTGCAGCTTGCGAAGGAGACAGGAAAAAAGGAAGGACTTCCTAAAGACATAAATTTCGTGGAATGTGCGAGAGAAATGGTGGACTCCAGCGCTCGAGATGAGGAAGTTCGGAAGGAAGAAGGGTGGAGCTGGGTCACCTACAAACGGACGGACGGAGGTAGAAGCTTGCAGCCTCGAGGAGACCCATGGAGAAGAAGGGACGCGGATTTCAGAGGTCGGGAACGTCCAATGATGCGTGAAAAAAGGCAAGGAACAGACAAGAAGACTTGGAGGAGAGAAGAAAGGAAATACCATGGGTGTGGGAAACCAGGCAATTTGGGGGCGCAGTGTTCCCGCACGAGGTGTTTCGAATGCGGAACAGAAGGCCACATCGCGAGACAGTGCCCTTACATCAACCGGCGCAGAGGAGCGAACCAGGCGGAGCCTATGTAGGTGAACGCCCAGCGGGTGTGGAGGAGGAGCAGAAGTCCGTCGGAATCGCCAAGATCGTCGGAAACTTTGGAGACGGAAGGAGAGGAAGAAGGGGAACCAGGGGTAGGAGCACGGCAGGCTGGAGGAAGCGACAGGAGGAGCGGGAAGCGACAGGAGGAGCGGGAAGCGAAGGTTGGCGGCGGAGAGGAGAGCGCACGATGAAGTATGAGGTGTGTGTAAAAAGAGGGGCAACCAAGTGTTAATAAATATGGTTAAGAGTATAAGTGGAGGGTTGCCTATTATAAATATCGCGAAGGGTGTGTGGTGTCTAGTTGACACAGGGAATTCTAACACGATAATGTGTAAAGAGGCTATAAAAAATTTATGTAAAGAGGCGAGGGTACCCCGAGTACAACCATGTAGTTGTAAATTAATTACACTGAGTGGCCCCTGTAGAGTAGAGGGTGAGGCGGAGATAGGATTAGGTAGGTGGGGGAAAGAGAAGGGAAAACTAGTGGTACATGTGGTAGAGGACATGCCTCGCGAATACAGAGGCATCATCGGGTGTGACCTTTTAGGCAATATAGGGACCAGGATTAAAGGTGAGGGCGATCGATGGGTGATTCGTATTGGGGAAAGGGTGTACACGTGTGAAAGGGATCGAGAAGGGGGACGCGCTATGGTCGGGGCGATTAATCGGAAGGGAGATTGGTGGCAGACATTAAAGGGGAATATTCCGACATCTTCTTTAAGGAAGGAGAAATACTCAGCGTGACAGGGGAGGGTGACGTATGTAAAAGAAAGAAGATATCCCAAGGCCCTGCGGCAGCACATCAGGGAGGAATTGGAAAGTTTAAAAAGCCAAGGGATCATAGTTGACAGTACCTCCCCATATAATAGTCCCCTATGGGCGGTTAAGAAAAAGAGCGAAGTGGGAACAACTCGTGAAAAGTACAGGGTGGTGGTGGACTTTCGAAAGTTGAACGAGAACACGGTAGACGAAAAGTATCCCATACCGCGATTTTGAGAGGATATACTGGATCGGTTGGGAGGCGCAACGGTATTTAGCACGCTAGACCTGAAAGCGGGATACCACCAGATCAGGATGCACCCAAGAGATCAGCATAAAACCGTGTTCACTTTCGAAAGGGGCCATTACGAGTTCACCAGGATGCCATTCGGTCTGAAAAACGCCCCGATAACTTTCCAAAGGCTAATGGATGAGTTTCTGCGAGGGTTGGATGAGGCCAGTTGTCAGGTGTACATGGACAACTTACTAATATTCAGTAAAGACGAGACAGGACATGTACAGGACCTAAGACGGGTGTTTGAACGTTTAAGACAATTCGGACTGAAACTGTCATCAGAAAAATCGATCCTAGGACAAGACCGAATTAACTTCTTGGGACATACCATTTTAAAGGAGGGGGTAAGGCCAGACATACGGAAGGTAGACGCGATTAGGAAAATGGCCATCCCAACAGACGTGAGGGGTATACGGAGACTACTGGGGACCCTTAACTACTACAGACGGTTTGTCCCGGAAATGGCAAGACACTTGGTACCTTTGAACGACCTGTTAAAGAAAGGAAGACGTATAGTAATAACACCGGAAATCGAGCAAAACATACGGACATGCATGGACAGACTTCAGACAGAGCCGGTACTCGCGTTCCCCGACTTCACCAAGACGTTTACCATAACCACTGACGCCAGCGAGTACGCACTGGGGGCTGTGTTGTCTCAAGAAGGGGAAAAAGGAGACCAACCCGTAGCATATGCCAGTAGGCGTCTCACGGAGACAAAAACTCGGTACAGCGCGCTGGAGCGGGAGTTATTGGGAATCGTATGGGCGATAGAGCACTTCAGGCCATATGTATTCGGGCGGAAATTTAAGGTGCAGACGGATCATCGTCCCTTAATATGGGTGGGGAAACTAAAGGAATCATCGGCGCGTATAATCCGCTGGAAGAAATTCCTGAACCAATATAATTTGGAGGTGGTATATAAGCCGGAGAAGGAAAATATTGTGGCGGACTGGCTATCAAGAGCTGTGCAGGTGAATGCAATCGAGCGAGAAGCCGGGGAGTATTCGGGAGGAATACAAAGATTTATTCGGGAGTGGACACCGGAACGTGAGTGAGTCGGAAGTAACGGGAGACGAGGGGGAAGTAGCACGAGAGGATAGTTCGGAAGGGGAGAGTTCGGCAGAAATTGAAGAATTAGAGGACATAATTAATAACAAACACAGACAGATAATCTGGAATACAAAAACGACAGGACTGACAAAGGCAGAGTACGTAGGGTATGGGAAGTTTCATATAACCACGGTTCGGTCGGAGCCGGGAGTGTCGGAGGAAATGATTAGGAAAGTCCTGACAGACGAATCTCGGCCGGGAGAAACTTTTTACTTGTATGTAGGGAATGAAGTTGTGTGGGAGAAGATAAAGAGGCTGTGGAGAACCAAGCGGATAGGGTTGGACAGGACTTTTGTACGTTGTAAACTTATGGTGGAAACTGTAAAGGAAGCGGATCGGCAAAAGGAGGTTACGGTGGCTTACCATCAAGGGAAAACTAATCACCGAGGAGTGCAGGAGACCTTGCAGGCACTCAAGCGGAGATATTTTTGGGTTAAGATGCGGAAGACTATCGAGGAGGTGACCAAAGGGTGCGAAATTTGTAATAAGACGAAATACGATCGTCACCCCCTTACCGGAAGACAGGAAGAGACGGAAACAGCAATTGGACCACTTACAGACTTACAAGTAGACACTTTCACATGGAAAGGTTGGAAATGGGTAACTGTCCTAGATATTTTCAGCAAAGTAGCATTGGCATACCCGGTTGAAAATAGGTCGGCGGAGGCGGTACTGGACGCCCTACGAATCTGGTTTCAATTTTATGGAGTACCAGAGAGGATAACTTCAGACGGGGGGTGGGAACTTGATAATGCCAGTGTCAGGTCGGAAATGCGAAAGTTGGACGTGGCTTGGCATCTAAATACTCCTGGACATCCGAAAGGTCGAGGGGCGGTGGAACGCTTGCACAGTACGCTGGGGGATCACCTTCGCGTTTTTACGCGGAAAAGGGAATAAATGCGGGCATGGCAATGCCGAAGGCGATAGTGGCGTACAACCATTCAATTCATACAGCCACGGGGTTTCCGCCATTTGAAATGTTATTTGGCCTTCGCGAACGTAGGAGGGATATCCGCGGTGCAGTAGTGGATGAAGAGGTTGAGGCGACGTTGGTGGCAAACAAAATAGCACTCGGCCACAGATGGGAGAAAGCGCGGAAGAGGCTCAATGAGGAAAAAAGTAGGATCTTAGGGAAAATCTTAGGGTTTCGTGATGGAATGGAAAAGGTCGGAATTGGAACTATTGTGTACCGGAAGGTAGTGTCGAACCGGAGCAAGGAAGATATACGTTATGATGGGCCCTTTAAAGTCGTTGCCATTCGGGAACATAATGTTGTCACCATTCAGAGTATGCAAGATCCCCGGAAGTGGATGCACCGTCCTTGCATCTGGAGCAACTAAAGATTCCGTTAAAGTAATTTTTTTGTTCTATCGTTTATCTCGTTTCTATCGTTTATCTCGTTTTTCTTGTTTCTATCGTTTATCTCGTTTTATCGTTTATTTCGTTTCTGTCGTTTATCTCATTCCTATCTATCGTTTTATACGTTAAGTGGTTGTTCTCGTTTATTTTGTTGCGCTGAGTCGTTTCTAGTGATTATCGTTAATTTTTCTTGTGCTTCATTATTACCGTTTATTATTCTCATTCCTATTGTGCGTTCTCGTCTTACTCTTTCTTGTGGTCCTTAGACGGAGTTCGAGGGGTATCCTCTTTTCTATGCAAGAGAACTTGTGTAAATAGTAGATAATGTAAAAAAGGAAACTTAGGAGAAGTGTAACAGTTTTTTTTTTTTGTTTGTTGTTGTATTTTAGTTTTGTACAGGAGGAGATATGTAAGGATCTGTCAAAGTATGGTGAAAGTTTTAAGTTAAGGACCGAAGTGTTTTTTTGTATTTATTTGTAACATTGATTGTTTTTTTGTATTTATTTGTAGCATTGATTTTTGTATATGATTGGTTGTTTGGCCTGTGTAGGAGTTTACGAGGATTGTTCGTAAACTGGTGGGGGGGGGGAGTTAAGGTGTATAGGGGGATAATATACATCTTAATTCCTAGCTTAATCCCAAACAAACCACAGAATATATATAAAGAGGATTGCTGAACAATAAAGTCAGTCTTTCTCTAGTACGTGTGAGTGCCATTTAGCTCCCTAATTTCCTTTTTTTTTATGTTTTTTCTTCTGGGCGAACTTAACATATATATATATTTTTTTTTTAATTTTAAATTGTCGACTAATTCATGAAGTCCAATAGTTTTATATTCAAGCGATCGAGAGAATATTTCTTGAAGTTTATATTTAAGAGAACTTTGTAAAGATCTTAAGGCTGATAGGAGTGCCAATGACCAGAGAAGAAACTTTTCCTATCAAGATCATAATCTTCAACTTCTCTTTCTGATTGTAACTTCGGCAAGTTTTAAAATTTTCAGATCATAAAGTTTTACGGTTTATCCAAACGAGAAGCTGAGAAATAAAAGGATGCCATCAACAATTGTTATTTTTATTGCAGTGGAGATAAAAACCTCATTCGAATAGATTTGTGCTTACTTTTTAAAGCCTGACTTTCAATTCCAAAATCAATGTAGCAATGAATGATTGTTTTTTTTTTACTATTTTGTAACATAGTAATTATAATCTATGTAACATAGTGCTGATGTGTTGAAAAATTTTGTATGTTTTAGAACTGAAGATGAATGTTTAGCATTCGAAACTAGTTTTCTAATAAAATAATCTCAATAGAAGTGGCAATTTATTCGCCAATCCTAATTGTATTGATCCTTTTATAGCATCATGCGTACCTCAAGTGACTAAATCCTCAAGTTCCTGAAATAACTCCTGTCTGTCCACAGAATTGTAAGCCTTCTTGAAGTCTACAAATCTTTCTTCTCAGTCCGCTCTAGGTCCTGATATGATTTAGAAATTCGTTTGATTTCTCGAATTAAAAAAAAAAAAAAAAAAAAAAATGTATTTATAATCCATGTAGAAAAGCTGTTTTGAAATGTAAAATTACAAACTATTCTTCAATTAAAAAAATCTATTGGAACATGCAAGTGATTCATCGATCCTAAATGGTATTCATCTTTCTTTACTACCATGGTGTACCTCAAGTGACTTATAAGATCAGTTTTCATAAAACCTAATGTATACACAGTATCAGGCTTTGGAAGCACAGATGAAAGATTACTTATTCTTTAATTTTATAAATTGCTCACCCCTCTCCATACACTATACCAGTAGTTCCCTACCACCGCTTCTATTACTTGAACAATATTTCCGAGATAAACGTTCCGCTATATAACATTCTGTAACCTAAATTTTTCAGGGAGCTTATAATTTTTTTGCGTTGAATATTCACATTTTGGAATAATAATCTCATGTAAATTTGATTATTTTTCTAATAAAGTAGACGCAAACTGAGTAATATGTGACTGAAGAATAACATAATTTTCGGGAGTTTTAAATTTCTTTTATTTCCTCTTAAATATCAATTTTCATAGATGCTGTAACCTCTAGATACTGATGACTGCTCTACATATTTGAATTTTTTTTTTGTTTTTATATACATTTATTGAAATTTAGAACTGTACAAAAAATATACATCAAGTAAATGTATTGACAACGATCACAATAACATGTGAAAAACTTGAAAATAACTACTCATCAGTAGCACTTTATTTAAAATTCTACACTAGAAGGTCTCTAGGCCATTTTCGTTTCAGACGCCTCGGAGGATTATCAGGAATGGAGTGGGAAGCAAGTTGAGAAACTAACGGATTTGAGTGGTTATAGAGCTTACTATGAAAGGATAGTTATCTGGTGTGGGCTAAATGAGCAACATATAGAACATTAAGGTCTTTATGGATAAGTTTATTGGTGACAAAGTACGGAACATTGAGGATTTTTCGAAGGATTTTGGATTGTAAGGATTGGATACGAGATTAATTGGATGGTTTAATGGAGCCTCAAAGCTCAACTCTGTACGTCCAAATTAGTCTAATCACAGTCATGTATTTGAACGTTTGTCTAGTAAATGTTGAAGTAGTCTGACATATTTGAAATAAATCCCTAATGTATCCAATTTGGGGCCTCGAAACATATCTTTTCTATTCGTTTATAAACAAAATCAAACAAACATATTTCTGACGTGTGCTGATGACAAGAGTTTTATAATCAGTAAAAGAGTATTGTAATTAGTAAATAATGACCATTTCATTGCATATCAATTACTCCAACCTCATATTAGAAACCTTCAAGATTTTTTTTTTAAGAACTACTTAAATAAAAATTCTACATTAAAAAGCCTCTGGACCATATTTTTTTCAGATGGCTAGGGGGATTATCAGGAATGGAGTGGGAAGCAAGTTGAGAGATTAGGGGATATGAGTGGTTTATCATTTTGACGCTTACAAAATGTTAATTTTTACTAATATTGGATTTAATTATTCCCAAGATCTAATAATTCGGTCTTCTATTTCAATATTATTAAATTAAACTTCAAACTGTGTTAAAAAAAAACTAATATCAATCTCAAAAAAAGAAATCATAAATAGTTTTTCTTATTTCCAAAGGTATGCCTAACATTTTGACGCTTAGTGTAGTGGCTGATAAAGAGAACATAGCATTCTTGGCAGCCATCGCTGAAATTTTACAAGTTGTAGTCGTCAATTGTAAACATTATTCAGATGTGTTATTTTTTATTCAATAAAATTAGAAATTATATATGTATACAATATACATGGTGAGTACCTCTTAGTGTAAAAAAAAAAATGGGTGAAAGTAGATCAAAAATGTCGAAAAATGCCGCATATCTCATTTTTTTATTCCAATCCGTTGCAGATATAAAATAAATCAAAGGCTTTTTTGAAATAACCTCCATTAAAAGTAATATCTCCATTTTTTAAAAATATATTCCAAACTTTGACCACATTTTCAGATTTAGCAGTAAATTTTCTATAAGATCAGGGTATATGTAACCTTGAATTTTACAAACTTGTGACCTAATGAACAGTTTGATCATCACCTTATTTAGGTCTTATATTACTTCAACGCTCTCTGTTTTTTGAAAAAAACTATCCACAAAACTGCAAATCTCACAATATGCCTTCTCCTATAAAAACAGACTCATATATCCATAAATTCACCTCAAAAAGTGGTATTCTCCAATACAATTTCAATCGGCAAAGTTGAAGTCTATATTCATTATCATTAGGTTTTAAACCTTACATTGAAAATTTTATAAAATCAATCCAAAATAACAATAATAAATAAATAAATATTATAACTAATAATATTCTTCCTGCTTCTTATTCCAATCAAGATTTTATTATGTTTAAAATGCACATTTCCATTAAGGGATTTCATAATGTTTTATTTTCACAGGTATCTGATGTGTATGCCAAAAGGGAACACCTTGTGTTTTTTTCGGTTTTAAATGTAAATTTCTCCATGAAATTGAAACAGAACCATTATTTTTTTACAAATCTGATTCAATTTTCAAGTTTTTGTAAGATTTGCAGTTTTATGGATTTTTTTTTTTCGAAAACCAGTGAGCATTGAAGTATTATAACACATTGTAATTTCCCTAAATAAGGTGAAGATCAAGCTGTTGTTTAGGTCACAGGTTTGTAAAATTCAAGGTTACATGTACTCAGCCCTTATAGGTAATTTAATGCTAAATCTGAAAATATGGTCAAAGTTTGACAAATATCTAAACAAAATGAAGATATTTAATATTTTATGTTACAAAACGCGGTTTCCTCAAAAAAGATTTTGGTTTATCGTATATCTGCAACGGATTGAAATAAAAAGGTGAGGTCTGCGGCATTTTTCAACATTTTAGATCTCGCTTCAAACAATTTTTTTTTTTAAACACTAAGAGATATATACTATATATATATAATCTATATGTAGATATATAGGCCCTGTATACACCAAGTAAATGTGTGCAAATACGATCACAATGACACTTAAATAAGTTGTAGATAATCTACTCATCAGTAGCACTTCAATAGAATTTCAGACGCTTCTGAGGGTTATCGGGAATCGCGTGAAAAGCAAGTTGGGAGACTAGTGGACTCAAGTGGGGTGCTTATTATGGAAGCATAGGTAACTGGTAGGGCTAATTCAATGAAATATGGAACGTAAAGATGATTAGTAGGGTAGTGAATTATTTACAATAAAAACTGAAAAATATGCACATATATATGAAGAGATATTGGGTAAAATATGCAACTATCTGAATTATTAGAAAAATAAAAAAAAATCGCAATACATACCTATACTTAAGTATAAACTCAAGTTTAAATAACTAATTGTGTTGAAAAGGGTAACATTAGGAAGAAAAACATTAAAAAGCTAATATTAAAAAACAAAAAACAAATGTTAAAAACCTTTATTAAAGATAAATAAAACACATTAAACAGGGAGCATTAAAAACGAAAAAAAATCATGACATTAATTTCCAGAAAAACAATAATCACAACCGAAATACTTATACTTGTAAACAGAAACAAACAAAAACAAACTGTCCCGAATTATTCATGTCACTTATTCACTGTTGTAGATTTGAATTCCAGACAACCACTTTTTCAGGTTTTCGAAAAAAATAGATCGTCTATTGGGCCTCAAAATAGATTTTAATTTATTCGCTAAACGACCACCTCTACATAATATAAATATAAAACGTCTCCATCACTCTTGAAAGCCTCATTTGAAAGCTCACCTACGTACTTTCCAACAAGATCTTTTGTCTTTGACGGAGTGACTTTCGGTATTTTAGGTTAACACGAAAGAACAGTTTACGAATGATATGTCTCGGTGAACACTTTGTGGAGAGACTGTGTAATGGAATGATGGAAAGGAGAAGGGTGAGATGAAAAGTGAAGTCATAATATTCCACGTATTTGAGAAAAGTATAAAAGAGAAATTAATCGGATTAAACAATTCAAAGAGAAGCAAATAAGATCGAAAGTTGGCTGAAACTGAAGAATCAGCACTTGGACACATACAAACCCATTGATTAGGCAAAAAAAAAAGAATAGGAGGAGTTCTGATAGCTATTATTCGGTTTTCAACCGACTTCAAAAAGGAGGAGGTTCTCAACTCGTCTGTATTTTTTTTTGTGTGTGTATGTTACGCGATTACTCCGTCAATTCTGAATCAATTTTGAAGATTCTTTTTTAGATCGGTAGGGCATACTTCAGAGATGGTCCCATAAAAAATATTTTAAAATCAATGCAATACTTTTTAAGAAAAATCCAAAAAACTGTTTATAAAATCATTTATTAACTGTTTTTTTTTATTTTTCTTAATAAGTGCTGCGTTGATTTCAAAATGTTTTTTTATGGGACCACCTCTGAAGTATGCCCTACCGATCTAAAAAAGAATCATCAAAATTGATTCAGAATTGACGGAGTAATCGCGTAACATACACATCATATGTTTTTTTTATAACCTTCTCAGTTTATGGTTAACTGTTATTAGTTTTTTTACGAGTCATGCTATGTAGTTTTTATGTGTGAAATTGTGTTCAGTAAAACCTTTCAAGAGGTATTTCTTTCTTTCTCATAAGTCGAACAAAATCTGCGGTCAGAAGTACATTACACTTAAATTTCACCTCAAAGAGACGATTTCAGACAGAAAACGTTAAAAATTGTGTAAATAAGTCGAACTGAAAATTTTTCTCCTTAAAAAACATAAAAAAATTCAAATTTCAAATGCTGATATGCTGGATATGTAGATAAATATGCAAGTCTAGTTCAACATGTAAAAATATGCACTTATATACAAATCAAAAATAGCTCAAATTTATTTCAAATGCCTAAAAACATATATTCTGATAATAATAGGGTGTAAAAAAAAAATAACCTTTTCATCAAATTCCAGAGTTCAAAATTCTGTAAATATCTTAATGCTATTTATTATTTACCAATACTTAATAATCCCTTTAGAGCATTCTCTAAGCTTGTTTACTAACACTGGACTTTTAAAAAAAAAACCTCAGTTCAGTTATTTATTTCAAAGAAGAAACATGATAGTGTCCTACCAAATTCTCGTACTTTTAAGACAATGTTGGAAAAAAATTTCATGGCCGCTGAAGGAACTCGTGAACTTATTAAATTTGAAGAGGAAGGTGTCCTTGAAGAGCGCACTCCGCAGCGTTGGTTTGAAAAGTTTAGAAGTGGAGATACGACGTTGGAAAGGAAGAAGGGCTACGGGCGGCCATTAATAAGAATTGATGAGGTTCTGAAGGAAGCTGTTGAGTCAAATCCGTCCACAAATACTCGCAAACTTGCCAGGGAGTGTGGTGTGTCGAAAAATACTGTTAGTCGCCATCTTCATGGGTTTACAGAACTTCATGGGTTTGAACTCCTGCCTCATCCACCATATAGTCCAGACCTCGCACCTTCGGAGTAGTACTTGTTTCGATCCATGGCCCATTTTGTTCAAGGGAATAAATTTAATAATTTTGCGGAAGTTGTAAATGCTGTCCAAGAGTTCTTTGACAGCCATCCCAAGGATTTGTATCAGCGTGGTATCGAGGAATTGGCTAGCAGATGGGTAATGACGGTAGATAAAAATGGAATATACTTTGAGTATTAATTGTATTTTATATTAAAGAAATAATAATACAAATATTTGTTTAAGAAACAGTCATTTTTTTTATACACCATATTATTAGATATTTTAGTTAGTTAGGAGAAATATGCTAATGCATATATTTCACATCCCTAATAATTAGGTACATTTATTCCTAACATAATAATAAGAATTTTACGAAGGACATTTGGATTATTTACATTTTGACGCTGAGTGTAGATGTCGCTAGTGATTTCTATCCAAAACGTACCACTACAGGATCATACATTTCCTATAGAAGAATGACGATCACTCGACTCCCTATTACTGCAGATTTCTCGAACATCCGGTACTTAACTTCGAGAAGGGCACTCGATATTGAACTTCCATCGATGACGAAAAGAAAAAAAAAAGAGCCTAGCTAAGAGAACGAGACAGGCCCTAGATCGTCGAACGACTGAGGAGTGGTAATTACAGGAGAGGAGATGCCTTCAGGAGTGCTCCAGTCCTGAGTGGGTATGCCACTTCAGCCTGTGCTGAACCAAGCATCTTCTCTCTGTCTCAGGGCTTTGAGCTTGTAGCTATTTGAAATTTATATTTTTCCCTTAAAGATGATTTAATTCATTAGCATATATCTCGAATTTAAATATAATTTGACTCTAGATGGTTAGCTGAAGTAAATCACACCAAAGTAAGTTCTTCAAGGAATAAATAGTGATTGGAACACAGTGCTGACTCTATTGTTCCTCTTCATATAATAAGTTAAAACTATTTATTATGAACTAGCATACCCCGTCGCGGCTTCCCTCGCTCTCACAAATAAAAAACATATAATTTTTAAACTAACAATTAAATTTCATTTGTTGATCGATAAAAATCCTACATTGTCTATACATTGTCTATACATATCCTACATTGTAATAACGGAATTTATCGTAATTTCACGCATGGCTGTAATTTAAACCTGATTAAAAATGCATTGAATAAGGTTCTTGAAGTTAAGTCAATAAATAAAAACAATTATTTTTTTATTATGTTTCGAGACTATATTGTTCTCATAATCATGCCCTACAGTAAAGAAAGACAAATTACATTAAAATTATATAAGTTATACAGATTATTTCAAAATTAAGTTAGTTCAAAATTAAAAGTTAGCTAAAATATAAATATATAAAAACATTTTGAATGAGCGTTTGAATAATTAACTACATTTTTTTTATGTATAAATTTATTTAAATTTAAAACTATACAAATGTGTACATCAAGTAAATGAGCTGATAACGATTACAATGACATGTAAAAACTTGAAGAGAACTACTCATCAATAGCACTTCAAAAATGATTTACACTAGATCTCTAGGCCATCTTCTTTTCAGACGTCTCGGAGAATTATCGGGAATGGAGTGGGAAGCAAGTTGAGAAACTAATGGATTTTAGTGGTTATGTAGCTTACTATCAAAGGATGAGTATCTGGTTTGGGCTAACATATGGAACATTATGGTCTTTATTTGCCTCAAAGTAAGGGGCATTAAAGATTTTTCGAAGGATTTTGGATTGTAAGGATTGGATACGAGATGAATTGGATGGTTTAGTAGATTCCCAAAGCTCATTAACTACATATAATTACATAATTGAAAGTAGTTTCCTACTCCTCCATATTTTGTAATTATATGTAGTTAAGTTGGTTAAGTTAAGTTATATGTAGTTAAGTTAGTTCGTAAATAAACATTCTCTTAGGTTTTATCTGTGACTAGTCTGTCTTGTTCCTACTGTAAAAAAAAAATTAAAAGAGGACTGTGAAGAATATTTTTAGGGATCTCATTCTCTGGCATAAGAGAAACATGCCCGGCCCACCACAGTTGTCCCTGTCTAATTGTTAAATGTTTTTGGGAAAAAAAAAATTTTAATTTTTTTTTTTTAATATGCTGGATTATTAAAAATACCAAAAAAAAAACTAGGCCAAAGAATAAGAAGATTAGCTAGGTTCTTTAACAACAAAAAGGCGAAAGGTAAAAAACGGCCGATCGATACGCAGACACAATCGAATTACTCAAGAAGTTGGAGCCCCGCTCTGACAGAAACTATTTGTGAAGAATTTAAGCCCGAACGGATAACTTTAATTTCTTCCCCCATCAAGATTAATGGCTCGGAGGAAAAAGAATCCCATCTTTCTAATTTCCCTCCGCTATATCTAGTTTAGGATTTATTTCTATTTAATTGTGAAATATTTGATTGTACATTTTTTTCTTATAGCTTCATTTATATTATTTTCAAAACCTAACTTGCTGTCAAGGTAATCGGTGATAGAGTACATAATAAATAGATTAAAAAAAAAAAATGCAGATACTTTATGCCAATATATATTAAAGTTAATTAATTGTTTTTTTTTTTGTTTATCTTTTTATTAAACTTTAATACAACATGATATAAAATTAATTAAATATGATAGTAATGCTAAAAATGAAATGTCAATTGTTTTTAAAGAAATTACTCATTGGTAGCACTTATAATTTTATATAAAACTAGCATCCCACTATATCTCATAATTAATGAACTTAGACAATTTAAACTAATAATTACACTATATTTTTATTGAAAAAAATCTTGTTTGGATGTTTGCAATTAAACATTATTTCTTCAGTGATATTTTCACAAAGGCAGTAATTTTAAACCTGGTTACAATTGTACTATTTAGGTATTTTAAGATTACATCAAAGCATAATTAGATATCCAATTTTTATTTTAATATATGAGTTGGTAATCCAAACGGACTCTGCATTATCAGTGCTTGCAACTAAAATGCCTATTGATCATATTTTTACCCAAGATATCAAAAGTAATGGATAGACTCTTTGATTTGGTAATAATATTTATTTTTTAAAATAAATAATATTATCGATTACATTTGGTAGAATTTTAATTTCTAACATTAAAAGTACATTAATTATGACATTGAGACATACCTCGTTTCTGTCACTTAACACTGTAAATTCAAATTATTATTTTAGTAAACTTTACTATGGTAAGCCTTCCTAGAACTATGCAGATGATGTAGTTCCACAGGTCAAACCACATATTTATAGTTTTTTTAAAAACGATATAATTGAATTAAGCAAATTTTATTTTCAACTTTGGACTCTGTATATCACCGTATCTTTGTTAGCTCTCTTGAATGGCACTCGCCACCTATCGGTCAATTTTCAAACTTCACTGTGCACCACATATTTATAGCTTTTTTAACAAACAATTAACAGAAAATATGTAAATTTCATTATTGCTAAACCTACCCTGAACTATAAAGATGATGTAGTTAAAATTTGGTGCAGATTGGTTCAGTAGTTTTAGCGGTTATTGATCACAAACGAAAAATAGCTTCTCCTTTTAGTCCAGTCAATAAACACATTGTAGAGTGCATGGAATATCCGATAATTTTTGACTTCATAGCTTCGTTCGGAATAGTTGGAAGGTAAATTTACTTAAAGTACCCACCGCTGGGGGATAAGCTAACGGTGGGGGAGGGGAGAAGTTCAATTTTTTTGGTTTTTCGATAATATCTCGAAAACTGTTGGCTCTAGAAAAATACGTTTTGATTAAACATAAAAGCTAATTAAATTTACTATAAAATTTATTATATATAAATTTGTCGTAATTCTAACCGTTTACGAGATATACGTTATTGAAAATATGTGATTTTCGGGAAAAAACAAATGTCACCTCACTTTTTGTCAAACTTTTGCTTCTATTACGTTGCACAATCGTTTCTCAGAAAAAACGTCAGAGTCAAAACTGTAGAGCAATAATGTACTTTAGTTTCATACATACGTTTTTGGTATTTGCTTCAAATGTTTAATAAAAAGTGGGGTAAAAACTTTTTTATTTCTAAAATTGTCGATTTTTAATAACGTATATCTCGAAAACCATTGGAATTTCTACGAATACGTAGGATATAATTAATTTTATAGGAAATTTAATGAGCTTTAATTTTGATCTGCTACATATTTTTCTAGAGTCCACCGTTTTCGAGATATAATCGAAAAAACAAAATTGGGACCTTCTCCCCTCCCCCCACCTTTAGCTCACCCCCCAGGGGCGGGGACTTTTAGTATGTTTACCTTCTAACTACTCCTAACAAAGCTGCGAAGTCAAAAATTATCGCATATTCCATTCACTCTACATCCCTCATTTCGGCACTCTTTATCTTGGGTTGCACTTCTCTCAAAAAAAACAAGTTTATTGATACTCATTCCGAAACTAATTTTTCGACCCAAAATTTCTTTTTTTTATCAGAAAGCTCCTTAAATTTACTATAAGAACCTATATATGAAAATTTGATTATGTCACGTTATACACTCAAACCAGCCCACTAAATTTGTGACTATCATCATACTTTGCTAAAACATACATATTTAGCGTTCAGGTTTGGGTGTATTACGTGTCATAATCAAAATTTCATATATAAGGCCTGATAGTAAATTTTACCAGATTTTAGTTGAAAAAAAAAAAAAAATTTTAGATCTGACAAATAGTTTTGGCGTTATGCTGAAAACTATGCTAAAAAAAACTTGGACTTAAAATAGTAAGCGGTTTTTAACGTGCTGGTATGGGTATTTGATGGGACTTGATCAAAATTTCATATATAGGTTCTTATAGTAAATTTAAGGAGCATTCTGATAAAAAAAAGAAATTTTGGATCGAAAAATTAGTTTTCGGAATGAGTATCAATAAACTTGGAATATGCGATAATTTTTGACTTCGTAGCTTTGTTAGGAGTAGTTAAAAGGTAAACATATTAAAAGTCCCCGCCCCTGGGTGGTGAGCTAAAGGTGGGGGGAGGGGGAGAAGGTCCCAATTTTGTTTTTCGATTATATCTCGAAAACGGTGGACTCTAGAAAAATATGTAGCAAATCAAAATTAAACATTAAATTTCCTATAAAATTAATTATATACGTATTCGTAGAAATTGCAATGGTTTTCGAGATATACGTTATTAAAAATCGACAATTATAGAAATAAAAAAAGGTTTTTCCCCACTTTTTATTAAACATTTGAAGCAAATACCAAAAACGTATATATGAAACTAAAGTACATTTATTGCTCTACAATAATGATTCTGACGTTTTTTCTGAGAAACGATTGTGCAACGTAATAGAAGCAAGAGTTTCACAAAAAGTGAGGTGACTGTTTTTTCCCGAAAATCACATATTTTCAATAACGCATATCTCGTAAACGGTTAGAATTACGACAAATGTATGTATAATAAATTTTATAGTAAATTTAATTAGCTTTTATGTTTAATTGAAACATATTTTTCTAGAGCCAACAGTTTTCGAGATATTATCGAAAAACCAAAAAAATGGAACTTCTCCCCTCCCCCACACCGTTAGCTCACACCCCAGTGGTAGGGACTTTTAGTATGTTTACCTTCCAACTATTCCTAAGGAAGTTATGAAGTCAAAAATTATCGGATATTCCATGCACTCTACGTCCCCCATTTCAGCACTCATTGACTGGACTAGATAAAAATTCTATATTGGAAGGTCTAGAGGCCATCTTCTTTTCATCCACCTCGGAAGGTTACCTAGAATATAGTGTGAAGCAAGTCGTGATATTAATCGATTTGAATGGTTATGAAGTTTGTTATTAAATGAAAGATGTGTGGGATAAATCAACAACACATGGTACATTAATATCTTTATGGATAGGTTTGTTAGAGAAAAGTAAGGAGCATTGAGGATTTTACAAAGGATTTTGGATTGTAAGGATTGGATTCGAGACGATTTGGATAGTTTAATAAATGGTTCTCAAAAAGTTAATTTTGGTCATGTTTAAGGGTCTATAACACAAAAATGGCTAATTCAATAAAAAAAAAAAAAATTATATATTAATAGTTGTAGATCATTAGATATTGTCTAACCAACTGGCGGGCGCGTCCTTGGAAGTTACATGACCGGGCACGTGCTACACTGAGTGCAGCATGTCAAAATTCCAGGTTTTATATTGAAATATTTGTCTTGGGTTGGCGGAAAATGATTATTAGTAAACAAAAACTAATTTATTTAAACATGTTATTAAATAAAATATTGATATTAATAGGCACCTTTTTTTTAAAAAAAATGCAACATGTATAATACTTTTTAATGTTTAATTTTCAATATAACAAAAAAACAAAACGAAGTATATAGAATATAATAACAAATAACAAGTGACAAAAATGTAGGAATCATAATATTTTAAAATAGGTAACATAATTCCGCTGGGAAAAAACGTTATTCGTCCTCTGAAATCTAGAGTTGATCGTCTTCTTCTTGCTCAGTGTTGTCAGTATTTGCATTACAGGATTGACATATAGTTTCCTAAATAGAATGCCTCTTTCAAACGTGTTTGACCCATTTCTTGCATTTAATATAAAAATAATATTCATAGAAAATAATAAAAACATTAACTTTTTTAGGAAAACCAGTTCCATAAAAAGAATAATTTGAAAGATCAAATGTACATGAAAATGCTGGTATATTTTCTGTACCGAGATAATAATGAAAATAATAATACTAAGTAGTAATTATACTTACATGTCAGTTGTCACTCAAAACGGGTGAGGAACAATGTCGATAAGGCTTTGGAAGACACTGAAAAACAGTTGCGAGACCGTGCGCAAGCTGCAGTGTGTGCGGCTACTAGGAATTCTCTTATTAAACATACACGATAACGATATACAAACAAATAACGAAACATAAACGATATACAATTCGTAATTGAACACACTTGACGTAAATTAGTAGAACTAGGATTACATCAAGTTCTGAAGGATACCGTCCATGGCTTACCCACGAAAATTCTTGGAAACCAAGCTTGCCGCACTGATTGTGAGTGCGGCTACTCGCCCGTCGCACACTGGGGCCATATATAGGGCGCTCGCGCTCAAAACTCTAAAAAGCGGTTTTTTTTTTGTTTTATAAATTTATTTTAAATAATAAACTAAAAGATAAAGTTATAACTGAATTAAAAAAGGCTTAATTTTTATTAATGATAGGTTTTAATTTAATAAAATGCATTACTGTTAATAATGTACTTATATTATACATTTAATATAAAACTTTCTTTGGCAGAATTATCTTAATGATAAACAAAATGTGTAGAACTACATATTGAACAATTTAATAAATACATAAAAGTAATAAAACTTACATAATACGCACCTATAGTATAAAAATAATAAAATGTTGTAGGTACAAATATTTCGCACAATATCTACAGATAAAACAATAAAATATCAACAAATAGTATTTAACATATTTTAAGTATCAATCATATTTTTAGGATTATAATTAATGAATAATTATCTAATGTTTTTTTACATGATTAAATATACTTACTATATTTAATCAATGTTAGTTTTACCTGATCCCCTAAAAAAAGTTTATTATTGGTTTAATCAGAATTATCCAAATCTAACTTAACTTAACTTAACTTATTATTATAATAAGTTATTAGTAGATCAAACTAGTTAATAGCAGCCGATTAAAAACGTCATTAGTTTTATGAAATCTAGAAGTCTTCCAACTAAATTGTTCACCATAAGCCTTAAAATCTTTGTTGCGGGCCTTTCACTAAATTGAAAATTTTCAATATATTGATGTTGCGCGAAGGAATTACCCTTTCGCTTTCACATTTATTTATTAATGACAGTTTTGCAATTCCCTAGCGCTAAATTGAATTAATCAAATTCAAAGATTTAGGCTTCAAATTTTAAAATTTAAAGATTTATTTTCAATTTCGTTCATAAGAATTTATTTATAAGCGTTTTATAGTACCTACCTGTTTAATTCTAGAAGTTTTTCGACTAAAATTTTTCCTGTAAGCCTTAAAATCTTTGTTGTGGGCCTTTCTTAAATTCAAAATTTTCAATATCTTAATTTTGCGCATGGGGAATTGCACTTTTGCCTTCACATCTATATTTACAAAGGCTTCTATTATCATATCACAATGACAGTCTTGCAATTTCCTTGCGCAAAATTTTATTAATCAAATTTTAGTTTTAAGAATTCAAATTTTGAATTTCATCCTTAATATTTTATTTATTAATATTTTATACTATATAGCTTCACTTGAACACCATATAGTATGACTTAAAATATAAAACTTTAAAAGAAAAAAAAAAATTAGCGTATTGAAATGGTTGCGCGAAGGAATTACCCTTTCGCTTTCACATTTATTTATAAAAGAGCTTCTATTATCATATTATAATGACAGTTTTGCAATTCCCTAGCGCTAAATTGAATTAATCAAATTCAAAGATTTAGGCTTCAAATTTTAAAATTTAAAGATTTATTTTCAATTTAGTTCATAAGAATTTATTTATTAGTGATTTATAGTACATACCTGTTTAATTCTAGGAGTTTTTCGACTAACATTTTTCCTGTAAGCCTTAAAATCTTTGTTGTGGGCCTTTCATTAAATTCAAAATTTTCAATATTTTAATTTTGCGCAAGGGGAATTGCACTTTTGCCTTCACATCTATATTTACAAAGGCTTCTATTATCATATCACAATGACAGTCTTGCAATTTCCTTGCGCAAAATTTTATTAATCAAATTTTAGTTTTAAGAATTCAAATTTTGAATTTCATCCTTAATATTTTATTTATTAATATTTTATACTATATACCTTCACTTGAACACCACATAGTATGACTTTATATATAAAACTTTAAAAGAAAAAAAAAATTAGCGTATTGAAATGGTTAGCACTATACAATCGACTGAATAATGCTCTGTAATAATCCGCGACATAAAACGGATTAAAACATTGAAAAGAAACAAACAGAAGCGAGAGCTGTTTACTAATTGATTTGCCATATTATGTAGATTATTTTAGCCACAAAAAAAAAAGTAAAAATACCCAAAAATCAAAAATAGAGTTGTGAGCGGTGTTAGTGAGGAGATGGCCCTAGTGTGCGCCGGTGGGCTAAGATAGGTTTAGGTCGGTTTGCTATTAAAGCCTGTTTTTAAACTATAATTTATCTTCCTAATAATAGTAACAATATAAAAAAAAATTAAAATCATAATAATAATAATAAAACATGACCAAAACAAAATAAAAATAAACTTAAATTAACGAGGGACACTAAAGCCCACCGATGTTGAGTGTCCATAAGAACTTTAACATAACCTATTTTATTATTATTTATAATTAAATTATGTAGTTGTTTCTATTTAACATTAACATGATAAATATTTAAATATTATTTTCTAGCCTGCAAACTGTATATGTTTATCACCCCCGCCTTGTATTATTTTCACCTGAGAGAGGAGTGTATTGCAGGTAACTGAGAGCCCGCCACCCCCGGTTCTATTTTCCCCGCTCCTTGTTTGCCTTCGAAAAGCTTTTGGCACATCTTCCACTTTTTGTTTCCGTGGAACTATCTCCGACTGGCTTGTCCTCGCTACTGAATCCAGCCCCGCTTCCTTGCTCTTCGCTGATTGCATGTTTTCTAGGTTTAGTTCTTTGTTTTTTTTTTTTTTTTCGTTTTTTGCAGTAGTTTTCTCGAATGTTTCATGGAGTAGAAAAATGGCTTAACCTTTTAAATAATAGTATATATATATATATATCCCTCCTGTTAGAGCCCACGCAAAATTGACAGGGTGTTTTGAATGAGGCTCCAAAAAAAAAAAAAAAAAATAAAAAAAAAAAAAAATAATAAATAAAAAAAAATAAAAAAAATAAATAAATAAACTAAGGTTCCGAATGCTGGGGTCTATCTGAGAAAACCGAAACCATACACCAAACATACATAATATATTTACAATAAAGAAAACAAACATTAACTATTTACAAACAATGAATTAAATAACAAATAATTATTTAACCTTTCGAATCAAAACTAAAAATAATCTATTAATGAAAATTATGACAATTATTACTAAACAAAACAAAATATAAATGAATAAAATAAAAAGATATGCTATTATTGGTGAAGAACTTAGCTGAGGGAGCAGGACGACTGTGACTGGTACAGCCGCAACGAGATGGTGATGATCTAGATGGTCTCGATGAGCGATGTGAACGCTAGACGTCTTCGAAAGAGGTCGAAGAGCTAGTGGGCCCACCTCTGCATTATAACCATCAACGATGAAAACAGCGTCTTAATAATGACGCCAACCACCCGCCATCTTGAATTGCACTCCAAACAACTAAACATCTAGTTGGGCTAACTATCATATGGCCGTTGCTAGGTAACGGCAGCCAAAGCCTACAGCCGCAGCAGCGACCTTCTATATCCCTCACCTCACCAATAATATATTGTCTCTAAATTCAAAACGGAAAATTAGTGCAACTACTATAAATACAGATTATTTTAATGGCGTTAACACTTCCAGTAGTCGCAACCGATCTGACAGATCACCCAAGGTATTATTTGCGCAGTATTCCGAATAGAATTTTTATTATGAGATAAGCGACTCAGTACCTTTCAACTAACATTCCTTGAATGCATTAGTGACGTCAAATCCTAAATATTCTCTCTAGATTTTTTAGTTATTTAGTTTATATTCCGCTGTTACCGGGACAAGATCTATTAGGCTCATTGCGACTACTAACACAACAGATTTTATTCTATCATTATTACATTATGAATCGTGAGCGCACATTCTATTTCGAAAACCCAGACGATGTTGAAATGATTCGTGAAATCATTCTATGTAATACGGAGATTAATAGTGATGTAGAAATTTTTGATGAAAGTTAGATAGATTCTGAAAGTAAAACAGACGTTGTTGAATTGATCATTCAGATACTGAACACAAAGATGGTGTATCTAGTGATGAGGAATGCATTACCAATAATTCGTTTATAGGTAAGAGTTTGTTTATGTTTCATATATTATAGAAAAGAGGATGCTCCACCTGAAGCAAGTCATGAAGGACGCGGCTCTATAAGACGGCGTTGTGAATTATGTGAAAAACGAAGGCTGGCTAAATACTTTTGTGAACAATGTAATATATATTTATGTTAAAAACATACAAAAATTGCCTGTCAAAGCTGTATAAATAAAATTAGTGAAGTAAATAATAGCTAAAAAGTTGTGATAACAGAAAAATAGTTATAAATTGTTATAATAGATAAATATTATTTGTTTTATAGATAAATGTTATTAGTTACTTATTTTATTAATTTTTATTATAATGGGCATTCCTTTAAAAATCAAATAAAGTAAATGAGAAGAATAAAAGTGATGAAATCATCAATAAAACGAATGAATTTCAAGAGGTGATCTGTCAGATCGTTGTGACTATTGGTGTTAGTCCTAGGGTTGCGACTACTGGAGGGATATATATATATATATATATATATATATATATATATATATATATATATATATATATATATATATTACTATTATATAAAAACACAATCCATTTTTCGTTTGTAATCACTAACCACGAAAACTACTAAACTAATCTGTACCAAATTTGATCTACATCATCTTTATAGTTTGAGAAAAATTTAGAAATAATAAAATTTACATTTTTTAAATCAAATAGTTGTTTAAAAAAGATGCGCATTGAAGTTAGAAAATTGACCGATAGGTGGCGGGCGACATTCAAGAGAGGTTACAAAAATAAGGTGTTATATGGAGTTATAAATATATGATAAAAATTTGCTTATATTTAATTAAATCATTAAAAAAGATTTGCATAAATAAGTGGTGAGATATGTGGATCACAAGTAGGCAAATATTAATTAATGTATTACCTTTTTTATTAATGATAAACAATAAAATAATTGTTGTGAGAGTTAAAGCAAAAACGGTTACACTCATGAAACCGAGTAAGTTCCCGTAAAACATGTACCATGATAAAAAAAAACACAAAATATTTTACTAGAAACTAGGTGACTTTTTTTTATTTTTATTTATATATCAAATTTACAACTTTATATAGTTTACTAATTTAGTAAATGTGTAAAAAAAGGATTACTATAACTATTAATATAATGTAACAAATGTTGCTTGTAAAGTAACTACTCATTATATTTTATTTTCAGATGGAGGATTTAATCTTTATATCTAAGTCACGAAAATGAAGATTATCCGTTGTTAAATCAATTGTTATAAATAACATTTCATTTTCAAAATATTGATATTTTTAGGTTTTATTACTGGGAAAAGTAAAATAAATATTTTATAAAATAGAAAGGCTACACGATCGAGCTAACGAATCGCGGGAGGAACAAAATGATGTTGCCCTTAAAAGTAGAAGATATCCTCGCTCATTAACTGAGAGAGACCTTAGGGCCGGCATCATCATCATCAACATCATCAGCATCGTGATATCGGATCCTACCTTTAGCCTACTTTACCTTCACTCTACCCTAATGAGGTCAACTGGCTCCTTCTAAGCAAAATGAAAGGTTTTTTTTTAATTTTATTTACTTAGCCCTTATCCATGCGATGCTGTAACTTGTAACTTATTAAAATATCAAAGCAAAACGGGATCGAATCTTTCTAATGGTGACCTAGACCTGGTTTCTTGGAAAAACACAGAGAAAATATTTGCTAACCTTCTTTACATTCACTGATACTTAATTACTAAACATTATTATTTTTTTAAATATTTTTTCCTTAATAAAATATTTCATAATAAAAAAAAAATTACCGAATATAATAAATATTAATTTATTAAGTTGCAATCGAAATGCAAATAAAATATTTGTTCTTACTGTTTTTTATTTTTACTTTTTTAAAACTCTGATATACTCTTGATAATATTCCTAAATAATTGTTTTATCATGTTTACATTTTTATATTTTTGCGAAGGTTTTCTTATACCGAAGCCCTCAAATAACCGTGATCAACCAACTCCTTGTCTTTGAAATAAAAATACGAAATTTTTGGAACTATCGCTGCACAGAATATGCATTGATACTTTCTTCACACCAAAAAAACATTGATGCTACACCCGGTTTGGGCCTCACTTTGACCGTTTGAACTTGTAAAAATAATGTTGACAAAAATCTTATTTTGACACGGTGAATTTCATATTACTCATAGAAAAAAATGTAACACAAACTAAACTGCCCCTCTTGATCTTGTCAGCTTAGGAAAGAATAACACGGAACATATTTAATCCCATGTCCCTGACCTGTCAAGGGGAATGATAATGATATCATTTGACCGATCTTGCTCGATCTGATAGTTGATTTGAAAATCTTCGTCGTAAACCTACGACCTCCTGTCCTGCAGTATCTTTTAATGACATTCCACTAACCCCTGTTGAACAGATCCGCTACCTAGGACTCCACTTAGACAAACGTTTAACTTGGAATCCACATACGAGACTAAAACGACAGGAAACTGCTCGTCGTTTTTCGACTTCTTCAACATTTACTATACAAACGCCGAAACCCTCCACTTTACTACAAAAGACTCATTTAAATGGCACTTACCAGACCTATTTGGACATATGGAGTTGAGCTTTGGGGCTCAGCTAAACCTTCTAATTCTTCCCATATACAATCCTTACAATCCAAAATTCTTCGAAAAATCCTTAGTGCCCCTTACTTTGTTACAAATAAACTTATCCATAAAGACCTTAATGTTCCATATGTTCCTGAGTTAGTTCATACCAGATACCTATCCATTCATAGTAAGCTCCATAACCACTCAAATCCACTAGTTTCTCAACCCACTCCATTCCCGATAATCCTCCGAGGCGTCTGAAAAGAAGATGGCCTAGAGATCTCCTAGTGTAGAATTTTAATTAAAGTGCTACTGATGAGTAGTTCTTCTCAAGCTTTGACATTGTAATCGTTATCAGCCCATTTACTTAAAGTATATAATTGTGCAGTTGTAAATTTAAATAAATTGATATAAATAAAGTCAAAAATTTGGAAATCCATCTACTACAGAAAACTGAATCAGAGGTAAGCAGAAAAAAAAAAAATTAGAAAATATATAGTTGGTGAGATTGCCAATTCCGTTATGTGCATTGTTTGATTTAGGTTCTGTCTTAGAATGAAATTCCGCGTCTAATGTAAAAACCTGAATAAGCTACTCAGCTTGGATCAGGGTTTGATGAAACACTTTTGTGATTTTAGCCCAAAACATAATATTTTGCATTTATTGTCATAGAAGGTGCTAAAATGCACATAACGGAATTGGCAATCTCACCAACGATATGTTTTCTAATTTTTTTTTTCTGCTTACCTCTGATTCAGCTTTCTGTAGTAGACGGATATCCAAATTTTTTACTTTATTTATATCAATTTATTTAAATTTACTACTGCACAATTATATACATTAAGTAAATGGGCTGATAACGATTACAATAACATGTCAAAGCTTGAAAAGAACTAATCATCAGTAGCACGTTAATAAAAATTTTACACTAGGAGATCTCTAGGCCATCTTCTTTTCAGACGCCTCGGAGGATTATCGGGAATGGAGTGGGAAGTTGAGAAACTGAGTGGTTATGGAGCTTACTATGAATGGATAGGTATCTGGTATGAGCTAAATCAGCAACATATGGAACATTAAGGTCTTTATGGATAATTTTATTTGTAACAAAGTAAGGGGCACTAAGGATTTTTCGAAGAATTTTGGATTGTAAGGATTGTATATGGGAAGAATTAGAAGGTTTAGCTGAGCCCCAAAGCTCAACTCCATATGTCCAAATAGGTCTGGTAACTGCCATGTTAATGGATCTTTTGTAGTAAATGGGAAGGTTTCAGCGTTTGTCTAGTAAATGTTGAAGAAGTCGATAACGACGAGCAGTTTCCTGTCGTTTTAGTCTTGTATGTGGATTCCAAGTTAAACGTTTGTCCAAGTGGAGTCCTAGGTAGCGGATCTGTTCAACAGGGATTAGTGGATTGTCAGGATACTGTAGGACAGGAGGTCGTAGGTTTACGACGAAGATTTTCAAATTAAATTTCAGATCGAGCAAGATCGGTCAAATCCATGTAATATTTTTATTTTATTATTTCGTATTAGGAGAAACAGACTTTTTTTTTTTTTTTTTTTTTTTTTTTTTTTTTTTTTTTTTTTTTTTTAAAACCTTTAAACCTCCGACTTTATTATAAATTCATACAAAGAAAGGATTATGGTAATGGATCTTTTATTACTTTTCGGCATTTTAAGATTTATTTGCAGCTCTGCCATCTCTGGAGGGTCTCAGTCTGCTGGAGGCAATCCGTCTACATGTCGGGTGCGGAGGATACACTTTGCCGGCGATGGTGTGTCATATCGGGTCAGTCCGTATGGTCTGAACCCCTTCCCTCGGCGAGTACGTACGCTAAGAGGATCGTGCCTTGCCACCTCCCAGGCCTGGGAGGCGGGGCTATGTCCCTGAAGAGAGGGTTGGCACAGTAGCTCAGCCCGTCAAAGAATTTGACGTGCCGGCGACTGATAAAGGCCGGGATCGTGGGCATCCTCAGCTCCTCGAGGATCCGGGTGTTTTTGGCCCTCTGAAGGCTGGTGCCGCGGACGATTCGCCGAAGGACGGTGTTCTGGAACGTCTGTAGGGCGCGTAGTGTAGTTTCGTACTTATGATGCAGCAGTGGAGCACCGTGGAGGAGGGCGGGTCTGATGATGGACTTATAAATCTGGAGTTTCAGCCTAAGGGATATCTGGGGTGAGGTAAGGAGGTGATGGAGGCGGTATGTCCGCTCCCGGGCCAGCTTGATTCTGCTTCTAGCATGCGTCGAAAAGGTGAGGTGCCTGTCGATACTGACGCCAAGGTATACAATGGAGCTGGAGATGGTCTGCTCGATGCCATCCACTGTAAAACTCTTCGGCAGTTTTTGATATTTGCCGCGCTTACTGAAGGACATTACTATGGCGTCATTTTTTCTAGAGTTCACCTTAATGCCGCATGTCTTCAGCGCCTCGACGATGGTGGAGGTCGCCCTCTCAGCCATCTTGAGGGCCCGGCCGGGGTTGAGGCTGGACGCGTAGACCGCGATGTCGTCAGCGTAAGCAGCCACTACCGCCTCAGGGTGCTTTATGGATACGACTGGTGCCGTGAAGATGTTGAACAAGATTGGGCCCAGCACTGACCCCTGAGGTACACCACAGGTGGTGGGGACTGGCGAAGACAGGCTCCCACCGACCCGCACAACGAATGATCTTCCGCTGAGGTAGCTTCCGATCAGTCGGCACAGGGTGACAGGAAACCGGAATTCCTCCAGTCGGTGCAGCAGCAAGGGGTGCGAGACGCAATCGAAGGCTTGAGTGCAATCCAGCGAGATGAGCGCCGTGGCCTTGTTCCGATGCATCTGCTCGATGGTGTGAGCCTGGATTTTAGCCAGATGATGTTCACACGCGATACCACGCTGGAAGCCTGTTTGCTCTGGTGGAATAACATCTTCACGGCGGCAGTGGTCAAGGATGTGGTAGTGGATCAGCCGCTCGAACACCTTGCTGATGTGGGAAAGGAGGCTGATCGGACGATAATGCTCCGCAACATTCCCGGACCTCTTAGGTTTCAGGAGTGGTACCAGCACAGCTTTCTTCCAGGCCACAGGGAAGTAGGCGATCCGGAGGCATGAGTTGAAGATGTTAAGCAGGAAGGCCTTGCCCCTCCTAGGTAACATCACCAGCAGCGTGGTGGGAATACCATCCAGTCCGGATGCCTTCTTCCCTTTGATGCGGCGCAGGACTGATTCGAGCTCCTTATAAGTTGAGAAGATGGCCGTCTCATTGGGGCTCGGTAGTGGTCCAAGTGGTGGCTGCGGAGCATCACTCGTTCTCTCAGCATCCTTGGCGGCATATGCGCGGGCTAGGTGTTCAGCCTGTTCAGTAGATGTGAGCAGCTGGTCCCCATCGGTCAGGAAAACCGCCCTCCTTTTATTAACAAAGGTTCGGACCAACCTCCAAAACTGTCCATGGTCGTTGTGAGTCCGTAGTAGTTGGTCGTGCCACAAGGCCGTCTTCCAATCGCTCATGAGCCTGGCAATTTGCCTGGTCATGGCGTTGATGGACGGCTTCAAGCTATAGTCTCTAGTGCGACAGAATATGTTTCGGAGGTTGTTCCTCTGCTTTATCAGCTTCAGGATGTGCGGGGGTGGAGGTCGGAGGTAGTTAGGTAGAGGAGCAAACTTCGGGATGTTGGCGTCGGCTGCATCAAGGATGGTGGTTGTGATGGTCTCCACTGCTGCATCAATCTCACCAGGGGTCAGACAAGGCGTCACCTTAGGGAGACACTCCCCGATCGAGGTCCTGTACCTTTTCCAGTCCGCTTTCTGTAGCCTGTACTTTGTAGCCGGTGGTTTGGCTGGAGGGCCCTCGAAGATGTAGAGTACAGGGCGATGATCAGAGGTGCTGAACGGTAGTGCTCGACAGTCGGTGACGCTGTGCATGTCCCTGGTGATCAGGAGGTCCAAAGTCGATGTCTTAGTAGGGTCGAAGTCCGAGCGGAAGGTGTGAACGCCAGGGTGGTAGACCTGGAGTCGCATCCTTGTGATGATATTTCCTACTGGATTGCTGCTGCGACACAGCCACGCCGGATGCTTGGCATTGAGGTCGCCCAGAACGACAAACCTGCTACGCGACTGTGCGTGAAGCAATAGGTCACGAACAGGTGTATTTGCCGCCCGGGGTCTCCTGTAGACACAGGCAAACGTATACCTGTGCTTGAGCCGCACATCCACCGTGATCATGTGAACACCATCACAGCAATCCACTGGGTTCGGGACGAGTCTCGATGACAGGTCTTTCCTCACCAGGATGGCGACTCCCTGCCTTTCACCATCTCTGACAGCCTCCCTATAAATGTTGTAGTCCGTGATGTATAGTCTGGTCGTTGGGGAGAGCATGGTGTCAGTCAGGGCCACCACCGCCGGTCTGTATTGTAGCAGGAGTACCTCCAGTTCGGGTTGGGCAGTGCCGAAACCTCGGATGTTATAGTTAATCACTAAGGCTTCAACCATCATGTTTTTGAAGGAGTCTGGATACGAGCCCCATCAGGTTGGTCATAGCATCCATCATCTGGTCCATACGTCCGATGACCCTATAAAGTAAGTTGTTGTCAACTATAGGAGCGGCGTATGGTACCACCTCAGATAGTTCCTCGACGTTGACCCGGGGCTGGCTGGTTGACTTCTTCGAAGTAGTCGACGGCTGCTGCTACTGGTGCCATCCGGATGCCTCCGCGAAGGAGTGGCTGCCTCGCGCAGGTTTGGGCTGGGGAAAGTTTCTTCCTTCTGAAAGGAGCTGGATCAGAGACCGGGGCGTTGGAGAAACAGACTCAACAGGAGCTCAATCATTATTGAGCTAGTGTTATTTAATATAACGAGACTTGAGCTTTTAACAGTTTCTACTCTCCTAATATCAAATATTAAACTACGCGTAACGCCATCGGGTTTCCCAAAAACGTTTTTGTTTTGACCAAGTAAATCACCGGTAAAACATGTTTCATGCTAAAAACAACAAAATTAGTAACAATGGTTTATAATCCATTATTCCATTAATCCACTACTCTGCATCATATACATAGACAACCAATTAGTTCTGACAATCGTACGACTTATGCAGACGACACAGCAATTTTAAAAAACCGATAAACACAGATTCTAGGCAGCATTACTTGTCAAAATAACATGGTTAGGATAATATCTGAAAATTCCGGATAAATTACAACAAATTGAAACACATTACTTTTGCTCTTTGACGTGAAAAATGTCCACCAATTTACCTTGACAACAAAACAATTCCCCAAACAAATATTGTACAGTATCACTGTATGACGTTTGACCGAATTATTACATGAAGTCCACATATCAAGAAAAATTCTCAACCAAAGACTATGACTTTTATATTCACTCCTCTCCAAACATTCAACTCTACAACGTAAACAAAAAACGAAAACTTATACTAACTTACTGAAACCTATCTGGACATACGCTGTATGTCCTATAATAAGCTTGAAGATAATGTAAAGCATAATTAGACATCTAATTTTCAATTTTAATATATGAGTTGGTAATCCACATGGACAGAGATTATTAAGAAACTGTTGCATATAATAGAATGCATTATCAGTGCTTACAACTAAAGGTCCAAAATTCATATTTTTACACACAATATCAAACAGCTGAGGATCGGCATTTTGATTTCTAATAATTGTCATTCGACAGAAATAATGTTATTGATCTAATCCGGTTGGATTTTAATTTCTAACCCCAAAAGTATGTGATAGTGAGGCTAAACTCGTTTCTCTACACTCAACATTGTACATTTAAATTTTTATTGTTGCTAAACCTAGAACTATGAAAATTATGTAGTTAAAATTTGGTATATTTTACTCCATATAGCTGTTTTAATAACAATTTAATTGAAAATAAGCAAATTTTATTATCATGTCAAACTCTATGTAACACTGTACCTTGTAACCTTTCATGTAGATGGCTATTGCCGCCATTAGTTGAAAATTATTAGATTTTACTATTCCTAAACCATTCTATAAAGATGATGTAGCCAAAATTTGGTAGAGATTGGTTCAGTAGTTTTTGGCGTTTAGTCAACACAAACGAAAAATTGCTTGTCTTTTTATATAATATTATAACCTTATACCGCCATATGTTAGAATCGTATAGAGCTGATAGATAATTATGACTTGCAGATAATATACAAATAATATTGCGACTATAATTTAAAATATAAGCTATCCTATCTTTCAAGTTAGATCAAACTGTTCACGATGTACAAATTTGATTAAGTTGAGTCCGGTTCAGAAGTTGAGGAGTCCAGATGGAACTAACAACGGGACACGTAATTTATATATATTAAGATTTTTGTTTTTGCATTTTAAAATATTACTTATGGCAGATTCTGATACTTCCTCAATAAAAGATTTTAAAAATAAAATAAAAACAAAAGATAAAGAAAGAACTACATAGCTACCGGTCTATTTGACTCATATGACCTATCTGCAGTGCAGAAATCAATACAAAATATCTTATATTGAAAAAATCTGGCTTTAGTTTTTATTTAAAAAGTGTTGCATTAAGTCCAAAAAAAACTCAAAAATTACGTTGGCAAAATTACTTTACATACTGACCTACGCATGCTAACAGTTAATGAACAAATACGAACCTACTACAAACGATTCTTCGAAAAATTACATGCAAATCCTAATACACTAATAAGCATAATGGCCATAATAAATATTTCCGAAAACACCTAGAGAAGGCTAAAAAGGAGTTGGATGAGAGACCTCCTGGACTAAAATAAAATTAAAATAAAGACTGGAGGTGCCGCTGGGTTCTGCTCCCCCTCTTGCCTTTCACACAACAGATTCACTAATTGTCTGTATTATAATAGAAAGTTGTACAGAAATAAAGTAAAAAATAAAAATAAATCCTCTGTAATTATACATATTTTTATGACTATTGGTTGATGATAATTAAACGTTGAAAATCATGAAGAGAAGAAGTACTGTGGAGGAGGTCCTGTAATGACCCCCTCTCACCCCCCTCCCCTGAGCTGAATCCTAATTTGAACGACCTCATTACTGAACGAGCGCTGAGATCCAAAGGCTAGAACAAATCGGATTAATTCCTTTCATCTCCATTTTCGCACCAACACTTTTCACCCTTTTAATGATCAGGTACTTTCAAAAATTATTTGATAATTTCTATTATTTCTTTTCACGCTGAATATTTTTTTTAACATTAGGCATTAAAATTATTATTATTGTTTGTTTATTTCGTTTAACGTCACTTTATGCTGCTATGGCTAATCGGACAATGCTACGGTAGGAGTCCTAAATTTTGCCTATCCAGATATAATTAGGATAGGGATCTTTACGAGTACCTGACATCGCACAGGCTCAGGACCCCCATTTTACGTCCCTTCCGAAGGACGGCATAGCTAAGGATTTTTTACTCCCTTTAAAAAATCCTAAGGTCATCTGCCAGGCTGCGAACCCGCAATCTTGGGATTAGTAGGTTGCTATGCTAACCACTACACCACAGGTGACCCCCTCAATTATTATTATTTAACAGTTACAATTTACATGGACTTAAATATTTTGCTTTTCTTTTAATATATGTTTTGTTTTACGATGTGACGTTTTCGATACAAAAGAAAAAGGGGAGGGTAGCAGGAAAAAGGGGGGGGTCAAAGACAGTATGTTGTATGTGAATACGGTTATGAAACGGGTTTTATATTTTAAAATAAAATATTTTTATTTATTTATTTAGGATAAAAGCAAGGAAACAAATAATTATAGGGTAACAATATAACTTAATTAATTATAGGTCTGTTGTACGAAATGTACGACACAAATGGCATACAAGATACGTCGAGATTTCTGGCTCCAAAAAATGTTTTTGGAATATTTTAACAACGATCGTAACATAAAGAGTTTAATTTCTGCTAATGCTTTGCCGGGGTGGATATACACACATCCGAGTACGAATTTGAAGATGCCATAGGTCTTTACGTTTACTAGACAGACATCACCAGGTGTAGCGTCTTTCAGTTCCAAAAAATTTTTCGAAATGTCAATCTTAACTCCATTATAATCAGTAAAGCTATTGATGTTGCGATATATGGCGACTCCACCGGCTCTGCGACTTGATGATACCACTACCGATTATGTAGTTGCAATTTGTTTGTTGTTAGCGGTATTACAACATGATGTAATATCTAAGCTAGGTACATTTACTGGGATGGAATTTTCTGTCCAAGTCTCGCTGATTGCCAAATAATCATTAATGGCGGTAATAAGTATAAAACAATGCTGATCAGGACTTTTACGTTCCCAGCATTGCTTGACTCGGTCATATGGTGTTTTAATATTACCATCCTAAAGTTCTTGAGAAGCCCTTTTCAACCATAATTTACATATTTTGCCAAAACATACACATTTAGCGTGTTAGCTTGGGTGGTTTACAGGATTTAATATAATTTACATATATAGCACCTGATAGCAAATTTAATTAGCTTTGTGATAAAAAAAAAAAGAAATTTTGGGCTCGAACAAATATTTGAGGAGTTAGATCGACAAATGTGCCAAAAAACAGTTGGATTTTACAACAGTACGTTTTTATTAGCGGGCTGGCATGTAACATTTTACAGGGTTTAATCAAAACTTCATTTTTAGATCCTTATAGTAAATTTAATCAGCTTTAAGATGATAAAAAGTAATGTTGTATCGGACAAATAGTATCAGAGTTACAGCCAAAAGAGTACGACAAACGTGTTTTCGCGGAGCTGTGGGACTGACGGCAAGTTGGCCAATTTCTCAATTTTTTTCCAATAACGTAAGTTCGCGAAAAATGGTCCAATTTCGGATTTCTTCTTTGTATTATGTAGCTACTAGTTCCAGCTACAATTAATATTGGGTTGTTTCACATGAAATGTCCTATTTTATAATATTTGAAATACATAGAGGATTTTGCGAGTCTCTGTTGTTGAAAAAGCTCGATACATGGGTACCTCACGATCTCACTGAGCGACAGCAATTGAAACGTCTTGAGACCTGCGTTTCGTTGCTTGCTAGGCAAAAAACCGATCCTTTCCTTGAAATAATAATAACTTGCGACGAAAAATGGATTGCTTATGACAATCAGCGTCGGTCAGGGCAGTGGTTAGACATCGACGAAAGCCCAGGACAAATGCCGAAACCAAATTTGCACCCGAAAAAATTGATGGTTACAGTATGGTGGTCCATGGCTGGAATCATACATTATTCCTTTTTGCCTAGAGGTGAGACCTTTACCTCTACAACCTACTGCAATAAAATTGGCCAAATGCACGAAAAATTATTGAAAAAACAACCTGGATTGGTAAATCGGAAGGGCCCTATACTCCTACACGACAACGCTAGACCCCACGTTTCAAAACTTACCATGCATAAATTGAAAGAGCTGGGGTACGAAGTTCTTCCGCACCCACCATATTCTCCCGACTTGTCTCCAACAGATTATCACCTTTTCAGGAATTTAGACAACTTCTGCAGAGGAAAAATTTTTGCAAATGATGCTGAAATCAAAAGTGCGTTTTCAGATTTTGTTTCACTTCAAAGCTCAGAGTTTTTCAAATCCGGGATAAAAAAGTTGTTCTCACGTTGGGAAAAATGTGTAGAAAAAGAAGGTAAATACTTCGAATAAAATTATATTGTTTTCATATTGTATTTTTACTAAAATCCCTATACCTTGAAAACGGACTTGAAACAACCCAATATTTGAAAACTTTCTTAGAAAAAAGCTTCGTTATCGTGTTATAGATTAAAAAACAAAAAAATAACGGATTTTTTTGCAATTTTGAATATGAAGCCGATGGTTGTCGTGGTAGCAAACTTCAGATTCGGATTCAGCACCCTAAAAAACATAAATATCCGTTGAAAACAAAAGTTCCGCAGTTTTTTCTTGAAAACGGACTTTTGGAGCCTTATTTTACTATTTTACTAGTCTAATAGATATATCTATATATATATATATATATATATATATATATATATATATATATATATATATATATAAGTTATATAGTGTGAAAAATAACTTTAAAAAAAGAATAAAAAGGGCTCAATAAAGACACGCTATGACAGTTGGATAACAACTAACTTTATTGCTCTGATGCGAGGGTTTATATACAGTTTTTACATTGTTTGTTTATTCTATTTGGGATTAACTCTAATACTGTATGGCTTCGGACCTTGACTTATATATATATATATATCGGGTTACGGCAAACAAGTTGTTGAAGTTAGGTATAACTAAATCAATTCCATAAAAACACCAACAAAGTGTCGAATTTAATACCCTCCGTAGGCTGTAGAGCATTCTGTGATTTTTCTTATCACGATAAAATTAATTTTATAAAGGGCTTAAAGCTCTCAAAATATTACAGAAGACATATTTAGATGACAATAATTAGACCGATTTAGACAAACGGAACCTTAGGGCTACTTCAAATTCTTAATTCTTAACAAATTCTTCTCGTATCTAATCCTTACAATACAAAAGTTTCGTAAAATCCTCAATGCTCCTTATTGTCTTACCACTAATAAACTTATTTTAAATATCTTAATGTTCCATATGTTTCAGATTCGGCCCAAACCCGATACCTAACCTTTTAGAATCACTCGAATCCACTTGTTTCCCACCCACCTTGTTCCACTCCAAATTGTCGTTAACCTTCCAAGGCGTCTGAAAAGAAGATGGCTACGAAACCTTCGAATGTAGAACTTTTATTGTAGTACATTGTTAGTTACAATGTACTGCAATAAACTTATTTATGGGAAAATCAGGATCCTGTCCTAATAAAGAAGAATTTAAGAAAAGCTGATTTAATCCCTACTATAAGGAAATAAAATCCACACACATTACAGGTGCCGAATACCTTCTTTTAAATGCCCCCATTTTACAAAATAAGAATAATATCACAACTCAGGCTTGCCTCAGATAAAAAATACAGATTTATTATAAAAATAATATGTACAAAACAGACTCTGAAACCACATGCAACTTATGTAATCAAAATGAAAAAAAAGCTTAATCATATTCTATTCAACTGCCCCTAATACCAAATATTCAGGCGGATTTTTTAAATTAATAATAAAATAAAAAACGTCCCCCATAATATAGCCACGATTTTAACAATTGAAGCTGAACAAAAAATTAACAAATTATATAATTTTATTACAAATTTTATTAAACTTAGAACATTCCTTGAACGAATAATGACATGAAACCCAAGAGGATTAGTAACAACAATAAGATGTAATTTTTATTTTAGTTTCGATTTGTTGGGGTTATTTAAATTGTTTACTTGTACATAATAAAACCACTAAATTAAGTAGGTACTTATGTTATATCAAAAAATATTGTTATTTAAGATTTTGTGTTATTGTCTAAAATCAAATGGATCTACATTTTATTTTCTTGTAAATATGTACCTACACATGTGTATTTTGCCGTTTAAATGTAACTAGATTGGCCAAGTTCTATTATAACAAGCGCAAAGATTATTCAAAAAATAATTTTTCATTCATTCATTCACATTGTTAGTTACAAAAAACCGAGGAAGAGTCAAGAAAACAAAAAGCTGTCACACATTACCGTAGTAATATCTCTCATTTTTTTTTCTGTTTTGTTTTTTTCAGTTGTTCCGTATTTCCTGTTTCTCAACTTATATTATTTTTTATTTATCATTAAACCAATTTCGTCTTCTTCCAATCCATTTTCTTTTTCCTAATTTTTAAATTTATTGATTTAAAATGGACTACATTATTTTTAGACAATACTCTTATCGATTTGCTTAGTTATTCAACTTATTCAAATTGGTCGCTAGCCGATCCGGTACACCGTTAGTCGCTATGTGAGCATTTCCCTCACTTCTTTGATTTTCATAAAATTTTATAAAATGCAGTTTTATGTTGTCAAATATGTAGTTATGAATGGTAAATAAATGTCATCATAATGTATCAATAATTGTAGTATGGAGCCTAAGGATTAGAAATATATTTTTACAAAGATTTATTGTAAAAACCGATTTATTGTAAACTAAAAAAAAAAAACCGAACAAAAATTAAATTTTTCACTATTTACATAATAATGTGTTTTTCATCAGCTAGATCATTTTCTTCTATCTCTATACAATTATCACAAGTATATTTAGTATGTTCATTGTGAATTGGAACATTACAGTTTTTACAATATGTTTTCGTTCTTTTTTTTGTTTTGTTTTTTATTTCTTCGGCACACCTATACCTGATCTGTTTTGTATTACCTCGAGCAGCCACGAACAAGAATCTATAATAGTAAAAATTTCAGATTCCTAGTAAATTATTGAAAAATAATATAAATACAATTCACGACGATTTATCAACTTATTACTTACAATTTATCTTCTCAACGTGCTTTTTATCCAACAATTCAAGCATGTTAGATCCACGACTCATTTCGGACCCAAATAATCACTAATCAATCGAAAGAAATTACAAAACTCGCTCAGTAAAATGTCACCAATAAACTGCACGATAGATACACTCAAGAGTCAAAAGTATTCGTACATCTGCTATAAATCATTAGAAATAACAAATATTAGCATTATTTAATAGGATTGATTTAAAATAATAAATCCATTTAATGTAGACATCAACACGTTTATTTATAAATATATTTTACAAAATAATACATAAAGAATAACTGAAAAACAACAATAACACCATGAGTCAAAAGTATTCGTACACTTGATAAAATTTCTATTTAATAATGACATTCGAGAACAATAATTATTTATTAGAGCCAACTTTGGGTTTTAATATGCTCTATATGCTTTGTGGCATTGAAGTCACTAAGTAACTACAATTTTGTTATAATTACGTCGCTTAAATTTTGATTGTTAGAAACACACCTATTCCGTACTCGATCGTTCAGATATTTTCACAAATTCGCAATAGGATTAATATACCGTGTTAGAGGGAATGTGGCCTCCACTTTGATGTACAGAATCCACATTTTGGATTTTCAAGCTGTATGCTCGGGATCATTATCCTGCTGAAAAATGTAATTTTCTCCAATCCCAAATTAGGAAATTTCTTTTTATTACGTCGGTGTATTTTATCTGATTCATTTTGCTGTCGATAAATATAGGACAACCCACTGTAGCATCATTCAAACCCCCCCCCCCCCCCCCCCCCCCCCTCCCCCCTCCCCCCCCCCCTCCCCCCCCCCCCCCCCCCCCCCCCCCAACCTCGTACCACGAGTCACTTTCCTCCATTCCCAACAGTTGGAATTATATTTCTTTGTATTGTAAAAGAATGTTAATGTCCGATGCGACAAACTCGCCTCGGCCTCTAGAACATGGACTGTATGGGAAAATATGAAAGCGAGGTTTTGCACCCTTGGGGAGATATTATTGAGAAGGTAGCATAAACAAATAATACATAATAAACTTCTTACCTTATTACGATCTGTACAAAGGCCTCCGAAATCGTCTGGCGAATGCTTCTCTCAGGCTGCAATATTGTGTCTAGGCTCTCCTCCTCTTATGTCACCACTCATTAAGGGAAGAACTAAATCTTTAATGACAAGCACAGGAAATAGGATCACTTGTAAAAGAGGAACAAGTTCCTGGAAGGCTATTTCGCCTTGGTCAAAGAAGCGATGGAAGACCATGAGGTCTTGGGCAATTTGAATAGGTGCGTACTGGAGCACAGATGCTAGAAGAAAGAGGAATATTCTAGTAGGGATTAGCGCAGATAAGGGCTAGTTGCACCGGAAATTCATAGAGTGCGTCAATATACGGTATTAAAAGTTTTTTCTCTTTTCCCCCCTTCACAAAAGCGCCGATTGGCGCGAACATTCTTATTTCAATTCCTATATATTTTTCTCCTTACTTTATGGACCCTCTGAATATTAAACATTTCAATTTTATCCTTGTCCTATTCCCAAGGTCACAAACTTATTTTAATGGTCTTTGGCCCATTGATTTCTTAATATTGCTTATTGATGGTTTTCTTCTAGCTGTCCTGGGAGAAACTCGTTCCGTCTCAAGCATATAGAGCATATTAAAAACCAAAGTTGGCTCTACTAAATAATTATTGTGCTCGAATGCAATAATTAAATAGAAACTTTATCAAGTGTACGAATACTTTTGACTCATGGTGTTATTGTTGTTTTTTTCAGTTATTCTTTATGTATTATTTTGTGAAATGCTCTATAAATACAAAAATATATTTATAAATAAACGTGTTGATATCTACATGTTTTAAATCCATTTTATTTATTGTTATAAATAATGCTAATATTTGTTATTTCTAATGATTTATAACAGGTGTACAGATACTTTTGACTTTTGACTGTATCTCTCGTGCAGTTTATTTGTGGCATTTTACTGAGCGAGTTTTCTAATTTCTTTCAATTGGTTAGTGATTATTTGGGTTTAAAATGAGTCGTGGATCTAAAATGCTTGCATTGTTGGATAAAAAGCCAGTTGAGAAGATAAATTGTAAGTAATTAGTTGATAAATCGTCGTGAATTGTATTTATATTATTTTTCAATAATTTACTAGGAATCTGAAATTTTTACTATTCTAGATTCTTGTTCGTGGCTGCTCAAGGCAATACAAAACAGATCAGGTATAGGTTTGGCGCGAAGAAATAAAAAAAAACAAAAAAAAAACGAAACACATTGTAAAAACTGTAATTTTCCAATTCACAATGGACATACTAAATATACTTGTGATAATTGTATAGAAATAGAAGAAAATGATCTAGCTGATGAAAAACACATTATTATGTAAATAGTGAAGTATTTAATTTTTGTTCGTTTTTTTTTTTTTTGTTTTTTTACAATAAATCTTTGTAAAAAATATGTATTTAATCTTTAGGCTCCATACTAAAATTATTGATACATTATGATGGCATTTATTTACCATTTGTAACTGCATATTTGGACAACATAAAACTGCATTTTATAAAATTTTATTAAAATCAAAGAAGTGAGGGAAATGCTCACATAGCGACCTAACGGTGTGTACGGATCGGCTAGCGACCAACGCCGGGTTGAATAACTAAGCAAATCAATAAGAGTATTGTTTAAAAATAATGTAGTCCATTTTAAATCAATAAATTTTAAAAATTAGGAAAAATAAAATGGATTGGAAGAAGACGAAATTGGTTTATAATAAATAAAAAATAATATAAGTTGAGAAACAGGAAATAGGGAACAACTGAAATAATAAAAAAAAAAAAAAGAACAGAAAAAAAAGGAGAGATATTACTACGGTAATGTGTGACAGATTTTTGTTTTCTGGACTCTTCCCCGGTTTTTGTAACTAACAATGTAAATAAATGAATGAATGAAATTATTTATTGAATAAACGTTACGCTTGTTACAATAGAGCTTGGCCAATCTAGTTACATTCAAACAGCATAATACACATGTGTAGGTGCATATTTACAAGAAAATAATATGTAGATCCATTTGATTTTAGACAATAAGACAAAATCTTAATTGTCTTTAAATCCATTTGTATCCTTGTCGGTAAATATTATCCTATTCCCAAGGTCACAAACTTATTTTTAATGGTCTTTGGCCCATTGATTTCTTAATATTGCTTATTGATGGTTTTCTTCTAGCTGTCCTGGGAGAAAACTCGTTCCGTCTCAAGCATTAGCACATTGTTAAAACACTCCCCTTTTTCTTCTCTTTCAGATAAATGTCCATCACTAATTTGGGGCACTAATTCTTGGTTTTCTTTCAACTTTTCTAGTGACATGTCTTTCATATTTGGAGTGAATCTTCCTTTTTCATTCTGTACTCTCTATATATTCAAAAGTTTTTTCTTGTTACATACTTTTAAATAGTATCTTGGACTATTGAGTGAAGTCTGGTCACTCTCCAAGCTTTATGGATAAGCTTATTGGTGACAAAGTGTATAGTAAAAGAATGTTAATGTCCGAAACGGAAAGCCCGCCTCGGCCTCTAGAAAATGGACTGTATGGGAAAATATGAAAACGAGGTTTTGCACCCTTGGGGAGATATTATTGAGAAGGTAGCATAAACAAATAATACATAAGAAACTTCTTACCTTGTTACTGCCGCCGACGATCTGTACAGAGGCCTCCGAAATCGTCTGGCGAATGCTTCTCTCAGGCTGCAATATTTGTCTAGGCTCTCCTCCTCTTATGTCACCACTCATTAAGGGAAGAACTAAATCTTTAATGACTAGAACAGGAAACAGGATCGCTTTTAAAAGAGGAACAGGATCCTGGAAGGCTATTTCGCCTTGGTCAAAGAAGCGATGGAAGACCATGAGGTCTTGGGCAATTTGAATAGGTGCGTACTGGAGCACAGATGCTAGAAGAAAGAGGAAAATTCTAGTAGGGATTAGCGCATATAGGGGCTAGTTACCTAGAGGTCTATAGAGTGCGTCTATATAAACGATACACTAGATCTTTTCTCTTTTCCCCCCCCCTCAAAAAAAAGCGCCGATTGGCGCGAACACAAAGTAAGGGGCATTTAGGATTTTTCGAAGGATTTTGGATTGTAAGGATTAGATACGAGATGAATAGGGTGGTTTAGTAGAGCCCCAAAGCTCAACTCCGTACGTCCAAATAGGTCTCATAACAGTCATGTAAATAAGTCTTTTGTAATGAATTGGGAGGTTTGATCGTTTGTCTAATAAATGTTGAAGTAGTCTGTAACGACGAGCAGTTTCTTGTCGCATTAGTCTTTTATTTTTATTTAAAAGTAGCGAAATTGAAATTCAGATTCATACCTTAGAAGAACTATTTTTCGATGCTCACTCATTTTTTTTTCTCTCCGGGAATGAATTATAAAAGCTCTCTATTCTCCGATTGCCCTGTTGCCCCAGATCGATATGACAGAGGACACAAAGAGAATCGATTATTCTAAGGAGCAGGTGGGAAATGGGGAAAGTAGAAGGGAGGGGGAGATAACAGTCCTTATTCAAGAGGAGGCTGCTTCTATGAAGTGGGATATTCCGAATAGGATGAGTTCTCGATTCGTGACTTCGCTCCACAGAATGTCTCCTGCGGTGTGGGAAGGGGGGAAGAGGGAAGGGGGTCCCAGATAAGGAGAATGAATACTTGCTGTGGGGGAGGGGTGTTCTGCCCCCCCCCCCTGTTCTTCTCTCCCCCTCCTATCCCCCTCAGCCACCGCCGCTCTAAATTGGCCTAGGTCCGTTCAAGGTTCTCGACAGCAAATCGGCGGTCAGTTCCTTCATTACTGCCTCCCATTGCCTACAAGTTTTCCTAATATCTAGTGTACTCTACTAAAAATAAAAAATTAAAACCATTATTTTATGGCCTCGAATAACATTTGATTAGAATATCGGATGTTCAAACATAATGTTTTCGATTAGACGGCCTAGTGATCATTCGAATTTCAAGCTAAGTTATAATGATCGCTTAAACTAACTTTGATCAAGATGTTAAATGTTCAAACATATCCATCGATTGCTGAATCTAAAGAACACTTAAAACACATGTTAAAAACACATGCTGTTGACCAGTGGCAAAAACGTTGGAACAAAACACACAAGCGAAGATATCTACATAACTTCATTCCAGACTTACGGACCTACATTAAATCAAACTCATGGACTAACTTTTACATTACACAATACAATCACAGGGCATGGCGGCAGTAAATAGTTATTTCTATCGATTTAAAATAAGAGATTGTTTCCTATGTCCTTGTGATTTCACTCAAGAACAAAATATATACCACCTCATATATGAAAGCAGACTACTCACTGACTACAGAACTATACTAGAGGCAAAAAATATTCAATCATAAAAATAAAGGATATAAATATTAAATATCTTTAACCATTTAATATTTATAAATTTTTCTCTACATGATTTAATCTATTTGAAGTAATAACTTTTTATTGAGGATTAAGGACAATATTAAGTGCCTTATAAACTTTATGAAAGTAAGAAAAATAAAAAAGTTGGAGGCAATAAATTGTTAGGTAATAAAACAAACAATAACTTCTCCTTTTACGTCTCAAAAAGTAATAAGGCAAGCTTTTATGTCCCCGTATTATTTTTATATTTTGTATGAATCACCATTCGATAGATGTCCCTTGGAAAAGACATATAACTCAGTATTTTGTCTTCTTTAGTTGTTCTAAAGAAATATTTTTTTTTCGTGATAATACAGAAATGAGGTTTCACAAATTAGAACAAAAGCAATTTTTAGAGAAAAAAAAAAAAAAAAAAAACCGACTTCAAGTTTAAACCTACATATACAAACTTGAACTAAAAAATAAAAAAATAATATTTTAATTACTTCAAAACAAAAACCATTAAATGAAAATCCACGAAAAACTATCGATACTTATATACCTATTCACTATTTATGATCAGTTATCTTTGGAGTCGGTGCCAGCCAAGAACGGCAGTTTAATCCTGCCTTAGCAATAAACTTTCGAATGGCCGGAGACAGCGGTGTGGCGGTGATGAAACAGTGGGGAGAATCTTTAGGATTACAATTTCTTTTTAAATTCTGTTTGTTTTTTGGTTGGAACCGACTCCAAAAATAACTCATTTAATGCTTCTTTTTTTTTTTTTTTTTTTTTGAAGCAATTAAAATATTATTATTTTTTATTTTTTTTAGTTCAAGTTTGTATGTGTAGGTTTAATCTTGAAGTCGATATTGTTTATTTCTTTAAAAATTATTTTTATTTTTCACTTTTTATTGGTAAGTGTATTTTTGTTTATACAGTCAATTCTCGATCCTCAAGCTTCCCTGAAAAATGGTTCGACTTACTGAACAAAGACTTATAGAGGTTATCATTCCACTAACCTTCATATAATTGGGAAAATTGAACACAAAATGGGAGGTGAAATCATTACGTATATTTTTCATTAATGGGTATGTGGTATGGGTATGGGTATAATTTAAATACCTGGTACCAAATCATCGTATAACATTCAACTGAATTGCGCTTTTTTCTGAGGGTCCTAAAAGCAGACTTACCGCCTTCCACTAGTGGCGATCTTTCTTTATTCTTTAGGACGGTTGAAAGAGAACTACGCAGAATTCGGAATTCACTAGCAACAAACGCCCAACTTCTTTCTCCTTTCTGCACTTTGCAAATCAATTTTAACTTTCGTTAATTGAAAGAATTTTCAATAGCAACTGTAAAACCACTCGAGTGAATAACTAATAATAAGTCACTGGTGTAACTATGAACTGAAAAGACAAACAATGACAGAAAACAGGAAAGCAAATTACACATGAAATTCATTTAATTTGAGTTTGAGTTTTAGAGGTGATGACTTCTAAAAGTTCGTTTCATAGAGCTGGTCCTAGAAAGAAATATAAAAAAAAAAAAACAGTTAATAAGTGGTTTTTATATTTTTTATAGGACCACTTCTGAAGTATGCCCTACTGATCTAAAAAAGAATCATCAAAATAATTCAGATTTGACAGAGTAATCGCGTAACATACACAAATGTTACGCGATTATAACATACACAAACACAAAAAAAAATAATACAGACTAGTTGAGAACCTCCTCTTTTTTTGAATTCGTTTGAAAATCATTATATGTTTTAATTATCTGATAAATAAAAAAATATAAAATTAACTCCTTCAACACCAGATTTTTTTTTCTTAATCGATTAACAGTAAGTGAATTTGATAAAACACTGAATTATCTTGCCTGAAAGGCACGAGAAAGGGAAGAAATCCTATGGCACCTACTGACTTGATTTTCTTTTTTTTTCTAAATTAGCTCAGAAGATCCCTGATCCAGCTGCTCTTTAGCCTTCTCTGGGTGTTGTTTGGAATGTGAGGTATGGCCATGACGATTATGAGTTTTTTGGGATGTTTATGAAATTTTCGTGGAATCATTTAATAACAGCTGGCATGTGAAGGTCAGATATTAGAATTAAGTATGTTGCTTACGTGCAAATGTGCTTCCGTGATAGTCTTGAATTTTTTAGGCCATAAATATAAAATACCTATTATAAAGGTCCAAATAGGTGTCAGTAAGTATCGAGAGAAGAAACGTGAAAATTGTTTGTGATTTGTTATAATTTATGCTAATAAATTCCAGAGATTATGCGAGTCCCTAATTTTGTAGTCTGTGAGGCATGAGTTGGATTTTAGTTTCTAGTTAAAATTGCTGTATTGTCTTCATTTTTCGCTTTTAGTACGTCAGGACTGAACGGAATATCATGTTTGTATGTAAGGTAGAGTAGTGGAGCAAGCTCTAAGCCTTGTGGAACTCCTGCTGAAGCCAACTTCATAGGAGAGAGCTCTGACCCCTGACAGAAAGAGAAAAATCTGTCAAAAAGGAAAGATTGCAGGATAAGATACTTGGCAGGTGGGAGTATCAATTTGAGTTTAAAGAAAAATCCTTTTAAAATATTTAGACATTAAAATGTATTACTTCCTTAACCCTCTAGTTCATAGTGTAGGCATATCTGCAACATTATATTTATACATATGACTCTCTTTGCGTTTTCTGGAACTAAATCTTGTTGTAGAGAAGCTAGATCATCCCTCTAGGCATCAGAGGACTCTGCATGCCCTAACTGGACCAGGCATGTCTCTAATTGTCACTTACACCTGCAAGTCCTCAGTTGTAGAGACTCCTCCTTCCTTCCAGTAAAGTGTTCCTATTTCTTTTTATAACATTCATTGTGCTTTTTTTAACAAATAAAATTTCTGTGACTTTTCCTAAGATATGTAGTTTGTAAAATAGGAATGAGGATAAAAATTTTGTTTTTATTATCGAGATAAATCACTTTTTAGATATGTGCAACTTTTTTTTTTTTTTTTTTTTTTTTTTAATTAATTGATATTTACAACTGTATAGAATACTATACAACAAGTAAATGAATTGACAGTGAATACAAGGGCATGTAAATAACTTGTGAAGAACTACTCACAAGTAGCACTTCAATAAATCTACACTAAAAGGTCTCTAGGCCATCTTCTTTTCAGACGCCTCGGAGGATTATCAGGGATGGAGGAGGAAGCAAGTTAGGAGACTAGTGGATTGGAGTGGTTATGGAGCTTACTATGGAAGGATAGGTATCTGTTTGGGCTAACTCAGCAACATATGGAACATTAAGGTCTTTATGGATAAGCTTATTGGTGACAAAGTAAGGGGCATTTAGGATTTTTCGAAGGATTTTGGATTGTAAGGATTGGATGAGAGATGAATTTGATGGTTTAGTAGAGCCCCAAAGCTCAACTCCGTACGTCCAAATAGGTCTAATAACAGTCATGTAAATAAGTCTTTTGTAATGAATTGGGAGGTTTGATCGTTTGTCTAGTAAATGTTGAAGTAGTCTGTAACATGTGCAACTTAATGTATATTACTAATTAAAATGGTTTGTAGGTGAAAAATATTTTTTCCAGTATTTTTATGTCAGTAACCTGACCAAAACATTTATATTATGTAAAATTTATTAGAATGAAAAAGAAAAAATCATACACTGAAGGGTTAAAAAAGAACGGCGCTGAGCGTATGTTTTCCCGCACAAAAGTTCAGTCGTGCCGGTCGTAATCTATCCCCAACTCCTTATTAGGGATTAACAACGATGCAGTCCCACTACCTATAAGGGAGTAATTAATTATATGTTTATTGTAAAAATATATTTAATTGTTTTTTCTCTTATTTATGTTCTGCTCTATAATATTTTAATTTATTTATGCCTTTCGATGTCGACGATCGGCTAAGAACTGGCTCATGTTCATACATTTGTTATTAAACATTAGGAATTCCATGCATATCGGCTGAATGTGGAAATTGCGATGTTAATATCTCAGATCCTATCAGCAATACCCAATGTCTGTTTGTAATAATCAACAGATTACATTACGTTATTATAATTGTACATCAGCATTATTATATATTCACAAATTAATCTGTTTAGTTATTTATCTATATGTTATTTTTTGTTAAGTTATTTTCCTTTATGAAGGAAATTTATTTATAGCCTTTGATACGGAAACATAATAGTTCGTCTTCACTGCCATTCTAATTTAAATTTACACTTTAGCACCTTTCGTAAGCTTTCTTATCTATTTCTGTTAAATTTTATTGCCCAACGGTTAATTAAAAGTAATTATCTCACATAACTGGTTACTTAATATTACTGGAATTCAACCTCTTAAACTGTAGCAACGTGAGAGCATGACAGGAAATCGATGTTTTCCATAATCGAGATACAGCGGTCGTTTTACCACTAACAGTAATATCACCTGCAAACGTAATTACTAATTTCTGTAAGATCTATCTATAGATGATTTAAATTCGTGCTCTCTATGAACTTCAAAAACTTTACAAAAATATACTTCAAGTAAATGTGTTAACGATTAAAATAACATGTCAGAACTTGAAAAGAACTACTCATCAGCAGCACTTCAATAAAAATCTTACGCTAGAAGGTCTTTCGGCCATCTTCTTTTCAGGCGCCTCGGAGGATAATTGGAAATGGAATGGGAAACAAGTTGAGAAATTAGTGGATTTGAGTGGTTATGGAGCTTACTATGAAAGGATAGATATCTGGTTTGGGATAAATCAGCAACATATGGAACATTAAGAGCTTTATGGATAAGTTTATTGGCCACAAAATAATTTTGGGTCTTATTATTGCATGCTCCTGTATGTTCTTTTACTCTTTTATTTACGTCCAGTTTTTCCCATGTATTTCCCTTCAAAATCATTACATTTTAGTTTGGGTACACCGCTTTTTTGAAAAGAGTCTATTTAGTCTTTTGGTAAAGGGAAGTATGGTGACAATAGTTTAACTATTTTAAATGCAGGGTTTAAACGTAATTTTTTAAATTGCAAAGTCGGAGAGGAAATTAGGTTTAAACATTAAAACTGGAGATGAATGTTTAGCATTCGAAACTAGTATTCTAATAAAATAATTCCAATAGAAGTGGAAATTAATTCACCAATCCTAATTGCATTATGGTATTAAAGGTTTGATGAATTATTTTCCCCTACATTCATTAAATCAAACACTAGTTTCAAATACTATATATTTCATCAGTTCCAGGAACGTCCATAAAATCAAAGCATCACCTTCAATAGCAAACCATTGCCATTGATAGCAATGGCAATAAAAAGCCAGACTATCAATTATTTTAAATAAATTTGCAACAAATTAATATAAAACTTATGTTATCAGCAAAATAATATAATCTATAGTAAAAGAGGGTGGGGTGTATGATACTAAATGTTACAAAACTTTTATGGGTAACTGTTTATAAAAGTTGAGTAATTATGAACATAATAAAAATAAATTCTTAATGGTGTCCTGTCCCTCCGTAAAAAAAGTTTAAATTTAAAAAAATAATTTTTAGAGAAAAAAACAAAACCGACTTCAAGATTAAACCTACATACACTAACTTAACTTAAAAAATAAAAAAAAATATTTTAACTGCTTTAAAAATAAAAACCATTAAATGAAAATTAACAAAATTATCGATACTTATATACCTATTCACAATTTATGGTCAGTTATCTTTGGAGTAGGTGCCAGCCAAGAAGGGCAGTTTAATCCTGTCTTTACAATAAACTTTCGAATGGCCGGAGACAGCGGTGTGGCGGTGATGAAACAGTGGGAGGATCTTTACGATTACAATTTCTTTTCAAATTCAGTTTGTTTTGGTTGGCACCGACTCCAAAAATAACTGATCATAATTTGTGAATAGGATAAGTATGGAAAATTTCATTGATTTTCATTTAATGGTTTTTGGTTTGAAGCAATTAAAATATTATTTTTTATTTTTTAGTTAAGATGGAGTTTTTTTTTTTTTTTTTTTTTTTTTTTTTTTTTAAAATTAATTTATTGAAATTTACAATTGTACAAGTATACATCAAGTAAATGTGTTATAAAAAAAGTTTACAATAACATGTCTAAACTTGAGACGAACTACTTATCAGTAGCACTTAAATAAAAAAAGTAAAAAAACAAAATCTACACAAGAAGATCTCGAGCCATCTTCTTTTCAGACGCCTCGGAGGATTATCGGGAATTGAGTGGGAAGCAAGTTGAGAAACTAGGGGATTTGAGTGGTTATGGAGCTTACTATGAAAGGATTGGTATCTGGTTTGGGCTAAATCAGCAATATATGGAACATTAAGATCTTTATGGATAAGTTTGTTGGTCACAAAATAAGGAGCATTGAGGATTTTTCGAAGGATTTTGGATTGTAAGGATTGGATACGGGAAGAATTGGATGGTTTAGTAGAGCCCCAAAGCTCAAATCCGTACGTCCAAATAGGTCTAATCACAGTCATGTATATGAGTCTTTTGTAATTAATTGGGAGCTTTGAACGTTTGTCTAGTAAATGTTGAAGTAGAACTGTAGAAATGTTGATCAAAGACTTATCGAGGTTGTCATTCCACTTACCTTCATGTAATTGGGAAAATTGAACGCATAATGGGAGTTGAAATCATTACGTATATTTTTCATTAATGGGTATGTGTATAATTTAAACACCTGGTACCAAATTATCATATAACTTTCAACTGAATTGCACTTTTTTCTGAGGGTGCAAGGGGTAGACTTACCGCCTCCTTTTCTCTTTCTCTTTCTCTTTTCTTTATTCTTTAGGACGGTTGAAAGAGAACTACGCAGAATTCGGAATTCACTAGCAACAAACGCCCAACTTCTTTCTCCTTTCTGCACTTTTCAAATCAATTTTAATTTTCGTTAATTGAAAGAATTTTCAATAGCCACTGTGAAACAACTCGAGTGAATAACTAATAATAAGTGACTGGTGTAACTATGAACTGAAAAGATAAACAATGACAGTAAACAGGAAAACAAATTACCCATGAAATTCTTTTAATTTGAGTTGGAATTATAGAGGCGATGACTCCTAATAATTCGTTTCGTAGAGGTGGTCCTAGAAGTTCTCTCTTTTGAAACCTTTATTCAGTTCTACTTATTTTCGACACATTTTTTCACATTCTTTGTCTGAAATCGTCTCATTGAGGTGAAATTTAAGTGTAATGTACTTCCGACCGCAGATTTGTTTGACTTATTTAAGAATTTAGCTTATCGAAGTACAACAGATCGAGGGTTGACTGTATATGTAAATTATTTTTATTAATAATTTAGATTTAATTACCATGGTGATTTTAGATAAAAATAGTCATAAAAATATGTTTAAAATGTAAGGTTATATAACAGTGATTTTTATTAACTGGTTTTTGATTTTTCTTAAAAATTGCTTTCCAAATATTCTTTATGGGACTACCTCTGAAGTATGCCCTACCGGTCTAAAAAAGAATCATCAAAATTAATTAAGGATTGACGGAGATTCTCAACTAATCTGTATTTTTTTTTTTTTTTTTTTTTGTGTATGTTACGCGATTACTCCGTCAATTCTAAATCAATATTGATGATTCCTTTTTTAAATCGGTAGGGCATACTTCAGAGATGGCCCCATAAAAAATATTTTGAAATCAACGCAGCACTTTTTAAGAAAAATAACAAAAACAGTTAATAAGTAATTTCATTAACTGTTTTTTTTTTTTTTAATTTTTTTGGTTGTAGTCGGTTGAAAATGAATTATTTTGTTAATAACTTAAGTTTTACTTTAATTTTATTCCAAATTAATTAAACTTACTTGATTGTTTGACTTTATATTGCCATAACATAAACTATTTATGAAATAAAATTGTTCTTATTTTTAGTTCGGTTTGCTATTAAAAATGTTTTTTTGTTGGTTTTTTTAAACTATATTTTTTCACAATTGTTTGAATGCTATAATACGAATTATTAATTGTTTATATGGCATACTGGTTTTATTGGCATATACACTGTTTTTACAGATCTGCTAACATCTTACGATTTTTTGAGGCTAAAAGACATCCTTTGGCCATTATCTTTCCACAATTAGAATTAGTTTTCGTCCTTAAGGACATACTTTGGTCCATATATATCTATTAGTTTTCGTCTTTAAGGATTCTATTTTTTTTTTTTTTTTCTAGATTTAACTTTTTTTTTAGTTTTTCGTTCTTGAGAATAATATGTTGAAATATTTATCGGTTATTAAGTAATCTGAAGAATATTCCGTTATTGCTGTCCTTATAAGGATACTGTTGTATTAATATTAGAATAATTAACGATTTTAAAATGGCGGAAGGATATTCCACCATTGTTGTCCTTAAGGACACTTTTTTGAAATACTCTATGATTTAACTGTTTTAAGATGGCGGAATGATATTCCATCGATGAGGCATTCTACTATATTATAGGTTAGTGATAGTTTTTCAACACTAACGACCCCTTCCTAAATTTCAAGATATATACAGGTTTAATATTTCTTAATGACTGCCACCGCTCTACAATTATGGCCACACTATACGACTTTACTAAGTCAGAGCGAATTGTGGGCTAGTTTCAACAACTCCATTACAAGAGAGCACGTTAGCTGGTCGAGTAGAGAGATGAGACCAAACTCCTCCCCAACTGCTAAGATATAAGGATAAGTTAGTCGCTATAGCAGCTTCCTAACGGGGAAACTTTCCAGCCACAGACGTCCTCCGGGCAGGACATCCTGGTTCAATGCTCCTATGAAACTAGTAACATCAAGTCCTTTTTTTAAAACATTTTTCTATACTATTATACCATATAAAATAACTATATATAAAATCTATACTATTATTTTAGTTCGTGATCACTAACTACGAAAACTACTGAACCGATCTGTACTAAATTATAACCAGATCATCTTTATAGTTCCAGGGAAGGCTTAACAATAATAAAATTTACTGGTTTTCAATTAAATTGTCATAAAAAAGTGATAAATGCGCTGTGATGTTTGATAATCTAACGACATGTGGAAAGCACCATTCATGAGAGGTTACAGAGATACAATGTTATAAAGATCTAAAAAATTATGATGACATTTAACTATTTCTGATTAAATTTCAATAAAAAAGACTATTTATTATGTGGTGTGACATGTGGATCCCAGTACAATTTAAAAATCGCCCGAAATGTGGCTAACGCAGTTCTGCAACATACTTTACAAGGAAGAACTATTGAACCAAACTGCTTCTAATTTAAAATACAACATCTTCATAATTCTAGGTTTATATTAATAAAGTTTTTTATAATAATAATTTAATAAATGTACAGACTGGAGTAATAGAAACGAGGTTTGTCACTCTTTTTATACTTTGATGGTTAGAAATTAAAATCCAACCAGATAAAATCGATTAAAATATTACCAAATCAAAACTTAGACCCTTTCAAATATACGTGGACCTCACGGATAATTTAGTTTGTCCCTTTCTTTCTTTAATTACTGTAAGTGTTCAGATAAATATCCTCAAACATTAAGTGAGCTGGCGGCAAAAACTTTATTTTTGTCAGATATGTCAGTAGAACTTATCCAACTGCAAAAGGCCGATACAATAAAAGCATGTTGAAGTCTTCGTGCACTTGGAATAAAATTGAACAACTATAATTACAAAAAAAAAATACGATAGTTCATCTTGTTTGAAGAGGCTCTGAATTTCCAATTCAATCATTAAATAAGATAGTCTATTAGCTAATTACTAGAAATACACCATGACGGTGTAGAAGGATCAATACAATTAGAATTGACGGATTAATTACTACTTCTATTAAAATTTTTCATTAGAAGTCCAGTTCCGAATATATAACATCATCATGAGTTTTAAAAACATCTAGACACACTTAAAAACATCAGTGCTTTGATGCACAGATTTTGAAAATTGAATTTTGAAAATTTGTACTGAAAATAAATCTATATCAATCCTATTATATTAAAGGACAAGCCATTTTTCGTTTGTGATCACTAACCACGGAACCTACTGAACTAATGTGTACCAAATTTTAAACACATCACCTCTATAGTTCCAGGAAGGTTTAGCAATAATAACATCCAAATGATTTTCAATAATTTCAATCATCATCCGACGAGAAAAGGAAACTTAATCAAAGATGACTAAGGTAAAATGCTAATTCTAGAAGACGAGGTGCAAGAAAGGTGGCGGCAGCATTTCATGAGTCTGCTAAACCCCTAAGGAGCAGAAATCTGCCAAGAAGGCCATGCACAGTTACCATTGGATATAGATGAGGATGATTTGGAAACCATTCCACCCGATATAGAGGACGTCGAAGACATCCTCTGCAAACTGAAGAATAATAAATCGCCTGGTAACGATAAAGCAGGGCAGCACGAAGTAGCCAGGGAACTGCAGGAACTGATTGCTCAGATCTGGGAAGAGGAAAGTATACCCTAGGAATGTAGTGAGGCTATAGTAGTGCCCATGTATAAGAAGAAGGGAGAATCGACACAATGCAGCAACTATCGAGGGATTAGTTTGCTCAGCACAGCATATAAAACCTTCTCCATATCCCTTTACAACAGGCTCCTCCCTTATGTAGAACAAAAGCTGGAAGATTATCAAGGTAGTTTCCGGCCCAACAGGTCTACTATTGATCAAATCTTCACTGTAAGGCAAATTCGTGAGAAGATGAAAGAGTTCCAGCAGACAACCTGGATGTTGTTCATTGATTTTAGGGCAGCCTATGATACGATAGTTAGGAATAAGCTCATAGAAGCCATGCATGAACTGGGGTTGCCAAGTAAATTAATTCATCTAGTAAAATGCACTATGGAGAAGACTATCTACAAGTAAAATGTTTAGGACTGTCGGAGCCTTTTGGAGTCACAAGTGGTCTAAGACAAGGGGATCCAATAGCTCCTCTCCTGTTTAACGTTGCTCTACAAGCAATCATCAATAGAGCGTGACTAGAGCAGGAGGGTACAATATTTACAAAGATGACCCAAGTTCTGGCATACGCGGATGATATTGTAATTATTGGTAGATCCCTCCAGAGCATAAAGACGGCGTTCGATACAATGAGGATCCCTATCTCAGAAGCAGCTGATCGAGGAAAATGGACGGCAATCGTTGAGCAGGCCAAGGGCAGCAGCAGCACCTGTTGATCCAGTAGAAGAAGAAGAAGAATTTTCAATTAATTTATTATTAAAAAAAAAAAAAAAAAAAAAAAAAAAAAAAAGCGCCATTTTTACAAAGTTATGGTACTACACAGAGCTTGAAATTGATAATAATATTTACTTACAGTGGCTCACAGAGAAATTGATACTCCCTGCAGAGAGAAAGAAACCCTTAAATGGCTATAGGAGGAAACTAAGGAAAGGAAGGAGTTTAATTTATTTATTTCAATTTATTTTTTTTTAAACTTTCTATTCATACAGTTTTTTTTTTCTTGTCTTCTTTATTATCCACTCTCTTTTTTGTCATTTATTAATGTTTATTTTTTTTCTAGCCCCGATAAAGGCTTGCTTGCATTGTAACCAGAAATGTCGGCACACTAACTTGCAATTAATATTTTAATGGTGTTTAATTCTATGACTGACCACCCAAACTACCTACACATTTAATATTTAAAGCTACTAAATATTTTATTGGAAGGGTTGAAACAGAAGAGGAAGTTAGCCGAAGATGCTGTCAATTAGCCAAGCCAAGTTGCTTAGACCCCCCACCTCTCCCCTACCACAGAGGTATGAATAAATTTAAATAATTTGCCACCTCTTGCACTATTCAATCACCTTCCGCTCAACTATTCAGCCTTTCACTTAACTTGCTTTAGTTCTTCATATTTTAGTATTTCATTTCCTAATGATTAATATTCCACAAATGAGTAGCGATCTGTTCTGATAATTGTAAACTTGAAATGAAATGAAAGAAAAAAATCAACTTTATTCTGAGACTTACTGTCTCCTCAGAATAACAATAATGCACAATTAAAGGTACAATTGTCTGGCAGCATTATTTACAAATTAAATGCTTCAGTTATTACAGCATACATTTTTGATAGGAAAAACATTAAATTAAATTTTTTTTTTTTTTAAATGAAATAATAATAATAATAATAATAATAATAAGTGAAACCTTTCTATGGCGTGGATTGATTATAATAAGGCATTCGAATCCGTACCTGCTCTAGATACATGAAATTTATAAGATTCATTCCAAAATAAGAAGCCTTCTCTCAAACCTTATGACTGGTTGGACAACTTCGCTAAAATTTGGAAGTACCTGCTCAAAAAGCCAAATAAAAATCCTTGGAGGAATATATCAAGGAGATTGTCTTAGCTCACTATGGTTTTGTACGGCGCTTTTTCCATTAAGTCGGATTCTTCAAAGGGATAAAGTAGGATACAAACTCGTCATTAAAGATTAGGCAACCACAGTCAGTCATGGTTGGTACATGGATGACCTGAAGTTATATGCAAAAAATAGAGAACAATTGAAAAATACGATGAAACCGGTTCATTTTTTACCAGTGATATTAGTATGTCATTTGGTTTAGACAAATGTGCAGTGCATCATAAAAAAAAGGGAAATGCGAATAAAACCGAAAATATAGCTATAAATGAAGACGGCTGTGTTCAAGAACTTGAAACGAACCAACTATATAAATATTTAGGAATGCAGCAGCATCTCAAAATTGACCAAACGGGATTGAAGAACGAGCTTCTGGTAAGATTCAAGAAGAGGTTGAAGCTCCTACTGAAGACACATTTGTCTGGATTGAAAAAAAATCAAAGCCATCAACACCTAGGCCATACCAGGCCTAAGTAGTAAAAAAATATCGAAAAACAGGCTGATCCCGACTTCAACTGTAGTTGGTGTTGATGATCTGAAGTTGCCATTGGATGTACTAAGACAGGCTCAACAGGTCCTCCTGGACACGGGAAGAATTGTTCGGAAATTTTTAAACATATCAGGAGAAGAAAAAAAAAAAAGAGAAGAAAAAAAAAAAGTGAACCTAAGCAGAGGTTGACTGGACTTGTCCCCCACCTCAGTTCAGAAACCGCAAAAAGTGAGAAAACAAATAAATAAAATAATAATAACAAAAAGGACTCCAAAGATGGGCCAAATTTCTGTAAACAGAGATAGGGGAAATCAAAAGGGTCAAAAAGTTCAAATACCTTGGCGAGACCATACAAGCGAATGGGCTAGAAAAAGATGCAATGGAAGATCAAATATCAAAAAATAGAGAGAGCATATTGTTTGACAAAAACATTTACAATAAGAAGTGCTTATTCTGGAATTTCCGATATTTCTTGCGAAATATCTATCAAATTAGTTTAATTAAAATTTAAACACATTCAATAACTCGATTTAAGTGAAGGTTAATTGAATGGGCCCGCCGAAAACGTTCTAAGTGACAAAATTTAAGTGGCGATTTCAAAGGTTTTTAAATGTGTAATAAATAGTACGACATAGTATGGTATAGTAATCCATTATGTCATTATACATGTGAATATAACAAATTAATATGTAAATATAAAATCTAACTTACAAAACTAACAAGAACTTTAAATTATGATTTTCTTTCACTGATTACTTAAAATTTATTTTGTCGCTTAAAACGTTTTTCGGCGGACCCATTCAATTATTTAATATTTTTTAAAAGTATATTTAATTTTTTTGTTGTACGTTTTGTATAAATATATTTATTTTATCAATATCAATATATTTTATTTTATAGATAAATTTCTTGACTGTTACTATTAAATCAATAAATAAAAACAACTATTTTGGCGACGTTTCGAGACTATATTGTTCTCATAATCATGCCCTGCATCTTAGTAGGAATGTCCTAGTATTCTTCACACTTGCTATTTATTGACTGAACCTCAAGAACCTTACTAAACATTTAATACGAGTAACAGTCAAGAAATTTATTCATATTAACATATCGAGTCAATACCAGGAAATATCTATAGTGGAAGAATGGCAATTTATGAAGAAATCAAGACAACCCACGGTCCTGAAGCAATTACAGTGATGAAGGTACTCCAGAAATCCAACTGAAAACCAGCAAGAATACAAGTGTTAAGAATACTAGGACATTCCTACTAAGAAGCAGGGCATGATTATGAAAACAATATAGTCTCGAAGCGTCGCTAAAATAGTTGTTTTTATTCACTGACTGAACCTCAAGAACCTTATTAAATATTTAATTATATACCTATATCTATTTTTTTTTTTGTATTTTTTATTTCATGTCCTACAATACATGTGTCCTGTGAAATCTAACTTATCAATCTAACTTTTAATTTTTTTAATGTTCCCTCTCCTAGTTCTAACGTGAGACAGTTTGGGCGATAAAACATAAACAATAGTAAATAAGTACAAACAGTAATGGATCATTTTATTGATGAAATCTTACAACTATACAATAGACATAAAGATACAATACAATATAATATGGATTTGTTTGTAAAAATAGCCACTTTATTATAGACATTGTAATTAATATATATTTATTATTATATAATACAATATTACAATATTAAAGAGTCCTTGTGGCCAGGGTAGTCCTGCTGCCCCGGTCTGGGACCATCTCCTCTCTCCCTCACTCTCACACTCCCTCTCTGTCCTTCGTCCTATATCCTCTTCTAGTCTTCGTCCTGCTCCGACAGCAGCGCCCCCTGCAAGTCCCACGTCCGGTCCTGAAACAACCACAAACTTCTTTAAAATCAATCATCTTAAAATTTGTTTTAATAAATAAATGATATAAACTGATTGAAATAGTTTATATGAGGCGTCCAGTTGCAAAACTAAATTTCTAAACTTTTCACCAGCATCCAAAAACCATAGCAATATGATGCCCAATTGATATGAATGTAATTTTTTCTTGTATAATAAGCAGAAAAATAGATGGTTTTAGTTGGGCAAGCGTAATAAGGGCCTCTGTTGAACAGTTTTTTTTTTTGTTTGTTTTTTTGGTTTTTATTCTGTACTTACTCCGTTTTGCAACAGTTTGAGACTTATTTTTGATAATGAAATAAATACCTGTCATGAGCTGATTTATGGAATTAAAATGATGGATTAAAAATAATTTTACGTTAAAAAATTTTACTTAATAGATTGGTAAACAATAAAAACGGATAGGAAAATAATAAACGATATATGTACATACATGGACTAGTCTATGTAATCACAATACACATTTTCCTAAAAAAATTATTATTCTTTCTCATCTTACTTCTAGGCAGACTTTTAGTAAAACAATTTTTCATTAAAAAATATTTGTATACATTTAGAATACTGATGAACAATAAAGTATTAATCTATGTAGTAGTGTCAAAATATTATTGACTCTGTTTTTTAGTATGCAACTTAAACATTCAAAACAAATATCTATCTAAAAACTTTTATATAATGTTTAAAAACATTTATTAGTTTAAAAAAAAATGAAATAAAATTTTAAAAATGGACTAGTCAATAGTAATTAGGATCACAATAATATATAACTTTTCTAAACAGCTAATTGTATTTCTTCCACCTCGTTTGTGCCTCCTAAATCTGACAAATAATATGCATAATATGGCAGCCATATTGTGAGATACTCCCTTTTGGTACTGTGATTGGCATGGTTTTACTTCCTTTGGCAACAGTACGTTATCTTTAATTGTAAATTTGAACAGCTTTTCCTTCGTTTTCAAACCTAAAACCTAGTCAGTCTTCTGCGTGGCAAGGAGCTGGATCGAACTCAATTCCGATTTTCGGTGGATTCGCTAAGTTTTGCAATTATATAAACATATATAATTTATATATGTACCTTATATATAAACTGCATTAAAAAAAAGATAATTAGTTATTTAATTGGTACTTATAATCAAAATAGGAATACTGAAGAATTTAATCGTAGAAAATATGGCTTGGGTTGTATTCAAAAGGTGAAAAAAAACACTTGAGATAACAAAAAAAAAAAAAAAAAATCACAATCTGATTGTGTGCCAACGTTTCGACCTGATTTTCTGGACTTTTCTGGCCTTTATATGTAACCGGTAAATTAATAATTAAATTAAATCATAAAATAACTGACATTCAACATATTTATTCCATTTATACTAGCATAGTCCTCTTCATAAAACTCTAATACTTGGATGTTATCATCATCAGAAAATAATTATGACGGTTGAGTGATGTGCATAGAAAATGTGTTCTCTTGTTGGCAGAAATGTATCGAATATTTAAAATATATATATATATATATATATAAGTTATCAGTATAGATAGACTCTATTGTAATAGAATTAGGATTCAGGATTAAGGATTGTTATTAGTTTAAGTAAACAGATAAGGACCTTATATATAGGAGATCTATATGAATAAAGTCAGTTGTTATACAGTAGCCGTGTGTGTCATTCTACCCGATTACCCCTTTTTTTAAGTCATTAGTTCAGTCTTATCATAACTGGTGCCGAAACCCGGGAGTGTTATCGTGCCGGAATTAATTGATCAATTTTTAGGAGTTGCATTCAATAGCCTCAGTGAGATGCCGGACACAGAGGAACTCTCCAGACTCGAATACCAACTAGCTCAGTCGCAAGTTGAGAGGGCGAAACTCGAATCGCAGTTGGCGAAAAGCGAATGAGACGATGCAGCTGGAGTTACTAAAAGTAAGAACTCAGAACTCGGCTTTCATTCACGAGGTCATAGGCCAGCTTGAGCCATTCACCGGAGTTACGGGTGATCTCGAACACTTCATAAAAGGTGGTGACCAAATTAAGGAGCTCATGCAGTCGAGGCTGGACACAGGGACATTACTGCAGGCCGATGTAACGATGTTAGAGGCGTCCTTAGTGGGCCGAATATCAAGATAAATTCTCAACACAATCCAAGGGGACACTACTGTGTCGTGGGACACACTTAAGGTACGTCTTAAAAAACTGTATGGCGGAGGTAGATGGTCTCCGGACGAAGACACATTCTACCTACTTAAAGAAAGAAGGAGATCGGGCCAATCAGAGGGCGACTTTGCCGAGAAATTACTATTGCTCCACAACAGGCTGGTGGAGAAGACAGTGGAGACATTTGGGCAGGTCGAAGCCGGGCAGCGTATGGAATTCATAAGAAGAATTCTGAAGGTCCAGTTGAACCACTATGTCGATCGCCCCGAATCACTCCCACGGGACAAGGATTTCATAACATGTGCCCACGAACTAATAGACGCTCGTGAACGTAAAGAGACCCGATTCAGGAGCCCTGAAAAAGACTGGATCGAGGTCAGAAGGCCCAGTAGGAAACACGTAGTCCGCCCCCAGACACAGTGGAGGAGAGCGGAATTTCGAGAAACGGACAAACCAAGCACCTGAGGACCGTCGACGAAAGCAAGAGAGGAGGTGCTACGAATGTAACCAAACGGGGCATCTAGCAGCACAGTGCAACCTCACGAGGTGCTACGAGTGCGGCAGGAAAGGACACGTCGCAAGGGAATGTCCAAGACGGAATAGTCGGCCAAATAGGAGAGGACCACAACCGGAGCCTATGGAGGTCAACAATCAGGAGTGGAACAGGAGACAAACACTCAGGGGAAGCGGAGGGCGCTCTTCGAGCTCAGAGTCTTCAGGAGAAGAAAGTATACGCTCCGAGCGCAGCACTCCGGTCTCGAGAGGAAATGAGGTGAGTCGTGGGAACCCCTGGAGGGGCGGTACTTCCGGATCCGAGGTCGTGGTGCGGAAACCTAAGTTGGAATGAGGATACGAGGACGAGCGGGGCAACTTCCCACGCGAGTTATTAATAAATAACAATGGGATAAAGGGAGGAGGTTTGAGGTTGCCCGTGGCGAAGTTGGGGGGGTCGGACATTAGGTTCCTAATTGATACGGGGAGTACAAATTCACTTATTAGTAAACGGGGGGCGGAATTACTAGGAATATGGGGATCACATCAGAGGTGCGAGTGCAAAATCACCACAGTGAGCGGGCAGTGCAGTACGTTGGGTGAGGGGTATTTTGATGCTACGAGGCTGGCGGGAAAGGACGTGCAGATCAAATTACACATCACAGAGAATTTGAGACCGGAATACGATCTGATAGTCGGGTGTGACCTATTACGGCGAGCGGGATTGGAAATGCAGATAAAGCAAGGGCGCTGTCAGTTCCGGTTGGGAGATCGGGAATACCGGACCACGGTGGTGGGATCAGGTCAGGGCGTTGAGATCGGGGCGGTCGAGTGTGGTCAGAAAACCGTTGAGGATGTCGTAGGTCGATATTCGGATCTGTTTTACCGGGAGGGCGAGAACCTGCCAACTACGGGGAAAACGGTACACCGGATCGCACTTAAGACAGACAGGCCGGTCTACGTTAAGGATAGGAGGTACCCGCAAGCGATGAGGGAGGTTATTCGGAAACAGCTAGCGGAATTGTTACGACAAGGAATAATTAGACGAAGCAATTCCCCTTTTAATAGCCCTCTGTGGGTCGTCGAGAAGAAGCAAAATATGCCCGGGGGAGAGAGACAGTATCGCGTTGTTGTCGACTATCGGAAGTTGAACGAGGTAACACAAGACGAACGCTACCCCCTACCCCGGGTTGAGGATATACTTGATAGATTGGCAGGAGCGGCCATCTTTAGTACATTAGACCTCAAAAGCGGGTATCATCAAGTCAGGATGGCCGAAGAGGATATCGAGAAAACCGCTTTTTCCTGGGAAAGGGGGCATTACGAATTCGTAAGAATGCCGTTCGGGTTGAAAGGGGCCCCGCTGACGTTTCAACGCCTTATGGATGAATTCCAGAGAGGGTTAGGGGAAGATTTCGCTCAGGTCTACATGGACGACCTCATAGTGTTCAGTAGATCGGAAGCGGAACATGTCGAACATTTGGAAACTGTATTTCATAGAATCCGACAATTTGGGCTTAAGCTGTCGCGGGAAAAAATCAAAATTCGGGCTGAGTGAAATTAGATTCCTTGGACATGTGGTGTCGCGATCAGGAGTGCGACCCAATCAGGAACGAGTAAGGGCGATTCAGGAAGCCCCATTGCCGAGTAATGCCCGTGGGGTTAGGCGCTTTCTGGGGATGGTCAACTATTATCGACGTTTCATTCCGAGTGTCGCAGAGTTAACGCAACCACTGACAGAGATACTGAAAAAGGGTAGGCGATTTGCGCTGGGGCCAGCTCAGCTGGAAAGCATTAGGAAATGCAGGGAAGCCCTGACATCACAACCCCTACTAGCATTCCCCGACTTCCGACTCATGTTTCGGATCACCACGGACGCGAGCGCGGTGGCTATCGGAGCCGTCTTATCTCAGAATTTCACCGAAGGCGAGAAGCCGATAGCATACGCCAGTCGGAAATTGAACGGAGCGGAGAGTCGTTACAGCGCCATAGAGAGGGAATTATTGGCGGTAGTGTGGGCGATCGAATATTTCCGACCTTACGTCTACGGGCGAACATTCGAATTATTTACCGACCATAAACCTCTGGTTTACTTGAACACCCTTAGAGAATTGTCAGCAAGGGTGTCAAGGTGGAAAGAACGGCTAGCAGCTTATACATTCCGAGTCATCCACAGGAAGGGGGTGGAGAACGCGGGTGGCAGATTGGCTCTCGCGGGATCTTGTAGTAAATGCTATCGACGGGGAAGGCACCTCCACGGAACCATTTGCGCTGCGGTATTTACGAGACTGGGCGGAGAACGGACCCGAAATACCACCAGTGCGTCGAGAGTCTGAGGATAATTCGATCGGGTCTGACCGACCGGGGGAGTTACCGGAAGTCGACGAAATAATAAACGACAAACGGGTACAAATTATTATTCGCTCGAAACAAGGACAGGGCGTCGAAACCAAAGCACATACGGCGGAAGGTTCCTCGGTGGTAATAGTGAGGGCCCCAGCTACGATAGAGGACGACGCATTAGAACGAGTATTCACAGAATTTGCTGTACCCGGTCGTGGATGCCACATTTTCGTTGGGAATAAACTCCTTATTGAAAAATTGCGAAGGTTATGGCGGCAAGAACGGATAGGAATGGGTTATACGATAACGAGGTGCTTGCGGGAAGTCGAGACGATATCGGATAAGGCGAGGCAACGCCAAATCGTGTCAGACCATCATGTAGGGAAATCAAATCATCGGGGGATTGAAGAAACCTTGCGAGCCCTAAAACGGCTATATTTTTGGAAAGCAATGGGAGGTACAGTACGGGAGGTTGTCGAAGGATGCGAGATTTGCAAAAGAGCTAAATATGACAGGAGACCGCCGGTAGCGGAACAGATAGTCTCCCCCACGGCATCGGAACCGTTGAGACTAATTCAAATCGACGTGTATTCTAATGAGGGTCAATCCTGGCTTACGGCTATTGACTCTTTTAGTAAGTTAGCTATGGCATATCCCGTCGAGGAGAAGACGCCGGGCGCGGTTTGGGAAGGAGTGCTTCAATGGTGCGCAACGTACGGGGTGCCGGAGGAAATTGTCTCGGACTGCGGTCGCGAATTCGACAATGCACTAATAAGGGAGGAAAGCAAAACGCTAGGGATTTCATGGAGACTGAATACTCCTCACCACATTACAGGGAGAGGGGCGGTCGAGCGACTGCATAATACACTCGGAGAACATCTCCGGCTCCTTAAGCTGGGGCGGAATTTAGACCCATACGAGGCAATGCCGCGAGCAGTGATCGCGTATAACCACACGATTCATTCGGCGACAGGGCTATCACCGGTGGAAATCGTCTTCGGACAAACTCGCCGGGACCGAGGAGATCTTATAACGGTCAACAATGACGTATTGCGGGAGCAACTTTCGCAGGCACGTGTGGCGCGACAAACGGCATGGCGTACAGTCCGGGAGAAGCTTATACGGGAAAAATCCACAAGAGTAACTAAGACAAACGAACAGCTGAAAGGGGCGTCGAGAGAATCCCTTCCTCTAGGAACAATTGTATACCGGCGGTTGAGAACGGCGCGTAATAAAACAGCAGCTCGATACGAGGGCCCCTTTACGATCATTACGATAAGGGAACACAATCGTTATACGATTCGGGACGTAAACCACCCCTCGCGGGTCCGGACCGTTCATTTGGGGGAACTACGAATCCCTCATAAGGTGCCTCAGACCAGACCGGAGGCTGTGCGTCAGGAGTGAGTGATGTGATTAACAAGTTAGTATTTTATTTTTCAGCAGTGTTAGTTGTTCTGTTGTTCCCACTTTAGAACTCATGTATAGATATATTGTTTTCTTAGTTTTGTAACAAGTAGCATGTAAGTTTTTATGTTTCTTTTGTTTTAGCTTGTAAGTCAATATGTATCAAGAAGTTTTTTTTCCTTTGTTGTTTTGTTTTAAAAAGTTCCTCCTGGAGAAGGAACTGGAAGGGGGGAGTTATCAGTATAGATAGACTCTATTGTAATAGAATTAGGATTCAGGATTAAGGATTGTTATTAGTTTAAGTAAACAGATAAGGACCTTATATATAGGAGATCTATATGAATAAAGTCAGTTGTTATACAGTAGCCGTGTGTGTCATTCTACCCGATTACCCCTTTTTTTAAGTCATTAGTTCAGTCTTATCATAACTTATATATATATATATATATATATATATATATATATATATATATATATATATATATATATATATATATATACATATATATATATTTATTGATATTTAAAACTGTATACATGTAAGGTAAACCAGAGAGTTATCGACACCCTTGAAGAAATCGTCGAAAATATGAATATTTAAATGATGGAAAAAATAGGATGATAAAGTTGAAAGTTGCAGTGATTTACCCTTAGTCTTTAAATGTTTTTTTTTTGTATATTATTCCTTGATTAAAAAATTTTGATTCTATCAGCATATACTTAAATTGTTTAATAGTATTTTATTTAAGTTTGAGACTTGTTTATTTTTTGGTGCAACATTAAAAAATGTGAATTGTAAAAATTATATAAGAAATAAAGAAATTAAAAAAAAAAAAAAACTATACATTAAGCTGTTAAATTAATGAATTTTACAGCCAAACATTATTTCTGGAATGTATTTTACAAGATAGTGACAATAAATGAAGTTAAATCAGTTACTGACACCCTATAAATATCTTTTAAAATACCGACAGAATTGAGTTGTGGGATTTAAAAGGAATTTAATGATTTTTTTGTTTTCTAATTTTTAAATTAGTGTTAATAACTGTCTGGTTTTCCCTACAGCAAGTAAGTCTGAGGAAAATGATTGCAGTGTTGTCAATAACATGTAAAGAACTACTGACTAGCAGCAATTAAATAATAGTTTTACATTAAAAGGTCTCTTCTTTTCCGACGCCTCGGAGGATTGTCGGAAATCAAATGTGAGGCAAGTGAGAGACTAGTGGAATCGAGTGGGTATGGAATTTACTTTAAAATGATAGGTATCTGGTGTGAGCTAAATCAGCAACATATGGAACATTATGTTTTTTATGTTTAAGATTTTTAAGATTACATGACTGGCTTAATATTTGGAAAGTACATATAAATTACGTCAAATCGCAACACATTACATTTACACTTCGACTTGAAACATGCCCACCAGTTTTTCTTGACAACACACCGATTCCTCAAACAGACACTGTACACTACCTTGGTCTTACGTTTGACCGAAGAATGACATGGGGTCCACATATAAAGAAAAAAAGTAAAACGCTTAACCAAAGACTAAGACTTTTATATTCACTCCTCTCCAAACGTTCAACTCTACAACTTAAACAAAAAATTAACACTGATACTTACTTACTGAAACCTATTTGGACATACGCTTCTCAGATATACGGGACAGCTAAAAAGACACATATTAACAAACTCCAAATCTTCCAGGCAAAAACATTCAGGACAATTACAAAAGCCCCATGGTACGTAAGCAACATAACTTTTAAAGCATAGCAACAGTAAAGAACAAATACAAACCTACTACAAACGATTCCACGAAAAACTACATGGACATCCTAATACACAAATAAACAACATGGCCACAACATATATTCCCGACAACACACAGAGAAGACTAAAAAGGAGCTGGATGAGAGACCTCCTTGACTAAAATAATAAAATAAAATAAAGAATGGGAGGTGCCGCTGGGTTCTGCTCCCTCTCATGCCTTTCAAGCCATTTAAATTCGTACAGCAAATTCACTGGTTGTCAAATTTTATTTGACAGGTATGAATAAATATATAAAGTCAAAAAAAAAAAAAAAAAAAAAAAAAAAAAAAAAAAAAAAAAAAAAAAAAAAAAAAAAAAAAATTTGTAGCATTTTACGAAAAATATTGGACTAAAAGAATTTGGATACGAGAATAATTAAAAGATTTAGTAGAGCGCCAAAGCTCAATTCCTTATTTTTAAACGGGTTATTATTACAATAATGTTAATTATAAGTCTTTTGTAGTTTATTGGGAGCTTTGAACACTTGTATAGTAAATATAGAATATTCTGAAATGAAGAGCAGTTTCTTATCTTTTAAGTTTTTAGAGTCCCAAAGATTAAATTATTAATTTAAAAAAAAAATGTGTTATTTCATATTTTAAAACCATTAACCTGCATCAATTTCAGGAGAACTCAATATGTTGTTTTATAATGGATATCCATGATTTTTTTTTTATTTATTTATATAGTGAGTATTGTTAAATTTATTTATTAATTTATATACTTTTTATATGTTTTAACAATAAATACTGACAATCAGTAGTGAATTTAGGTTTTTTAAAATTAATTTAGCCCTATGAGACTATGAGGTACCTTTGATGTAAGATATCAGATTACCTCATCACATTAGCACACCAGGAGGCCACAGCCAACTAGATTCCTTCATATCGAGAGTGCTGCGCTCTGATGGATCAAGCCAAGCTAGTCTCCAGCTTGGCCGTACCCTCCGAGAACAAGAGGACCAGAGTCGATTATCGCCCTTTTAAAGATAGCTTTGGCTGCTCCAGATGGAATTAGAGGCGCTAACCTCACCGCTTTGGAGGGGGAGCTAATTTCCTCCAAACCGATCCCGCCAATCTGCTCTCTTAATCAACTCGCTCAGCTGCTTCTGCTTCGATAGATCGATTCCAGTGTCCTCGATGAGATTTATTTCGCAGTCGATTACAGATAAATATTTTTTATTTTATTTTATTTTTTAAATATACATTTATTGAAATTTACAACTTAACAAAATATATACATTAAGTAAATGTAGAACACGATATAGAAGAGTGGCGGTGGGAGTTCGGGGCGGGATTAAGAGATGGCTCCTGTTATAAGGACACTGTTTTACAGATCTGCCAGGATCTGACGATTTTTTGAGGCCGAAGAACACTCTTGGCCACTCTCTCCATCCACAATTAGAATTAGCTTTTTCGTCCTTAAGGATTGCTGTTTTAACGGTTTTTTTAAGTTATCCGAAGGATAACTTCCGCCATTGTTGTCCTCCAGGATACTGTTTTAAAATATTTAACGGTTTTAAGATGGCGGACCTTAAAAGGACACTTTTTAAAACATATTCGACTATTTAACTGTTTTAAGGCGGCGGAAGGATATTAATTCGTTGTTAACCCATTCTATGGGAGGCTGAAGATAGTTTTTCAACGCTAACGACTCTTTCCCGTTTACTCTTTTTGCTAAAAAGGTACGATATAGAAGAGTGGCGGTGGGGGTTCGGGACGAGAACCGGTGTGTTCAACGTGGTATGGCCGTGTGGAATCAAGGTTAACCCCAAGAAAACTGACGCTATTGTGATGTCCTTTGCTAAATTCAGGAGATCCCCAGAGATTGCCTAAGCACTTCACAGTAGACAATGTTGAGCAACCAATATCTAGCTCCATTCTATATCTTGGGGTCAACATTGACCGACACCTGACCTTCTCCACCCCCACGTGAAGAGCAGGATCAAACAGGCCAGGGCAAAGACCTACCGCCTCTATCATCTCTTGACTTCTCCCCAACTATCCCTCCGCCTCAAGCTCCAGATATACAAATCCATAATTAGACCCACCCTACTCCATGGAGCTCCACTGCTGCACCACATGTACAAGAGTACACTACATGCCCTCCAAACGTTCCAGAACACCGTCCTTCGGCGAATCGTCCGTGGTACCAACCTTCAGAGGGCCAAAAACAGTCACATCCTAGAACAGCTGAGGATGCCTTCCATCCCGACCTACATTGGCCGCCGACATATCAAATTTTTTGATGGTCTGAAGCACTGTTCCAACCCTCTCTTCAGGGACGTAGCCCCGCCTCCCAGGCCTGGGAGGTGGCAAGGTTTGACCCCCTTAGCGGACGTACTCGCCGAGGGAAGGGGTTCAGGCTCAACAGACTGACCCGTTAGAACCACCACCGCCAGCAGAGTGACTCCTCCTCGCTCAACATAGAAGAAGGAAGACCATCCGTCAACAGAGTGGATCCAGCAGCTGCCGAGGACACCCATCTTCAAATGCCGCAAGGCAATCCAAGATCCTAATATATATATATATATTGTATATTATATTGTATGTATTGTAAATAAATGGAGGATTGGAAGAAAAAAAAAAAAAAAAAAAAAAAAAAAAAAAAAAAAAAAAAAAAAAAAAAAAAAAAGGGGGGGGGTTCGGGGCGGGATTTAAAACTTGAAAAGAACTACTAATCAGTAGCACTTTATTAAAAATTCTACACTAGAAGGTCTCAAAGGCCATTTTCGTTTCAGACGCCTCGGAGGATTATCAGGAATGGAGTGGGAATCAAGTTGAGAAACTAACGGATTTGAGTGATTATAGAGCTGACTATGAAAGGATGGGTATCTGGTGTAAGCTTAATCAGCAACAGATGGAACATCAAGATCTTTATGGATAAGTTTATTGGTGACAAAGTAAAGAGGACAAAGTGGAGCCCAAAAGCTCAACTCCGTACGTCCAAATAGGTCAAATCACAGTCATGTATATTAACATTTTCTAATTAATTGGGAGCATTGAACGCTTGTTTAGTAAATGTTGAAGTAGTCTGTAACGACGGGCAGTTTCTTGTCACTTTAGTCTTGTAAGTGGATTCCAAGTTAGGCGTTTGTCCAAGAGGAGTCCTTGGTAGCGGAACAGATAAATATAAAAATGTTTTTCTCAAGTTCAAATATTTCGACTATAATCAAGATGCAATACTTAGCAGTGAATACCTAAGCTTAAAATTAATATAACATGAAGAGAATAGTCGACGATTAAATATTTAATAAATCATTAAAAATAATTGAAGGGTTTGTTGGACGGAGGGGGGAAGGGGTCATTTTAATTTTTTTAAATAAAATTTAGTATTTTGGTGCAGAAATGTTAGGTAGTTGTTCAAAATAAATAGAAAAATACATATGAAGATAAAGCCGGATCATGTCTTGAGCATAAGGAAAGTATTTTTATTTCAAATAGCATACAAAACTACAATTAGTCCAGCCAATGAGCGCTTAAACGAGGGGTGTAGAGGGCATAGAATAAGTGATAATTTTTGATTTCATATTTAGAATTTAAACATACTAAAAGTCCCCACCCCTGGTGGGTGAGCTAACGGTGGGGGGAGGGGAGAAGTTCAATTCTTTTGTTATTCCGATTATATCTCGAAAACGGTTGACTCTAGAAACATATGTTTCAATAAACATAAAAGCTAATTAAATATCCTATATAATTAGTTTTATATAAATTTGTCGTAATTCTAACAGTTTACGAGATATTCGTTAATGAAAATCGGTGATTTTTTGGGATAAACAACCTCACTTTCTGACAAACTTTTGCTTCTAGTACCTTCCAAAATCGTTCTCGGAAAAAATATCAGTAAATTGTAGAGCATTAAGTTTACTTTAATTTCATTAATACTTTTTTGGTATTTGAAGCAAATGTTTAACAAAAAGTGATGTGAACATTTTTTTTATTTCTAAAATTATCTGTTATTAATAACTTATATCTCGAAAACTGTTGGAATTTCGACGAATATGTATATAATTAATTTTATGTAAAATTGAATTAGCTTTAATTTTGATATGTAGAATATTTTTCTAGAGTTTACCGTTTTCGAGATATAATTGAAATACCAACAAAATTGAACTTCTCCTCTTCCCTCCCAACCATTAGCTCACCCTCCAGCGGCGGGGACTTTTAGTATGTTTACCTTCTAACTATTCTTAAGAAAGCTATGAAGTTAAAAATTATCGGATATTCCATGCACTCTACACCCCTCGTTTCAGGACTCATTGACTGGACTAAGTGTCATTGGTGTTCGAGATAAAGGTCTGCAAGAAGGTTTTTCTGGGTTCATTGAATTTAGAGGAGTGCAGTAGTAGGTGACTCATGCAGTCCTCCACAGAAAGTACAATTTTTGTTTCCTTCAAGCGAAATTGTCGTGTTCTTCAAATACATCTTGATGAGTGCCGAGCTGGAAACTCTTAATTGACTCACAGTTCTCACTTTATGAAGCCAACTTAAAATGTTAAATATTTTTCTGGTTTTCCAATGTTGAAACTGCTAATATACCAGTAGATTGGGTTAGGGGCTGAATTTAAAACCCTGTTGATATCTATGGACAAAAGTTGGGTCGTTATTCTTTGCAAGATATCATCTTTTTGTCGTATCAAGTAATTTCCCTCAATACGTAAACATTCCTCTTTGCAACCTAGTGATTCGAAGATTGATCTCACTTGTGTAACCCAATTGAAGTCATATTCGTGCTTGTTTCTTATTTTATCAAGCTCAATAAGCCTGTTAAAGCAAACCCGCAGGAGTCTGTCTTCGGACATGTTTGAGAGTTTTGTCCACAAGTTCATTAGTTTCTTTATAAGAGTAACACCATACAGATTTAATTAATAAAATTGCTGATAGTGTTAACATGATATTAAAAAAAAAAAAAAAAAAAAAAACAGAGTTACTCGTTATCAAGAAAATGTGGACACAAAAACTCGGGGAATGTTTTCAATTTGGACTGGACTAGAAGAAGGAGGCGATGTTTGGCCGGAGAGCCATCCAATCCCAAGCACAATGACGTTCCGCACACAATGCGTCCCCTTCCCGGTTTCTCCATTCGCCTTGAAAAAACTCTATTAGCAGTCCCCAACCCATTGCGCGTAGTATAAATACAATCTAAATGTTTTTGTATTAATTAATTCTAGCATGAAGTAATTAGAATAAATAATTGTATCATTATTTATAAATAATTCACGTTTGGACTTGAGGAAGATATTAGGGAACTATGGGATTAACCCAGAAGTATACATGGTGTTGAATATTCGATGGTCTCTTCCTTTTTTTCCACAGTTTTTGAAATTTTGAAACGAAACTCTCAAGGTCTTAACTGTGTCAAATAAAGTTTCTTTTCAGGTTATAGTAAGCTCTCCAACCTTTTCCAGTTTTTCTCCAGCGACCCTAAATTTGGAATTCTCAATGGAATGTCATATTTTTTACGACGGATTTCGATAGAAAATCAAATTTGAATCGATTTTATACCAGTGAATGTTTTTATACGGGACACCGTTTTACGCAAATCGCGAAAAAATCATTTAAAGAAAATAATCAGTCTAAAACTGGTATCGCATAAATAAAATAAACTTTGAACAAAAATATGAAATTAAGGCCTTCCCACGGTTGGTACGACCCCAACAATAACCTAAAACAGGTCGACTTGGAAGGTTTCCCCCGAGAGGCTCAAATCGTCGAAAAGCCCGTGATGAAACTAATATCATTTATGTACTGGCTACGGTGGAAGCGTATCCTCATCGGAGCATTCGAGACATAGCCAGGGATACCCACTTAAGCATTGGAACGGTGTGGGTCATACTAAAACAACACCGTATGAGGCCGTACCATATTTCACCTTATCAGGCTCTAACTCCACAAGATGCTGAAAGAATGAGGCTAAGGTTCTGTCATTATGTGAGTATCCATGGCTATGTCTCGGATGTTTCGATGAGGATACGCTTCCACCGTAGCCAGTACATAAATGATATTAGTTTTATCACGGGCTTTTCGACGATTTGAGCATCTCGTGGAAAAACCGTTCGTCGTATTTTAGTCGCGGGAAGGTCTTAATTTCATATTTGTGTTCAAAGGTTTTTTTTTTTTTTTTTTCTTTCTATCTTAATTCACAACTGTCAAACACATTAATGACAACCAGCAAATGAGAGGGCTGAAAAAAACAATAAGAAGGATTGTTCAAAGTTTATTTTATTTTTGCAATAACAGTTTTAGACTGCTTAGTTTCTTAAAATGATTTTTCACGATTTGCGGCGGGATAAAAAAAATTACCAGTATAAAATCGATTCAAAATTAATTTTCTATCGAAATCCGTCGTAAAAAATACCACATCCTATTGGGAATTCTAAAGTTAGGGTCACTGGAGAAGAACTGGAGAAGGTGGGAGAGCTTACTATAACCTGAAAAGAAACTTTATTTGACACAGTTAACCCCTGAGAGTTTTTTTTCAAAATTTCAAAAACTGTAGAGAAAAGGGGGTAGCCATCGAATATTGAACACCCTTTAAAAACATGTAGAAAAAATAACAGATGAAGTTCGGAAAAAGAGACTAATCTCCTATGGGCACATGCAAAGAATGAGTCCTAGCAGATTAACAAGAAAAATTATACATTTTAAAAGATTAAAAGGCAAACCTAATTGGCTTCAGAAGGCACATGAAGATTTGAAAGAAATTGGCTTAAACAAAGAAGAAATTGAAGACAGAACAAACTATATAAAACTAAAATTTTATTGTGTGAAGGCTTCCAAGACAAAACATCTCCAAAAAGACAGGGGAGGAAAATGGACGGCAGAAGAGAGGAAAGAGAAAAGTGAACAGTGGTTTGGTGGCTTGAATGTGGCCTTTTAAGAAAAAAAAAAATTATCTTATGTGCGTTTGTTAGCTTTTTTAAAAAACGGGGAGTTTTTGTTTTTTAAAAGATGGAACCTAATAAAAATGTATATCGGGGAGAAAAATATCGACAATCTGCGTATCGAAAATTCATAAATTATCGATTCACTAATATATTGCTGTTTCTTTTGTTTATACCATCTTTTTTTTTTAAAATACCATCTCAATCCTAATCATGTTACAATGATATTTCTTTTTATTTTATCGTTTGAGTTAATTTATTTCACAATATTTCTGGAAATTAAAGATAAATTGTAATATCATAAATACTTGTTGTAATTAACCTTCCATCGGTCGCGCCGTTGTATTTTGTACAACAATCGAATTTCGGGAAGCTTCCTGGAAAATTGGTCTTAGCTATCCCTCGAAATACTCATTTATTTGCCACAGTGGTAGGAGGGATACGTTCCTGTATGAAAAATATTTAGTCCTCAGGGTTACATAATGTACAACAAGCGACCGCTCTCGTTTTGTTTTTTTCTCTCGCCCCTTTCTCGGCAATCAGCAGGATTCGATATAATGTAAGGAGGATTCTTTTACATTTTTCCTTTTTTTTTTATCTTAGTGAGCGAATTATTATTTGGAATGTTTTTATTAGTTGAAAACCTATAAAATTAGAACATATTCCTCGAATTTTGCAGAGCTAGACGAAAAAAGAACCGGACAATCAAGTAAACATTTAGATTTGAGTGAAGATGAGATAGAAAATGTTCTAGATCATGATACAGATACCTATGTTGAGGGTAGATATGGAAAAGGAGTGGGGGGGGGGCAGCCATGGGATATCTACATTATATTTGTAAAAATCGTCTCTTAAAAAAATTTGTTTACAATAATTGATTATAAAAACAATCATTCTATACCTGTAAATAATTATATTTGACTGTAATATTGTAAATAAAAATTCATCTAGTTATGAGCGAAACAGAACCTTTTGAGGCAGAATATTTCCCATATACATCGAACTGTATTCTCTATTCAAACAAAAAGGATCGATATTCCATTAATAGGAATGGAAATTTATAAGAGAAATAGCGACATCATGTTTATTGAAGATAATTGTTTCTGATAACGAAACTTGTTTTGTTGTAATTTATAGTTATAGCTACCCAAATACATAAAAAATAAAATAATACTATATCGTTTTTCGATTTGGTATTAAATTCATCAAGAAAATATTTATCTAACTAATTCAAAAAAGTAATCTGTGTTTGTTTATCTATATTTTTATTAACCGCAAATGGTTATAGATAATACGGCGTATAAAAAAATGACCGTTTTATCAAATTTCAGAGTTCAAAAGTCTGTAAATATCTTAATGCTATTTATTATTTACCAATACTTAATAATCCCTTGAGAGCATTCTCTAAGCTTGTTTCTAAGACTGGACTTCTTCAAAAAAAGCCTCAGTTTCAGTTATTTATTTCAAAGAAGAAACATGACAATGTCGTAACTTTAAGACATTAATGGAAAAAAAAAAATTCACAGCCGCTGAAGAAACTCGTGAAATTATTAAATATGAGGGGAAGGTGTCCTTGAAGAGCGCACTGCGCGGCGTTGGTTTGAAAAATTTAAAAGTGGAGATACGACGTTGGAAAGAAAGAAAGGCTCCGAGCGGCCATTAATGGATGTTGATGAGGTTCTGAAGAAAGCTGTTGCGTCAAATTCCTCCACAAGTACTTGCTAAGCAGTGTGGTGTGTCGAAAGATACTGTTAGTCGCTATGGGGAAGGTGAAAACGATCTGTAGTCTGGTCCCTCACGAACTTACTGCTTAATAATCAGCAGAAAAGTTTACAGAACTTCATGGGTTAGAACTCCTGCTTCATCCACAATATAGTACGGGATTACTACTTGTTTTGATCTATGGCCCATTTTCTTCAAGGGAAAACAATTGATAATTTTGCGGAAGTTGAAAATGCTGTCCAAGAGTTCTTTGACAGCCATCCCAAGGAATGGTATCAGCGTGGCATCGAGCGATTGGCTAGCAGATGGGTAATGACGGTAGATAACAATGGACTATACTTTGAGTATTAATTGTATTTTATATCAAAGAAATTATGATACCAATATTTGTTTAAGAAACGGTAGTTTTTTGTTTTTATTTATACACCCCATTATTATAAAAATTAATTTTAGATATATCCTTATTAAATATTTAATTAGATAAATTCATAGTATTTTGATTGTAAAAATATAAAAAATGCCAATATAAAAGCAGATAAATTCTAACTGTCCGAAAAAAACAGCTGTTTTTTTTGTTCCATTCCCTTCTTGATAACTCTCTTGGGGAGGTGTAATTTGTAGCGAGCAGTTCTACAGCAGTATCTTTATCATTTGCCACAATTTATTTCTTTATAATTATTATTTTTATTTTTATTTCACTCCGAGTTAACTTTAATTTTGATAATTATTATAATCTGTTGCATTTGAGGCCAATAAGTAATAGAAGAATTAATGTAAATTAAGAATTAAATTAATATAATAAATATAATTTTCTTTTTAATATTAAAAAAAATAATACATTAAGAATTAATTTGTCCAGTCTAAACGCAACTGATAAAACAAATTTACTTTGGTATGTAGAGGTTTTCAGATTAAAACTTTGTTTTGTAGAGGTGCGGGGTAAGTTAAAGAATCTTCAAAAATTCGATATATCGAGTTCTTCTTAACCAATCCTGTGATATGTGGAGGTAAAAACAACAAAGGAGTGACAGGCAGATTAAAGAGGAACAGAAAAACATCGATTTATCAAGACAATCGCTATTTCGAGGTTCCACTGTGTTATCGTAAAGTGTATCTATATGCAAGAAAACAGTTATTATAATTAAAGAAATTAAAGCCACTTTACCATACCCCGAAAAGTAAATGAATTAAATTGAATATTATTCATTTCATTGCAAATATAAATCTGATCATCAGCTGTTATAAAACGTGTTATACGCCTATAAGTAAACACAATGAATAACCCCAACTCCCATCACAACAATACGTAAAAACGTCAATTGTTATTGCCGGGACTAAACAATAGAATTAATAATCTATTATGTTCAGTCTGCCCTTAAACAAGAGGGGTCCGTTATTGTCACCAAGCCCAAGCTAATAATTTTCCAGAGGTTATTCCATATTATTAGTTTGGTGTAGATTATGTTTGTTTTGTTTATAAATCTGATGTTTTAAACATGATTCTTTATTTAAGATATATTTAAATATAAACGATTCGTATGAAATATACAAATAATAAATTTCTCCATGACTAGGAAAAACAATAGATCATGAATATGAATATGAATCTACTACTTCTGATATAAAAACCACCGTCAAATTTTCGATCCGAGCAACATCATCAGACCTAGAGCGTGTCAAAAAAAGATCTAATATTTGAAAAATGAAGGAGAAGTGTTACTTTTTTCATCCAAACTAATATAGTTCCTAAACTGTAGGTCCAAGCGACAAATATTATATGGTAAAAATTATTCTCCATAAAATTTCTGACAAGGTGGCTGTCCTTAAATTCAGGGGTTCCCAACCTTTTCGCATCTGCGTACCATTTGACTTTTTGAAAAATTTTGGCGTACCACCAGGCCTAAATGTTTAATTAAACGTACAATATTTACTTTTCTAAAAGTGTTTAAAAGCTTTTTGAATTAAATTCCTGAGAAAACTTCATATTTAATGGTTAGATATTTGTTTATTTATAACATGCTTATAATAAAGGAGAAATAAAAAGATTAAAATGGTATTAATTTATTAGCCATAGGTCTAAAAACATAAAAAAAAAAAAAAACAAAACTCAGCAAAAAAAAAAAAAATCATACAAAATACACTTTTATAGTCTTTAGTGCGAAACTTGTTGTTTGCTTATGATTAAAATATCATAAGTAGTAATGGAATATATCTTCACTCTTAAGTTCCCTTCAACACTTTTTCTGCTTCTATGTTTATATTTTATGTACACGAGGTCAGAAAATCCACACTCACACAGTAACTCGTAACAAATGGCATCAGAAATAGCAGAGCTTGCCGGAAGATCATCGGGTACTTCGGTTCCGATCCAGAAGTTAATTAAAGATTTCTCTTTAAAATAATCTTTCATGGAACTATCTTCTGTAAGGTCAATAAAACATTCTTTTCGCTCCAATCCAAAGGATTTCTGATCCAGTCCACTTTTGAATAATCTTCCGAGAAATACTTCTTAAAGCTTTTTTGAAGGCCTTCCAAGTGAAAAATGATATCTGCTACCATATCTGGCATTGGAGATATTTCATTTTCTTCAAAAATGATGATAGAGTGAGAAATACAGATAAAGTCTCCTCCTTTATTTGTGAACAAAACAGGACCAACTTTCTTTTGAAGGAGTTTATTTTGTCAGTGGCTGTGAAGGCTGTTGTGTTTGGTCCCTGAAGTCCCAAGTTCAGTGTGTTGAGTTTGTCAAAAATGTCGGATAGATAAGCCAATCTTGACAACCATTCTTCATCAGCAAGCAATTGTTTCATGTCATGATTTTTTTCACTTAAAAACATAAAAAATTGTGATCTCAGTTTAAACAGACGGTTCAAAATTTCCCCCCGAGATAACCACCTCCTGTATGCAGGAGACTTGCCACCCATTTCTTCACACATCAAGGAGAATAATCTTGTGTTTAGAGCCCTGCCCTTTATGAAGTTAATAACTTTCACAGCATCTGATAGAACGGAGTTAAGATTTTTCGGCATAACTTTAGCAGCTAATGCTTCTCGATGGATGACACAATGCATAATTTTGCATTCAGGAGTTACTTCCTTTATTTTTGCTGCTAGCCCTGTCAATCTAGCTGACACTGCTTTTGCCCCATCTTTACACAAGCCAATAAACTTGGACCAGGGAATGCCTACTATGAGCAGATAATTTCTATGGCTCTTTTCTACTAACACGGCTTGGACCATATCCACAACAGCCAGCAGTAAAAGCGTCTCACCGATTCACAGTGGAACGAATCAACGAATTTGTTGGACATTGGACCAATTCTCTAAAAACTAAATTTGTCTTTTATTTGGATCTTAAATTATACTTTATACTTCTTTTCAACAAAATCCATAGATAAATTAATGTTAAAATCAAATCTTATAGGAAAAATTCTGCATTGAAATATATATTTTTTTTTTAAACTCATATTTTTTAAAAAAAAATCCATTGTTTGAGGTAATGCTTTAAATTAACCGTGCAACTACTGGAAAACAACTTATCCATAATAAGATATTTTAGGCAAATAAAACTCGGGATTATTTCAAACGTCTGGGATTTTTCGATGAAAATTAGGAGAAAAAACTCAAATGTAAATGGCGAAAATCGCCTAAAATCGCCCAAAAAACTACCTTCACAGTAAATAACTAGAATGCTTGAAGTTTTTTTTCCATTAGTTGGATTTTGCTCTTAGGTGCTCTTTTCCGAGAAAATGATTTTTTTCTTTTCTTTTCTAGGTCTTGAGAATTAATTTTAAATGATTTCTGTTGATATTGGCGCTACTTTTCGCAAGTTCTCTTTTGTTTACCTACTTTTGTCTTTTGTTTGTCTGTTTAAATTCATTTGTCCTCATATAAAATGCTCAGTTGGTGTGTTTTATTTTAACGACATAGGTGCAATGGTTCCTAAAACAAATTTTCAAGTTTTTCAATTTTTCCAATTTAATCATATAAGTTTTAAAGATTATGACCTGGCATTGGAAACATGGATTAATTCGTTTGGACTGGAACAAATTTCAAATACCGCAAAGTTCTGCTTAAGGGTAAAATTAAGAAAATTCAGTAGTAGTTTGAACTCTCGCTGGATTTCGTCCCATAGGAAGATCAATAGTTTTTTGGAGAAGCATGAAAAAATGGTTGAATTTGGATTTCATTGTTCCTGAAGATGTTATCCAGAACCTACCTTCATCATCATCATCAACAAGCGCAAGTATAACATCTTGTTCTCAATCATTCGAGCAATTATCTGATAGACAAAGACGGAAAAAAACGGAAAGTTTTAGAAAATGTTCAGAGGATATGTTCGCTTTTGTCATGAAAAAAAGGTTCAAATCTGATGACGTAGATTACATTGTTAATTTTATTAGGGAGCATCCAGAACATGTACTAAGTGTCAAAAAATTTTGTGAAAACCTTTTAAATCCAAAGGACCAAGAGAACGAAAAGGCATTAGCATTATATTCAGCCGCTGATTTTACTAATTGTAAGTTTCAGTACAATGCCGTCAGAAATAATGCAAAAGCATTAGGATATACATCACTTTACCCCAGCTACTATCAGATCCAAAAATTAAAAAAAGATTGTTATCCCCCAGAAGAATCCATATCGGTTAGTGACACTGGAGCAAATATCGTATTGCAAAATTTACTTGACCATACTTCTTCTCGGATTTTACAAGTCGTGGGTGGTGAAATAGGGAATGATAACTTTCGTAGTTTAACGTTAAACGTTAAGTGGGGATGTGATGGGGCGGGTAACCAATCACAATATAAACAACGTTATTCTTCATCTGAAACTTTCAGCGAAGATTCGGTCATTTTGATTGCCTGTTTAGTACTGATTAATTTGATAAATTCAGAGAATTGTCAAATAGTCTGGCAAAATGAATGTCCGTCATTGACCAGATTTTGTAGGCCTATCTCATTTAATTATACGAAAGAAACAGATGAAACTGTAACGTCTTTAGTTCAAGACATTCAGAAACAAATTGATAATTTACTTCCCTATATAAATGACAAAATCTCTATCAATTATAGAATGTTATTAACTATGGTTGATGGCAAAATATGTAATATTTTAACTGAAACTTCTTCAGCTATGAGGTGTTTTTTGTGCAATGCAACACCTAAAGAAATGAACAATTTAAAAATTATTACAAACAAGGAAATAGTTAATGATGAGTATTACTCATTTGGCTTGTCCCCTTTGCATTGTTTGATCAGGTGTTTTGAGTGCTTAATTCACATCTCTTACCGATTAGATTTCAAGTCCTGGAGTGCAAAAACAACAGAGCAAAAGGAGTTACTTGCAAGGAAAAAAAATCAAGTTCAACATGATTTTAAAATTCAGTTAGGACTTTGTGTAGACCACGTAAGACAAGGTTTTGGTACAAGCAATGATGGAAATACTGCAAGGAAATTTTTTGCCTCCCCAGAAACTTCATCAGCTATAACAGGGGTTGACGAAAATTTAATTAGACGCTTTGCAATAATATTACAAGCTATTTCTTCTGGGTCAATTATAAAACTTGATAACTTTGAAGCCTACACGAAAGAGACATCACGGTTATATGTATCTCTGTATGGCTGGTATTATATGCCAGTCACCGTGCACAAACTGCTCGTGCACGGAACACTGATAGCCAAAAATGCTATAATACCTATAGGACAATTGTCAGAAGATGCTCAAGAAGCGAATCACAAGTTATTCCGAAATTTCAGACTGTTTCATGCCAGAAAATCATCGAGGCAATCAAACAATCGACGAGATATGTTTTAAATAATTTATTAATAAATTCGGATCCCTTAATTTCGACTCTTAGACCGAGAATAATAAACATTAAACGTGATTTATTACCAGAAGCACAATCACCTATTGTTACTTAGAATATAGAAAAAAGAATCTTAATTAAAATTATGTTGTTATGAGTTTAATTCTGATCGTTATTTAAATAAACAATTGTATATAGGCACCTACATATATTATAATTTTGATGTATCAATTAGTCCTAGGATATTAACTGACAAAAGTAATTATCATTGTTATATTATTTTTTTTTAATAATTAAATATTTTAGTTTGTTACGTTTTATTTGTGTAATTTTATTTAATACATATGTATTTATCATTCCATAGAATATTTTATTGCATATATTCTCGTAGTATATAGGTACAATAAATGGTAAGTAAATGATGATAAATTATCCAACATCGAAATATCAAATCAGGAATTCTTACATGTTTCCTCTTACGATCTGATCATGATTAGCATATCATTTAATAGTCCATTCAAAAAGCTTTAAAACGGCTACCATAGCATTATTCTAGGAGAAGCAGAAGCGGAGATATTAACGAATGTCCATTCCGCCCTAGCGTTCGTTCCACTGTGCGATTGTGTGAAGCTTTCCATCTTTTGAAATTCTTAAACTAGCAATAGGTATGACGCCTTTAACAAGTTAATATCAGTATTGACAAACTTCGTTAAACATTGGGTTTCTTTCTTTTATAAAAAAAAAAAAATTAAAAAAAATTATATTTTATTTTAAGAAATTCAATCGGCTTACCAATCAAATCAGGGTGCCTAGTATTTTGGTGTCGCATCAGTAAAGAAGGCTTCATGCTATGGTTCGAAAGTGTTTCAAGACATACAACACATTGAGGAATAGAAATATCACTGGTTTCAGTCCCTGGCTTCACCGTACTGTAAGTAGCTTTTATCGTATTTACGATTGGCCGGTGAGTTCGATTTTTTTTTCTTTGAAGTAGAAGAGGACGTCAGAAATCGTTTCATAGTTCAGTTTTCTTATACGAAATCAAAATTTATTATTACAAAACCCACAGCGAACTATTACAACAACATATAAACACTGCAAAATCACTGGCAATATTGTGGGGCGGAAGAATGGAAGTGAGGGGAAGAAGGGGAAGACAGCTCTAGTCGCCTCACCCCCGACGCCGTCACTCACTCACGCGTACCACTGAAACGTTCCCGCGTACCACCGGTTGGGAACCCCTGCTTAAATTTTCAATCCGAGAAACACCAAAAATCGCAAACGTGTTAAAATAATATATTTTTAAAGATGAAGAAAACCTAACATATTCGATGGTGAAGAAAACGTTATAACCTGACTTTTTTTTTTTTTTTTTGAATTAATATAGCTCCTAAATGGTAGGTCCTAGTGACCATTTATAAAAAAAGTATTCTTTATTAAGTTTTTTAAGGATCCATAAAATTAAGTTTTATTTTAGGGATTCTGAGAAGCGCCCTCGTTTCTCAGTTTTATGCGGAGTTAAAGTGGGTGGCTCATTCCTTCCTACCGTCTCACAGTGGGCCAAATAAGCAAGAAGTAGTTTAAAATACATTTTTTAAAAGTTTTTTCTTTCTTTAAATTAGTGCCAAATATGTGTTGACTATTGAATAAGGCTAATAGAGCTTGATTTTCAGAGAGTTTTGTTGTTTGCTTAACGATGGGGAGCCTTCAGAATAAAATGTGGCGAAAAAGAGAAAATTTATTTTTAGTGATTTTTCATTAAAAATCATCATAATTTTATTTAAATTTCAATATTGACAAATTGTTTTCTATTGTTTTGAACTTGGTTGAGTACAAACCAAGATGATTTTGAATATTTACTAAGCCAAAGTTTGACTTTTTGATTTTCCGATTACCATAGGTTCTAAAAGATTTGTGTCTCTTCGACTTCAAGGTCAAACACTTCTTAGAAGATTATAAAAACAGACTATGCTTTGATTAGCTGCGTCCACTTGCGTCCCTCACAGCCAGAGCTCGCTAACCCATATTTTACAACTCTCAGTAGTCAGGAGAGTGATGTTCCTACCGTATTCCAGACTAACTATCCAGGATGGCTTATATCCAATGACAATTACTGGACATTAATTTCCTAATGTGATACTGATGAACGGCCATATTTTCACTTCGTAATTTTTGATGCAATTAGCAATAAATGTCAAATGATGAATTATTGACCTACGATTAATTATTCATTTTATAGACATCGTTCCTTTTTGTGCCTTTTTCAATTCAAAGTTAAATATTTTCTAGATATATATAAAAAAAAACATACTTCAATTTTGGAAGGAGAACCTGCTTCCTTAGTACAACAGCTCGTTAATCTTTGAGCATGGCTAACATGGTTAACTTACCGACATTTGATGAATACATATTTTTACCATAAGTTCTCGATAAAAATGCAATAACAATGAGATAGGAGTGAAAATTGAAAAAACACTTTTTATATATTTTTTAATAAAAGTTATAAAAAATGTCAAAAAGCAATGTCATGAATGTTGTTTCCGAGAAATCCCGATGTTAGATTTGATTTAGTATTTTTTATTAGTACCTAATCTTAAAAAATTAGCAAGTAATTAGAATTACTGAAATTTAAAAGAAAACTACTCTTTAACTTTTTATGTAGGTTGGTATTAATATTGAACGATCATTGCTGGTGATTCCCAGAATAATTAATATAATAAATGTGCAAAATAACAATCCAAAATTTTGTCATAAATCATTTTTGAGTAGTATTAGAAAACTAGTAGAAAAGTAAAGTAACAAACTCAGAATAACGAAAACGAAAAATAAGCGTGTCTTATTAACTAGTCATATTTGGAAAATAAATAATCATTTATTGACTAAACGCAAAGGCCTATCTGATTTCTAGATGCCTCATCGAACTCTATTTGAAAAACTACTAATAGAAGCCCACTTGGTTTTGAGAAAAACATACCAACCACGAAAATGGTATTCTCACGATATTTGTTTTATTATGCCATCCAATTGGTTCGAGGGATGAGACTGTTAAAACTCTCTGCTAAACTGAGGAGTGTTTGAAATTTCAAGTTTATAAATATATTTTTCCACGAGTTATTGAATTTTAAACACTTTTTTGCTTTTTTGCCACACTGTGCTTCGCCAGTATTTTCTGGCATCCTTTATCTTCCAAACCGTCCAATCCTTACATATCGGAACTCTTTCAACTTAAATCTTCGATTCTCACCCTCTAAACCCGTTCCCGCCAATCATATTTGTATACTCCTGCTTATTGCTCAGCCACTTTCGACAGATCTTTCCTAATCCGATCCTCTTCTCTATAGAGCTCCATCTCTCTGAACATTCGTCATTCAATTAACCTTTCCACTTTCAAATACCACTTCTTTAACAACCTACTATCCACCCAGATCCTGCCCTCCAAAAACTGTCAATAGCCACTTCCTAGTTGTATAAAATATGAACAATTTATATTTATGAAATCTTTTTTTTTTTTTTTTTTTTTTTTTTTTTTTGTAAGAAAAAAAAAAAACTGATTCTAAATTTTCAGTTACTTTTTAGATGTATCTTTTTTTTAAATTTTATTATTATTATTTTTTTTTTTAAATTATTATCTGAAATATATACAGTTTTATGCTTATGTATTTTATATATTTGTATGGTTGCTAGCCTTATCCGTTAAATTACCTATGTAACTTATAATTATATTATAATTTTAATGTAACCTGTTTTGTTCACATTGGGTATGATTATGTAAACAATACAGTCTCGAAATGTCGACTGAACTTCGGGTTCAAACTTAACACATCCTGTTTTTTTTTTTTTAAAGAATCATGTCAAATAAAACCTAATATAGCATTCGCTAATCTCTGATAAAACCAGGCGGTCATTTGATAATCCTGATGCCCCCTCAACTGGCCATATAACAAATTACATTTAATTTCTCACAGAACTATTCATGTCGTTTCCAGTTCATTAATTCTATCGTTAGTTGGTCGCAATAAATTATGGAATCGCATTAGAAATTCAATTACGAGCTAATTACAAGCCACAGACTTGATTAATCGCCAACGGCACGCTGTCTCCTCGTTCGGGCTTGTCTGCACGGCCTTCGTAGGCGAGTCATTGTCGTGTGAACATCGATATTATAGTCATTTCATAGTGATGATCATTTCAGCAATACTTGACTGACTCATATATCGATTAATTAAAAAGTATAATAGATTATTGGCAAAACAAAAAGTCTTATGCTTTCACTTCCGACTCCTTCAACATTTACTAGACAAACGTTCTAGTTTTCCGACTGGTTACAAAAGACTCATTTACATAACAGTAATTAGACCTGTTTGGGCGTATGAAGTTGAGCTTTGGGGCTCCACTAAACTCTCCAATTCATCTCGTATCAAATCCTTACAATCCAAAAACCATAGAAAAATCCTGACTGCTCCCTACATTGTCAAAAACAATTTTATCTACAATGATATTTCTATTCCTTATGCCAATGACTTAGCCCACACTAGATATCAATCCTTTCATAGCAAACTCCACATCCATTCAGACCCTATAGTATCACAATTTGCTTCCCATTCTATTCCAGATAGACCAGATAGAAGCGCCTGAAAAGAAGATGGCCGCGTGTCCTGCTTATACCTTATTACATGGAACATTTATAAGTTCTACAAATGGGTTATTACTAGGGATCGGATTTTTATGAATTTAAAAATGCCAAATATTTAATTAAAATATGCATTTATTTTCGTCAAATATGTGATTTTCTTAAAATATTTTCCGAAATATTTAAGCAAAATGGACATTATTTTTTTTTTTTTTTCTAGTTATAACGATTGTACAAGAAAAGAACATTTTTACAACTTATAATAATTATTAGGAGGGGTCACCTGTGGTGTGGTTAGCATAGCAACCTACTAAACCCAAGATCGCGGGTTCGCAGCCCGGCAGATGACCTTAGGATTTTATAAAGAGAGTAAAAAATCCTTAGCTATGCCGTCCTTCGGAAGGGACGTAAAATGGGGGTCCCGAGCCTGTGCGATGTCAGGTATTCGTTAAAGATCTCTATCGTAATTATACGTGGATAGGCGAAATTTAGGACTCCCACCGTAGCATCGTCCGATTAGCCATAGCAGCATAAAGTGACGTTAAACGAAATAAAAAAATAAATAAATAATTATTAGGAACAAAAGAATTTATTTTTATTTTTTTTTTTTACAGGTTATAATGATTTATTCGACAAAAGAACATTTTTACAATTTATAATAATAAAAGATGTGTTAATTTTTTTATTTTGAAAACTTCACTCTTCGAAATTGTTTGCAACCACATGGAATTTCAAATGTTGGAACGTAAAGCGACGACGATCTGGGCGTTGGGTATAGAAGTTATTTCGTTTGGGGTAAAGTGTACACGATGTTCAGAGGTGATTTCTGTTCCGCTGATAATATCAGAAATCTGGCATATGGTCTCCCACCCTATCTACGTCACTGAACAAAGATTGGGAAGTTTCTGCTACTCGATGCAAGGCATGAGCAATACACGTCACATGAACTATCTTAATAAAGTATCTGAATAGATAGACCAGCCATGGCCATGTTAGGGGCAGCATCAGAGAGAAACAAAAGAACTTATTTGTTCAATACTTTGCTGGGCCACAGGATATGCATCCAGGCATCAAAGATTCGTGAAATCAAAGAATGGTTGCTTTTTTCGAGAACTTCAGAGTTCAAAGGAAGTGGCTTTGAATCTACACCACTGTCAAGTTTTACAATAACTGCATTGGCAATATACCTGCCCTAAACGTCTGTGGTTTCATTAATTTACACCCAAATCGGCACATCTTTGATATAATATTGAATCTTGGCCAAGTTTTCACCGTTTTTAAAATATGTCACTCTTTTAACACCCGCCACGTTTTGTGATTTAAGTTCTTCTTTATTTCATCTAAACTAACGCAGTCTAAAACATTCATCTTCAGTTCTGAAACATACAAAGTTTTTTAACACATCAGTACTAAGTTACATGGATTATATACACTAACTTTTTTTCAGAAATGTAAGACAAGAAATCAAACATTACATTTTCTTTACATGTCTTACATTTTTGAAAACTTTAGTGTATTTAATCCATCTAATATCGTAATGATGTGTTGAAAATTGTGTATGTTTTAGAACTGAAGATGAATGTTTAGCATTCGAAACTAGTATTCTAATAAAATAATCCCAAAAGAAGTGGAAATTAATTCATGAATCCTAAATGTATTGATCCTTCTATACCATTATGGTGTACCTCAAGTGATCATGGATATTTCTATCTGTAATCAAATTTTACCAATTTACATTTTTAAATTGAATCAATAAATTACAAAAACTAATAATTAAATGTAATAAACAATTATTTATAATTCGAAATAATTAAAGTTGAGAGAAAGTAATAGTTTCAAACGTGACTTTTTTTTTTTCATTTAAACCAATATAGCTCCTTAATATAGATCCTAGTGACAAATATATATCCCAAAAATATCCTCTATTGAATTTCTGACCAGGAAACTGTCGTCAAATTGTCGGTCCGTGCAACATCAAGTGCAAAAGTGTGTCAAACAAACCCCAACAAAATTTAGGGAAACGTGTTTTTTTTTTATTCAAGCCAATTTTGTTCTTATACGGTAGATCCTAGAGACTAATGGAATCAGTTTCAGAAAACGCATTGAGATTTTTTTTTTTTTTTTTTTCTAAATATCACGGTTTAGGCTTCATTGGGATTCTCGACTTTCTTTCCTCCCATCTTAGCTTTATTATTCTTGAATGTCTCTCCCTTCTCTCCCTGGACCACATAGTACCCCTCTTTTTCTCTCTGCTAATTGTAGTGAGATTTTTTATTGTTTTTCGGAACCCCTCTTTATCCAAACAGTCGGTTTCTGACATTTTAAGGTTCTTTAATCCTTCTTGCATTTGCTGTGTATATCCACCTACGCTTTTATAGCTACAAATTTTATCGAATATCTCTTTATTTAGTCTTTCCTTCTTCATCCTTTTCATATGACCATAGAACATCAGCCTTCGGATTCTTATGTATTATATATATAACTTTATGGTTAGAAATACCAAATTTTAACTAATTGTAAAATAATAATTAAAATGTATAGTCTTTAGTCCCAAACTGTCAAAAGAAAAGTTTTTTGATACCTTAAAAAATATTTCAAATCCTTTCTACAGCAAGATTTCACCTCCAGGAAGCGATGGAAAAAATTATTTTAAATTTGGAATTATAGATATAAGTTATTTTAGTGTGTATGGTTTATACACAGAAATAAACAGTGTGCCCTATCACCTAATTGTTAATTTAACTATATAATTTATAACAAAATTATTATAAAACTATCTAGGACTTCTTAAAATGCTAGAAAGCAGTAAGAGGAGAATGTGAAAAACTATATATATAAGATTAATCTTTGAAAAAAAAAAAAAAAAAATCCAACCAGATGGTTTCTGTCCCTCTGGATTATCAACTCATATATTAAAATTAAAAAATAGATCAAACCTTTTATTTATGCATGAAAATATCATTGAGGAAATAATGCTTAATTTAAACCTTTAATACAAGATTTTTTAACAGTAAATAAATAAATATTCAATTATTAGTTAAAATTTAAGTTCTTTTCTTTTAAGAGCGTGCGAAGCCACGACGGGGAATGCTAGTTAACAGTATAAAATAGTTAACTTTTTGTTTGATCGCTAAGTTGTTGTTTTTTTAAAATTCCGATGAAGAGTTCCTTTGAATAATATTTATATGAAAAGCAAAATGTCCATATGATTGGAAAATAAAAGGGACATGATATCCAAGAGAAGAGATTAATAGCAGGTGCTGAATCAAAAGGCTGATGATGGCGAAGATAATCCGCTAGGGGCGCTACAGCAGAGCAGCAGCAGCAGCAGAACAGATTAAACTTTGCTTGATTAAAACGAAATCCAGCCGAGCCCAGAGCACAGCAGGTGTATTAGTGTACCAGTGTATCAGTGAGTATTAGTGTATTAGTGTATTAGCGTGTCTCTGGCTGTTCAGTTGGGGATCGCGTTCTGTGTAATAAGGTCGCCGATGTTCAGCTTGACAAAGAAAATTCCTTTATCTAGCTCCAACATTTGATTGCTCCAGTTACAATATTTTTGTCATTTCAATTTAGTGTAAATAATACCATGATAAATTTGATTGTATAAGGTTTTAAATAAATAATGATAAAATTAATTGTAAATTAAAATAAAATAAATAAATTTTTAAAAAATTAAGGGTTTTAGGCTAGATGTAAAAAAAAAAATTTGTAACTGAGGTTTCATCGCCGCCTGTTAGCTCGTCCCATGTGCCACCTCTTAAGGTGGTCTGATGAAGGCTAGGAAGAGAATTTTCACATGATTTAGGATCGAAGAACCCGTTCCCAATGTGAAACATCCCAGTGGAACATTTTGGGACTCAAGTTGGGTAATGGCTTGTGCGAGAAATGCAGTACAATCTTGATAATTCGACACATATGGAATCACGCAACCGTCGGATTATCAAAGAATTCCGGATTATCGAGAGTAATATAAAAAAAGAATGGATGTATTTAGATAGAATGAAAATGGTTACATATTATAGAAATAAATAAAAACTATGCACAATATTTATTAGCAAAAATAATCATTCATTGTTTTTTTGCTTCTTGGCATTATATATTTTAACAAAAATGCCCTCTTGTAGATGTTTGAGTAACAGGACATTATGATTTGGGACGCCATTCTCTTAGGCCCATTTAGTGCACACATTGAGAGCGTTGAAAACTTCGCTGTTGGAGACGGTTCGCTGATTCGAATCAACGAAGTCATCATCAGATTCGTCTTTCGGGGATGGAATTTGGTCGAGAATTTATTCGTCAGACAGTGACTGAAAATTTTCCTTCCTTGTTCCTTGAAGCCAATCAGTCGCTTATCCTCCATTGTTAAGCCGGCTCCACACATTCGTGCTATGTCATAACACGAAACACGAAACAATGACGAAACAGTTCTCTGTTGTCATGGCAATATATCAATACCTACTAAAATAAGCCAAGTTCGTAAAAATGCATGTATCTACAATTTTTTTGTTGTTATGACCCATGAGGATAGTTGAAATGCATGTTTTCAAACCTCCAAATCAGGGTTGTTCCTAGTACTCAATAAACCGCGGAATTGTAGCAATATTTTCGTTTTTCATTTATATCTCTAAAATATGAAAATTTGCTTGACATAGCATTTAATATATTAAAGAGTACTAAATGTGTGACAATTTAATTCTAACCGCAGCTATGTAGATTAATTGGTTGCGGAAAAACAGTTCTCCAAAAAATAGTGATATTTCACAATATTTGAACATTTTCCGTTGAGTCAAGTTCTCGGCCGCTTTCTAACAAAAGTACTGGTTTCACAATAATTTCTTTAAGAAAGAATTTAAAGGAAATTTAATTAGCTTTTATTTGATATCTAAACTGTACCTGTAGAAAAACCTTTTTTAGAAACGGGAAAGATCACAAAATGGGATTTGAGGAAAAAAAATTGCTTTGCTGGTTTTAAAAATGAGTGGGAGAATTGGCAGGAATCTACCTGTTTCTTTTTCAATTTAAAAAATCTACAAGTATCTATTGCTGTATTTAAAAACATGTATTTTAAGCTGGTTTCCTTCGAGGTATAAATCGTCTGGGCTATGATCTATTGTTTTATGTAATTTTACACATTTTGAATTGAATTGGACTCTCTGGCTATCGAAATAAATTATATATTTTTAAATCGCTACGTACTACACTTATTTATTATACTAACTTTATTATTATCAAATTTAATAGTTCATTTAAAATAGCTATTATTGATAATAATGATTATTCGCTATTGCTAAGCGAATTTGTGAATAAGCGATTCTCTCTGTTTCGGCTTGTGTTATGGGGAAACAAATTTCCTTTGATGTGTGTTAAAAACCGCCTCCTATAGCGATACACCCATAACACGAGCAGAAACAACTTGATAACACATAACACGAGCTGAGTGCCCATCCACACATTCGCCAATCTTTGATGAGCATGTCTGTTTCGTGTTGCGTGTTATGAAATAAAGCCGGACTCCACACATTCGTGTTATGTCATAGCACGCAACACGAAACAGACATGCTCGTCAAAGATTGGCAAATGTGTGGATGGCCACTCGGCTCGTGTTATGTGTTATGATATTTTTTCTGATCCTGTTATAGTCGTATAGCCAGCTCCACACATTCGTGTTATGTCATAACACACAACACCTAACAGACATGCTCGTTGAAGAAGCCGAATGTGTTGGATGGGCACTCGGCTCGTGTTATGTGTTATCAAGTTGTTTCTGCTCGTGTTATGGGTGTATCGCTATAGGAGGCGGTTTTTAACTCACATCAAAGGAAAATTTGTTTTCCCATAACACAAGCCGAAACAGAGACAATCGCTTATCCACAAATTCTTTTAGCAACAGCGAATAATCGTAAAGCCCAGTTAATCATTATTATCAATAATAACTGTTTTAAAATGAAAAAACTATTAAATTTGATAATAAATAACGTAAAGTAAGCACGCAGCGATTTAAAAATATACAATTTAAAATCGATAACTAATTTCATACATTTTGAGTTGAACTGGACTATATTAGGTATATTTTTTTTACGGTAGCATTTGTAATGGGAAACCACGTTTTTGACAAATTTTTTTTCGTCTATTCAATTAGTCAAGAAGAGATTTTCGTAGCTCATTTTCACTTTTGCTCTTAGTTCAGTCAGAAAGTAGATAGATCTTGGCCTAAATAAAGCTTACGCAAACTTTATTAACACATGAGACAATGTGATAAAGAAATAATAAGAGCTGACTGTAAGGAGATTAAGTAGCCTTGCATTAAAAAAAATGGTATTTGAGAGACTAAAGAGTCCTGAAACAATGGTAAAATAAAATATGATATAAGAAAGGGGGGAGACCGAAACAGGGAAAAAAACAACATAGCCCAGTCGATTTATACATCGGAGGATATCTGCCTAAGATACATGATTTTAAATACAGCAATAGATACTTGAAAATGTTTTTTAATTAAAAAAGAAGCAGGTAGATTCCTCCCAATTCTCTCACTCATTTCAAAAACCAGCAGTGCAATGTTCTTCCTCAAATCCGATTTTGTGATCTTTTTCCGTTTCTAAAAAAAAGTTGGTCTACAGGTACAGTATACATATCAAATAAAGCAAATTAAAGTTCCTTTAAATTCTTTCTTGAGGACATTTTGTGAAACCAGTAATTTTTTTTTTTGAGAATGCGGCCGAGAACTTCACTCAAGGGAAAAATTTCAAATATTGTGAAAAATCACTGTTTCTTGGAGAACTGTATTTCTATTAATTAATCTACATAGCTGCGGTTAGAATAAAATCGTGACACATTTAGTACTCTTAATATTGTAAATGCTACGTCAAGTAAATTTACATATTTGAGAGATATTAATGAAAAACGAAAATAGTGCTAAAATTCCTACTACGAACATCCCACCTGGTTTTGAGGTTTGAAAACTTGGATTTTAACTATCCTTATGGGTCCTTACAACATAATAAAAAATAGTAGATACATGCGTTTTTACGAACTTGGCTTATTTTAGTAGGTATTGATATATTGTCATGACAGAACAGGGAACTGTTTCGTCATTGTTTCGTGTTATGTGTTATGCCATAACAGAGAACTGTTTCGTGTTATGTGTTAAGCCATAACAGAGAACTGTTTCGTGTTATGTGTTAAGCCATAACAGAGAACTGTTTCGTCGTTAATTTGGGTGATGTGTTATGTGTTATGACATAACACGAAACAGGTTCGGCGAGCATTGGGCGAAACAGTTTCTCGTGTTGCGTGTTATGACATAACACGAATGTGTGGAGCCGGCTTAACACGAATGTGTGGAGCCGGCTTTAGGGTAACACTTTACATTTCTCGGAAAGCTCTAGCACGAATTGGGAAGTGAATTCTAAAGTCGAGTTATTTTTTTCAGGATGATCACCCATGACTTGTGATTTGAAAGCAGGCTGCGGTGGCCATATCTTTTCCCCGCACACTGGATAGTGTTACTTTTAACTTTATTCCAGCTGTGAGCTAGATTGAAAACGACATCTTTAATGTTGGTTTTTTCAAACAATTATTTATTCCACCAGTTTGTTTTATATCACAAAGAAGCGATTATTTGTAATTAATTTTTATATGCTGGATTACATTTTTGTCCATAGGTTCCAAGAGTGGTTGGTGTCGTGTTTGGAGGCATGTAGAAGACTTGAATTTGCTTATCTTCGGAGTGTAGATCCTCTTCTTTAGGGTGTCCAGGTTATCCATGCTATGCTTCTTAGCAGGCAAGTTATGGTACTTTGAAAATTTTTTTCACATTCATTTTTTCTGATTCAGTAGTACCGAGAATTTTTGTTGTTTACATCTCGCGGTGAACATGTGATTGGGTTTCCCGGAAGGCGTCGTAATACTGAACGTGCCGGACTAACGAACTGACAGATTATCAAGATTGTACTGTACACAATTACCCTGTACCCCATATTGTCAATATTGGTTCTGGTGGAAGGCACAAGTCTGGATAGAGATCTTTCAGCATTTGTATGTGACTTGGTGCTTTTAAGAACACTTTTTTAACCAAGGAGATTAAGGAATTTACGTCACTGAACAATTATCGGACAGTTTCTGTAACTCGATGCAAGGCATGATTAATACACGTCACATGAATTACACAGGTCTGCCACTAAAAAACTGGATAGGATTTTTTAACATTTTCTTCAGCATTTGATCACCCAAAAACAGGAAAAAAAATTCTATTACATAGGTTTTTGCAGTATTAGGTTTATGTGTATATTATATGTATGTTAGTCACGATGCTTTTGGGTCAGCAGGCAGGCTATACTAAATACCCATGCTTCTTATGCTTGTGGGATAGTAGAGCTAAAGAACAGCACAGGACTAAAAAATATTGGCCACCCCGAGAAACTTTAAAACCTGGAGAGAAAAATGTCATCAATACTAATTTGGTACCACCAGAAAAGGTTTGTTTCCTCTCACTCCATATCAAACTGGGGTTGATGAAACAAGTTGTAACACCGGTAAAAAAAATTGATGGAGACTGTTTTAAATATCTATTGTACAAAATTCCCGTATAAACGATTTGAATAAACAAGTGCTTTAACAAATTTTTTGTATTTGAATTAGCAAAAAAACCTTATGTGATAAAAAATAGACATCACTTCTGTAATCAGCGCATTTTAAAACATATAATTCAGTTAAAATATCTCATGCAGCTGACAAACAAATTTTTTTTTCAAACCTGTGTTATCTTAGAATACCTGAGTAGATTGCCCAGCCTTGACCATGCTAAAGGCAGCATCAGAGAGAAACAAAAACAACTTTTTCGTTCAAGACTCCACTGGGCCATAGAGAATGCATCAAGACATCGAAGAAATGGTAGAATGGTTGCATTTTTTGACAACATTAGAGTTCAAAAGGCATGGCTTTTAATCCACATCACTGTCAAATTTTCAACTTCAGTGGTTTCTTCAATTGACACCCAAATCGGTCCATTTTTGATATGTTCTCGAATCTTGGCTAGTGTATATTTATAGACATCTTACAGGTAGTTTTTTTCCACAGGGTACTCTCTTCAGGCATTTTTTTTCCCAATGTAGGGCTCTAAGAATTCTTTGAAATGAGGATTATTAAGTTTGTGGAAAGGGATATCTGCTCTGACCAAAGCCCGACACAGATCTGTAATCAGAGTAGACTTACTTGATGATGGAGGATGTAAGGAAGGCTTGATAGAATGTTCTCTCTGTTTTTATTCTCTTCGTGCGATCCGGAAGCAATATGTTTGGTGACTTGGGAACGTTGAGAGCAAGGAACGTGCTTGTCACAAGCTGTGCAATACAAAATATCTCCATCACTTCGAAAAGGCCCTGTTTGAAGCCGATGTTTGTGGTAATTCACCCAAAAAAGAATACACAGAGTGACCGAACGAAACGCATGACAAGACAACGATGCTTCACTAACAAGTGCCAGTCACTGTTTAGCAGAATTCTCAGTAAATTGCAATAACCATTGTGCCCACTGTGATTCACAGCCACAGATTACAGTTCCTGTCAACCACCTCCAAATTATGAATATATGCCCAAAACGAAAATATTTTAATTAAATATGTTAAAATATGTGTTTATTTTTATCAAGTATGTATAAATATGCAATAATATCCAAATATGTGAAATAAAAGTAGGCTCAAACAACTTAAAAAGGGTCAGTATGGACACTTCTAGTTGAAAAACTTCTATAAATTTACCAGAAAAAATATGTAAATACATATGAATCCGATCCCTACTCATAACCAAGATCCATTTTTTGTTGATATATTGAGGTACGAGTTAATAAGTTTCGAATTTTTTACTTTTTTGATAGCTTTGAGGTTGTCAACGCCGGTCTCTTTGGTTACTAAAAGATTCTTTCCATAAGACATTATGGATCAGACAAATAGTTTCGGAGTTATGTGCCAAAAAAAACTAAAAGTAAATATTACTATCATAATGATCATTGGCGATTATAACTCTAGTTTTGCACTATTATAGGTCCCTACTACCCACACTAAAATCGGCATTTAAATCTGTGTCACAAGTCAAAACCATGGGGACCATGTGAGTTACGTTACAAGGAAAAAAAGTTTTTTTTTTTTTTGTTTATTTATTTATCGATATTTACAACTGTACAAAATATATGCATCTAATAAATGGGTTGATTAAGATTACAATAACATGTCAAAACTTAAAAAGAACTATTCATAAAAAAAATTAGTACTTCAAAAAATATTCTACACTACAATGTCTCTAGGTGATCTTTTCAGACGCCTCGGAGAGATATCGGAAGCAAGTTGAGAGACTAATAGATTTGTGTGGTTATGAAGCTTACTATGAAAGGATAGGTATCTGGTATGGGCTAACTCAGCAACATATGGAACATTAAGATCTTTATGGATAAGTTTATTGGTCACAAAGTAAGGAGCATTGAGGATTTTTCGAAGGATTTTGGATTGTAAGGATTGGATACGGGACGAATAAGAAGGTTTAGTTGAGCCCCAAAGCTCAACTCCATATGTCCAAATAGGTCTGATAACTGTCATGTAAATGAGTCTTTTGTAGTAAAGCGGAAGGTTTGAGCTTTTGTCGAAAACGATGAGCTGTTTCCTGTCGTTTTAATCTTGTATGTGGATTCCACGTTAAACGTTTGTCCAAATGGAGTCCTAGGTAGCGGATCTCTTCAACAGGGATTAGTGGAATGTCATTAAAGGATACTGAAGGACAGGAGGTCGTAGAATTACAACGAAGGGTAAAGGTTATTTGGTGAGATTTATTAGGATTTATTTTGATTCTCCATTTTTGACACCATTCTTGAAGGTTTAGGATATGGGATTGGAGTGTTTGAGAGGCAATGAAAGGATCACTGTTTACTGATAATACACATGTGTCAGCGTAAGTTGTGAGGACAGTGGTAGGATAAGTTGGGATGTCAGCTGTGTACACCGTATGGAGGATGGGGCCTAGTATACAATTTAATAATGTGAATTGGGAAAAGTTGATTACAGATAAGCATATCCATGATCACTTGAGGTACACATGATGGTATGGAAGGATCAATACATTTAGGATTCATGAATTAATTGCCACTTCTATTCATTAATTCCTATGAAAGGATAAGAATCTGGTTTGGGCTAAATCAGCAACAAATGGGGCATTAAGATCTTTATGGATAAGTTTATTGGTAACAAAGGAAGGAGCATTAAGGAGTTTAGATTGTAAAGGTTGGATATTACCACTAGGAAGGGTCATATTACCTAGGATACTACCTTGAGGAACACCGGCAGTTTAGGGAAAGAGGGAAGAATAGGAAAAGTGATTAACTTTGAACTTTCTGTCTCTGAGATAGGAGCTGATAATTAGGAAGTATGTGGAAGGAAGGAATTTACGGAATTTGTAAAGCAACTACTGGTGCCAGACTCGGTCAAAAGCTTGTTCTGCGTGAGAAAAATGTAAAATAATAAATTAGGAAATCTTACTTCAGATTATAGAATATAAAAAGGTATTTTTAAAAACTTCATTATGAATGAACTAATAAATTTCTTTAAATAATATCTTCCTTTTATATAATCCTCCTTAATTTCAGATTTAAATTTCCAAATAAAAAAATATATATATTGAAAGAATAAACGGTTCTATATATCCGAGGCATTGCTATGTAAATGGGATAGCCAGGCGCATCCTGGGACTACACAAAGGGGACAGAATACATTGAGTCGAGTACGGTGGAGTGTTGTTGGACCGCTGGGCTCCGAGGTCTACTCCAAACAATAGCTCCGTTGGAGTCGGCCTTTATAACACCATTTTGTTCTTCGTTTTTTTTCTCTTCTCTAGCTTCAACCTTCCTCGTCCAGTTTGTATTGTTCCGGACCGCGGGCGGCTGGCGGTTTCACAGGGCCCGATGTAGGAAGTGTAAAGAGGATTGGGATAATCCAAGAGCCGTGTTGAATGATTGCCTTTGTTCCTAGTGTGAACTTTACCAGCTTGTTATATGATCGTGTCACAATAAGTTAGGTTTTTTTTTTTTTTTTTTTTTGAAACATGTTTTATTAACTGGTTAAAAACTATACGTTCTTTAGAAAACGCGAGGGCGTTACCCGTTGTTTGATATCAGGAGAGTAGGGACAGTTAAGAGCTCAACTCTTGTTATATTAAATAATATTAGCTCAATAATGAGTGAACTCATTTTGCCACTATCTTCCTGTAACATAAAAAATTTTTTGAAAAAAATAATACAGTAGAAGTCCGATAATCCGGCCGGTCCGGTGCCGGTCTATCGGGCGGTGGTCCTTCCTTTTAGTGTCGGCTTTGCCGTAAAACAAATGTGTGCTGTTAATACATAAATCGTAATTATAAGAACAATTAGGTTAATAATTAAACTACAAATACAGTATGCAAATCCATACAACAAAGTTTATTTTACGTTTCATATAATGTATGACACAGCACACGTACTGTAAAACATATTTCAATTAGATTTAAAAAAGTCACGAATTTCATTTTGTTTTCTTGACTTTTGGCGTTTAGTATAAAATTAATTTCTAATGATATGGGAATCAATAATTTCTTAAGCACTGAAGCTAGTACAAGCCTCAGCAAAAGAGATAAACTTATTCAGTGTGCTATGTTGCTCTTGGGGTTTATGAGAAATGCTGTGTTACTGTCTGCATATAACCCCATTTATTAATGTTTTATTAATTACCTTTATTGGATTCTAAACTCATACGTGCAAACCAATTCAGTATTACTTTAGTGGCATTTAAGGAAAGAGAATAATTGTGATGAATATTAAACTTACTATATTTACTAGAACGATTAGATATACGAGGGTGAATCAAATATAAACGGTAATTTTCAAAATTATATTTATTGAATAATATTATACAGAAATTATACCTTCAACATTTTTCAATGTAGTCTCCTGCATTATCTACACACTTCTGCCACCGATTTGGAAGCTTGAATATTCCCTGTCCATAAAAAGACTGAGGGCGAGTTTTTAACCATTCGCGCACGTGCTTTTCGACGTCTTCATTGTTTTCAAATCGTTTTCCTCCAAGTGATTCTTCACATGTGATGAGACGTGGGTCCACCATTACACCCCCGAATCGAAAATGGCAAGTAAGGAGTGGCGAAGGAAGGATGAAGGCTGCCCAGTGAAAGCCAAAACTCGTCTCTCAGCCGGAAAAGTTCTTGCAACAATTTTTTTTGACTCAAGGGGAGTTCTACTCATTGATTTTCTTCACGATCAACGAACAGTGAATGCGGCTTACTACTGCCAGGTGCTACAGTCAGCAAAAACCAGTTACCGGAACAAGACGAGGTGTGCCCATTAGAGATGTCATCCTTCTTCTCCATGACAACGCAAGGCCTCACACCGCATTGTGGATAAATTGGAAGAAATGGGCTGGGAAATTCTCGAACACCCTCCTTACAGTCCAGACCTGTCCCCTTGTGACTATTTTTTGTTTGCGCCCCTGAAAGAATCACTGGAGGAAAACGATTTTAAAACAATGAAGACGTCGAAAAGCACGTGCGCGAATGGTTAAAAACTCGCCCTCAGTCTTTTTATGAACAGGGAATATTCAAGCTTCCAAATCGGTGGCAGAAGTGTGTAGTAAATGCAGGAGACTACATTGAAAAATGTTGAAGGTATAGTTTCTGTATAATATTATTCAATAAATATAATTTTGAAAATTACCGTTTTATATTTGATTCACCCTCGTATATGGATGGAACTATAGAATGAGACTACAATTACTATCCTATAAGGTCAGCACACAATTTACAAATTATAAACTTATTAAAGACTATTACAAAAATTTGGTACTTAACAAAATGGAGTATAGGTCTTCAGTCGGTATATTGGGTCCAGTCATAATCAGGGCTTCCTTCCTATCTCTCTGGGTTGGCCATCCAAGAGATCATAGCCGAGGACCCCCAGCATCTCCTCTCAGCCATCTCACTTCCAACCGTCTCTCATCTCTTCGTCCACCCTCCGTCCATCAAACTCTCCAACCAAAAACTATCCTCTTCGTTTTCAGGACCATGCTTTTTAAAGAGCTTCATCCCCTCCATCTCCGTTTACCTTCCTTTGTCTGAAAGTTTTGATTTCTTTGTCATGATGTTCTTTGTTTCCTATAAACGTTTGTAGACAAACTATTCCAGGTAGCAGCGGCGATCCTTCCGAAGGTATGACCTGACTTTGTCTGACCCATATCTCCTTTGAAGGGTTTTATGGCTTAACAATCCTACTCCCGACTTCAATGGGGTGCCGGCCATTTTTTATCACGGCGTCCTACTATCAATTACCAACAAAACATCACTCCCAGTACCCACAATACATTGCAAGTGATTCTGCAGCTTCTACCCAGCTGATTTTTTCCTTTTCTTCCGTTTCGGTATCTGAGTCACTATCTCCGAGACTTTGAGTTGGCTGAGGGTTTACTACACTGTTCATAATGTCCTCATCGGTCAGTTCTTGTTCAACAGGCTTATTCTCTAATAGCTCTCGAGCGTTTTTATTTGCTTCAAAGACACAATTTTTGAGAAAACCAAAATTTTAACAATTTTCAGGAGCGATGCCGGACTAATGGACTTCTACTAATTACTTGAGAGATTTTCGTTCTCAACATAAAATAATTCCTCATGAACAAACCGGTTACCAACGCCAATTAAGTTAGGTTACAGAAAGAAGTTACGGACAACTTAAACAAAAATAAGGCCACAGCTATGATAGCACTAGACTGTTCCAAAGCTTTTGATTCGGCTCTCACACAGGCAACTTTGCCAACTTATCGATCTTGACTGCCCGGAACAATTATATTCAATTTTAAAATCATTTCACAGCAAAAGATCATTGGCGGTACAAGTCAGATCTGATTTTTCTCACTTGCGGAGTACCACAAGGTGCTGAATTATCTCCAGGCCTTTTTTCCATTTATACTGTTAAAATAGTTGGAGCTAAAAACTTGAATGCAACGGTTACAGCGTTTGCAGCTGATACTGCCATCACAAGTAGCAGCTTAAACGCAAGCAAGGCCTTAAAACAATCGGAGAAAGTGTGCCAGAAAATAGCTGAGGAGATCATACAGTTAAACATTGAAGTTAACCCGGATGAAACAAAAGATATCATATTTTCTTTTCAGAAAGGCAAAAAGAAACCCAACCAATTTCAAAATTAATAATTAAATTAACAAACTTTCGAATAATATTTTAATTGCTTCGAAACAAAAAGCATTAAATCACAACCAGAGAATTATCGATACTTACATACCTATTCACAATTTATGACCAGTTATTTTTAGAATCGGTGCCAGCCAAGAACGGCAGTTCAATCCTGCTTTTGCAACAAAATTGTGAATAGCAGGAGACGGCGGTAAGGTGGTGATGAAAAGTGGGAGCATCTGTACAATTACCAGCTTTCTTTCGAATTTTGTTTGTTTTGGCTGACACCAGCACCAAAAATAACTGACCATAAATTGTGAATAGGTATATAAGTGTCGATAATTTCGTTGGTTGTCATTTAATGCTTTTCGTTTCGAACCAATTTTTCTAAAAATTATTTTTATTTTTAATTTTTAGTGGGAGTGTATTTTGAGTAGACTTACCGCCTTCCACAAGTGGCGATCTTTTCTTTATTCTTTATGAAGGTTAAAAAAGAAACGCTCAGCTTCTTACTCCTGAAATTTACGTGTAATGTACTTCCGACAGTAGATATCATTAGACTTATTTAAGAATTTAGTTTATCGAAGTAAAACAAAATGAGAATTGATTGTATATGTAAATTATTTTTGTTAATAATTTAGATTTAGTTACCATGGAGATTTAGATTACCATAATTAAAAATATGTTTGTAGTGGAAGGTTATATAACAGTGATTTTTTAAAACTGTTTTTTTTTTCCAAAAAAGCGCTGAGTTGATTTCAAAATATTTTTTATGGGACCACCTCTGAAGTATTTCCTACCGATCTAAAAAAGAATCATCAAAATTGATTCAGAATTGACGGAGTAATGACGTAACATACACCCACACAAAAATACAGACGAGTTGAGAACCTTCTCTTTTTTGAAGTCGGTTGAAAATAGAGGTTTACTTAGGAATTAAATTTGACAGACACCTTAGGTTTTCGGCCCAGTTACTCAATAAAATAAGAAAAGCGAGATTACAATCTTACAAACTGAACCACTTTTTATCTGCTACAAATTTAACTTTACGTTTAAAATTAATTATATACGAATGTGTAATCCGACCAACCTTTCTGTATGGAACACCATTATTTTCATCGATCAGGGAAAGTACAAATTACAAACTTAAATCATTTCAAAATGGTATAATGAGAAAAATTGTAAAAGATACTACAATGCAAAGAGTCATAACTACGGAAATATATGAGGAATTAAAAGTTATTCTTTTATTAATTGAAATTTACAACTGTATTAATAAAAACACATTTAGTAAATATGCTATATACAGTACAAAATAATGGCTTGATTAGAACTTGTAGAGGAACTACCCATTGGTAGTACTCTAATGAAATAATTACAAAAGAAGATCACGAGGCCATCTTCTTTTCAGACGCGGGAGTAAGTTTATTATGAAAGGATAGGTATCTGGTCCGTGCCAAATCGGCGACATATGGGATATTCAGGTCATTGTGGATTAATTCATTTGTGACAAAGTAAGGAGCATTAAGGATTTTTCGAAGGATTTTGGATCGGAGTGATTGGATGCGGGAAGAATTCGACTGTTTGGTGGATCCCCATAACTCTATCCTGTAAATCTAAATAGGTCTGATAATCGTCATATAGATGAGTCTCTTGTAGTGAATCGGGATATTTGAACGTTTGTCTAGTAAGTGTTGTAGCAGACGAAATCGACGTGCAGCTTCTTGTCTTTTAAATCTTGTGTGAGGATTCCAGGTAAGTCTCTTGTCCAGATAAAATCCCAGGTATCGTATTTGTTCCACATTATTTAGTGGTACGCCATTAAAGGATTCTGAAGGACAGGAGGTCGTAGGTTTTCGACGGAGAGTAAAGGTTATTTTCTGGGATTTGCTAGGATTTATCTTAACTCTCCAGTTATGACACCATTCTTGAATGGAAGTGATATGTGACTGGAGTGTCTGGGATGCAGCTAAAGGATCGTCATTGACTGATAACACGCTGGTATCATCAGCATAGGTTGTAAGGATAGTATTAGGATGAGTTGTATACACGGTATAAAGAATGGGACCCAGGATACTACCTTGTGGAATACCAGCAGTCTGAGGAAAGATAGATAAGTATGTGGAGTTATGGTTAACTTTAAATACTCTATCAGAAAGGTAGTAACGGAGGATGACGAAATATGTAGATAGAAGGAATCGGCGAAGTTTATAAAGTAGTCCTGGATGCCAAACCCGGTCTAAGGCCTGTTCAACGTCAAGAAAGACACCCGTGCAATACATCTTCCGCTCCAATGCAGATGAGATAACATCCACCACGCGATGGCACTGCTGGGGAGTGGAGTGAAACTGACGAAATCCAAACTGGTGATCAGGAATAATGTGGTGGGAATCAAGGAAGGGATAAAGGCGTTTCAAAAGCAGCTTTTCAAGGATTTTGCCCATGATAGGCCGGAGAGCAATAGGTCTGTATGAGGAAGGATTTTCTAGTGTTTTTTTTAGGTTTTGGGATCATTTTTATAATTGATAATTTCCAGGAATCGGGAAATATGTTGTACGGAGGACAGCGTTATAAATGTAAGTTAGGAGTAATACTGCTTTCCTTGGTAGGCATTTGAGGATTCGTGAGATAATAAGGTCATGTCCAGGAGCTTTGTTGGAGGCCAATCTATGGATTATGGATATTATATCTGAAGGGTGGAAGTTTTAGGAGGAAAGGTCATTTGGAGAGGAATAGTCAGTTCTGCTTCAATAAATTCTATGTGGTAAGGATTTAGGATGTCAGAATGAGTTATAAATGTATTATGTAATTGTTCACCAAATACCTCAGATTTTTCTGAATCAGATTTGGTCCATGTTTGAGCTGGAGTAAGGAGAGGATGATTGAAGGATTTAAATTTTAATAGTCTTTTGGTAGTGGTCCATAATGATTTGCCGGAAACAGATAGTTGTTCAGTTTGTTTTTGTAAAATTTGAAATTTTAGTTTTTTAAGTTCTGATTTAAGTTTTTTAGTTAATTTGATATAAATGGTTTTGTCAGGTGGGTATCGAGTTCTATGCCATTTGGCTCTAGCTCGACGTTTTTCTACTAGTAAAACCCGAATATATTGAGGTAAGATCATGCCTTCTGAGTGTCTTAATCTATTTTGTGAGGTATTTTCTGTTATGCTGGTTTCTATTGAATTAGTAAGATGTTCTATTGCTGCATCTATTTGTTGACAAGTTTTTAGTGGAATTTTGAGGTCAATATGGTTTTCTAGATCCGAACGGAATTTGTCCCAGTCCACCCGTCCAGTTATTAAGGATGGAGGAGAAGGTTTGATTATAGGAGTAGAATGTAAGGTAAGCGGAACCGGGCTATGGTCTGAGGAAAAGTCATCTAAGGAATCTATTGTAGTTTTGGAAGTAGGTATTTGCGAGGTAACGAATATGTCCAGTATATCTGGGCGTTTTTTTAGGGATGTAGGCCAGTAGGTAGGATTGTTAGGAGAAAGGATAGGGTAATTGTTTAAGGATGATGCACTGGATAGAACACTACCTCGGGGATTGGATGTTCTACAGCCCCATCGCTGGTGTTTAGCGTTATCGTCCCCACCTGCAATGAAGCGCTGCCCAAGGGATTGGAATAAGGATTGCGGAATATTTTGGGAAAGGCTATTTCCTGGAGGACAATATACTGCTGAAAGAGTAAGGTTAAATAAGAAGGTGGATAGGATTAGTGTGGTGGACTGAATGGTGTCAGTTGGAGAGGAAGGAATCAGAGTGTGAGTTAGCGATCTTTGGATAAGGATACAAGTACCACCGTGGGCTGTTTTATCGGGGTGGTCAGTTCTGTAAGTAATATAGTCTTTGATGTGGAAATAAGAGGTAGGCGTTAGGAGGGTCTCGGTAATTAAGACAATGTGAATGTTATTGTCGTATAAGAATACGTCTAGTTCATTTCTGTGATTGAGCAAACCATTTGCGTTCCATAAAAGAACTGCCAAGGAGTTTCGGATCATCGAGGAACAATAGACGTGATATCTGACAGGGCTCTTGTGAGGAGGGTAATTATGGGTCTGATCGTATCTTGGAGTTCTCGGAGGAATGAGGAAAGAATAAATGAGATATCACTATAACCCTGGGAGGAAATAGGATAGGGTTCTGATCTTTGAGGCGGAAGGTTAAACTGTCTTGAAGATGGTACTTGGAATGGGATTTGGCTAGGATTTTGTTGAGGTATGGTTTGCTCATGAGTTTGAATTGGGGTGTTGGTCTGTTGGTTTACTGGTTGTGGGTTCTGTTGGGTAGTTGTTGAGGAAAGATTGATTATTTTGGGAGGTCGGGATGGGAGGGATGTTTGAGGCGCCTGATTTTGTAGTCGACGGTTTCTTCGTAAGACTGTCGTGAATTCGGTGCTTGGAGGAAGAAGTTGAGAAGATCCTGCTGCTTAGGTTGATAGCTGGGGTTCGGTTGGTTGAGCTGCTGATTCAATGGATTGTAGATTCTGATGTTGTTGAGGTTTTGATGTTGATGGCAGTGGTGAAAAGTGTTTAGGAAAATTATTATTGAGTGAAATGGTCTGTTGATTCTGGTAGGATGCTACTATTGTTTCGGATGTTTGAGGAACAGAATTTTTATTTGTAGTGGAGTTGGTGGCTCTCTGCTTCTGCCTATGTTTGTAGACCTGGCAACCCTTATAGTTAGCAGGATGGCTCTCACCACAGTGGGCACACGAGGCTGGCGTATCTCTTGTTTTTATGCAAGCTGTTGTTAAATGTGGTCCTGCACATTTGACACATCTGGGTTGGCGATTGCAATATGTCTTCGTGTGACCCAGATGTTGGCATCTCGTACACTGAACAATTTCTCTCTTCACTCGTGGAACTTCGAATTTGACCACGGAGTACACGAGTCGTTTTATGTTGAAAACCTCCACATTGTTCTCAGCTGGCTCCAGATCCACAAAGAACAATGGGAGTGGACGTTTTTCAAAGCGGTGGAGCACGTTGGAGACATGCCTGACGTTATGGCCTAACTGTTCCAGGTCTCTTTTAATGGCATCGGGAGGCACTGATTGGTAAAGTCCACGAAGTACTACCCTGTAGGCCTTCTCCTCTTTTAATTAGTAACAATGAAATTCAATGTTTTTAGTTTTTAAATGGGCTATCAGTAATTTGTAATGTTCTTTAGTCTGTGTATTTATTTTTATGTCGTGATATCTGGTAAAGCATTCGAAATTGGTTTGACCAATTAATTCGGAAATGTCTTGACAAAATGTAATGTAGTTATCTACGCCAATAACGCAGACTGGGGGTGGCTTAATATCTGTTAGAGGTTTTGGTGGATGAACTACTGTGATATCTGAAGGCATCTTAATTAATGGCTGAAATCTGTTAGCAGTTTCGATAGGTGTGTCTGCAGTGACGACTGTCTTACTGCGGGTTTGTGGTGGAGTGGGAGGTTGATTCGATTTTTTTTGTTTCCTTTTTTTTTTCTTTTTTTTGTCGGGAGAGTTCCCAGGAGGCTCAAGAGCAGCATTCCTTTGTCTTTTTGACAAAGTTCTGCCCTTAAGAAACTTCGAGTCAGACTCACTGTAGTCGGAACACGCCATATCTTCATCGGAGTCGAAGCACGATGATTTTTCGTACTCCATAGTATTAATGAAAATTATCGCAAATATATATTAAAATTTAAAATTAATTAAATAAAAATAAATAAGAGAGAAAAAAAAGATGTATAAATATAAATAAAAAGACATACATGTGTAAAATAATTTAAAAAAAAAAAAAAGTTTATATCAACGAGTTTCGAACTCACGTGCGTGAGAACTGTACTATTTATTACTACCCCTATTTATTTCATAGCCTGTCCCAGCCGTCAGCAGGTCGAAACTGCCCTACTGAGGCTGTACCCAACTATCTCGCCTTACACTTAAAGACCACCTTCATAAATCAGTTTCTAGGAACTCACCTAGCCGGAAAACTTCACAGATTGTTGTAGTTTGTAAATACACAATATACACAAAGTCTCGAGCTGATACGTGAGTTAATACCACAAGAATCACTAGAGTAAACACGGAGATGCTTTAGTTAGCTGCATAGCAGTAGCGGCCATGTTCCTCACTCGAATTAAAAGTTAAAAAAATTAAGGAGTTTTTGGCAGATAGAAAAGAAAAATTTTTCGGAACCTTAAAAAATATTTCAAATCCTCTCTACAACAAGTTCACCCCTACAAGAACCAAATCGATGGCAAAAATTATTTTAAATTTGAAATTATAGATATAAGTTATTTAGTATGTAAAGCGTATACACATAAATAAACGGTGAGCCCCATCTCCTAATTATTAATTTAACTATATTAATTAATAACAAAATTAAGATAAGTTATCTATGACTCCTTACAACGCTAAAAAGCAGTAAGAAGAAATTTTGAAAAACGTTATACAGGGTGTCCAAAAAGAGTATCGGGTATTTGTTACTTCGATAAAACAAAGACGTTTTAAAATAAAATAAAAAGTTTATTGTTAATTATTACGATATAAAATGGAAAATTATTTGGAAAAGATGATGTTATCTAAATGGTGACCGTTATGTTCCTGGCACTCTTCTAATCGGTGACGAAAATTGGGGATCACATGCAGACACATAGCTCTCAATATCGCTGTCATTTCTGTCCTGATGTTTTGCTTCAATTGCGTCAGGTTTGCCGGATTATTCTCATAGACCTTACTTTTAAGGTATCCTCTTGCAAAATAGTTAAGTAGACTGAGGTATGGGCTTCTGGGAGGCCAGTTGATGTTACCCCTACGCGAAATGACCTTATTAGGGAATAATTCGTTAACAGCTTCCATTCCTTGATTTGATGTATGACAAGTGGCCCCATCTTGTTGAAACCACGTTCTTGAGTTGAAACCTTGAAATTCTTGTAACTCTGAACCCAAAAAGTTTCGCAGCATATCGCAATAACGGTCACTGTTCACATTGAGTGGACGGCCTCGTCGATCTTCATGAAAATAAGGACCGATTATGCCTCTAGCAGACATAGCAGCCAAAACAACAACTTTTTGGCTGCGCAGGGGTCGTTCAGTTCATGCTTTCGTTTCGGATTTTCCTCTGCCCAGTCGCAACAATTCTGTTTATTGACACAACCATTCAGATGAATGTTTGCTTCATCACTGAACAGTATGTTATCAAAATTGTTGAAGTATTTTTTGTTTAATCGAAGTAATAAATACCCTGGAATTTTTTTGGACACCCAAAAACGCATGAACGTGGTTTAAACAAGACGGGGCCACTAGCCATACATCAAATCAAGCAATGGAAGCTATTAACGAATTATTCCCTAATAAGGTCATTTCGCGTAGGGGTAACATCAAGGGACCTCCCAGAAGCCACAACCTCAGTCCACTTGACTATTTTGCATGGGGATACTTTAAAAGTAAGGTCTATGAGAATAATCTGACGTACCTGACACAATTGAAGCAAAACAGGAGGTCAGAAATGTCAGCAATATCGAGAGCTATGTGTCAGCATATGATCACTAATCTTCGTTCCCGATTAGAAGAGTACCAGCAACATAACGGTCACCATTTAGATAACATCATCTTTTCCAAATAATTTTTTACTTTTATATCTAATAATTATCAACAAACTTTTAATTTTATTTTAAGTAGTTTTTGTTTTATCGAAGAAACAAATACCCGATACTCTTTTTGGGCACCCTGTATAAGGTCATTTCAAGAAAGAAAGAAAAAAAAAAAAAGGAGGATTTCCTTGAATGTTTTGTAATTATCAGGGTCTGTGCTATCTCCGGTATTGTTCTCACTATAAACGGCTGAAACTGTTTGAGCCAGGGATTGTTGTAGGATCCAGTATCGAAGAAACAAATACCCGATACCATATATACATAGCCTACTATAACCATTAGCCCACCAAAAGCCACAAAGGCTCTACGGCAGGAAGAGGAGGTTTGTAATCAAATCACGGAAAAATTAAAAGGATTAAATATTGCAGTCAACCCCAATAAGGCTGACTGCATTATTTAATATCTTAAGGACTTATCTTCTCCTTCCAGAAAAATAAGCGCCCCCTTCCTAAAAGATATGAGATAGCAGGAATCGCTAAGTAGGCAGTATAGTTTATCTGGGTGTCACTATAGACAGGCATCTTGCACTTTTAGATTAGATTAGGAGAAGGTTTCGAACTGAATAAGCTTTCCTTTGTCTTCTATGTATTGAGAAGCAAATTATTTTTCACATCATTTTTATTAATTCTAGCAATATTATGTAGAATCTTAGGACAAGTCTCAAGTGAATGGACAAGTGGGTTTCTTGACTAACAGTTAAATAAATACGTGACGTAGTTGAGTTTAAAATTAAAATTAAGATGGCTACATGATAAAGAAAACAAAATCATACAGACAACTTAAGTGCCGGCACTTGGCACGTGTAATTGGTTCAGTTCTTTGTCCTTTCTTCCTTTGTTTCTTATTTTATTTTTTATTTTTTAACTTTTATTTTTTTGTGAATGAAGTTTAAATCTATGAAAATACATTTTACATTAAAACAGAGTTGTTTGATTTAAATCACTCAAAAAAAAAAAAAAAAAAAAAAAAAAAAAAAAAAAAAAAAAAAAAAAAAAAAAAAAAAAAAAAAAAAAAAAATTAAATTAATTATAAGAAGTAATCTATGTGGCTTTTTTTTATTCGTGACATAATCGTTGCTATCGATACTCATTATTTTCTTATTCTAAAAATAAACTGTCAATTTTATTTGTCTATTTCTCATTTGTTTTTCGGGCCGCATATGTTTTCCATGCTTTTTTATACTTAGAACTTCTTTATTAACCACATTTTTTACAACAGGCTAAATGTTTTTCCATGGTAATGTTGTCCGTCAAACATATGCAAAAGTTTACATGGAATATTATCAATTACCCACCTTATAGCTTGGTCCAGGCAACCTATAACTAATAGTAAACAAAAATTTTAAATAAAATTAAAATTGCTATGATTAAACTCAGTTATACCGTCTTTTGTTAAACATACGCCGCCAGATAATTGTGTATTCATCTAATTGATAACTTCATAAAGATTTTCCCTAACCAACACGTTGAAACTACACATCAACTTCAACTTGTTGCGGTACAGAGAAGTTGCTTAATCAACTTGAAGCTATTCCAGTTTAGTGGCTGCTTGTATCGACAATTAAGGTGGAGTTAGGGTTAAATGTGTTTAAGACACAATTAAGGAGTTGTTTCGGCAATTTGCTCTTAGGAACTGCTCACAAGCACGTGTCTGTCCAGGATAATGCATCTATTCATCTGGAAACCTAAAGCCAACCCTCACGGAGTTCTAATCAAATTTAAATAGATAAACTTAAACCGTGCGGGCTGGTTGCTTTTGCCAACCAGCCGTATATTTTCCTGTCAAGTTTTCTCAAACTCGGACCCAGTTGCTTCCTGTCGCTTATACCCCTACCTTGACTCTCTCTTTAATATAGTGATCACCTGTAACCTTTTTCGTAAATGAATATCTGAGACCCATGGGAATAAGTCAACCATGCGCCCGTTCATTTATGTATTCTTTATGTTTTATAGTTACTATATCTATTTTCTTCATAAACTGAATATATACCTACTTATTTTATAAGAACTTAAAGCGCAATCTGGCGAGGAAAAAGAAGCTAGAATATGTGCCGGCAAATCAATGGAGTCTAATTCTTTCAACTCCGAAGATAAAATTATAAACCTTTTTGAACAGAAATATAACATAATTTTTATTTTTTTTTTATTTTATTTTTTTTTTAAGGTTAGGTTATATTAACCCATTACATCTAAAAACAAATGTAATTGATGTTAATACAAACAAGTTCAGATTATGACTGAATATATTCTCAAAAAGTAAAGAAACATGTAGTGGTTGCCAAATTCAATCGCGGGCCCAAGTTAGTGTTTATTGTACTGTTATAAATAAATGGAACTTAAAAGCCGATCGAATGGACACAATAATATCATATTCAATAAAATATGCCGATTTATTCCCGATAAAAAAAAAAAATTGAAAATTCCACTCATCTCTGACGAACGAATCAACCATCTGGGACTTCATTTGCACAAACTCTGTACTTGGAATCCTCATACCAAATTAGAATGAAAAAAAAATCATTACAATTAGTTAATTAAGTGTTAATTAGTGCCACTTCTATTGAGATTATTTTATTTGAAAACTAGTCTCGAATGCTAAACATTCATCTTCAGTTCTAAAACATACAAAATTTTTTCAACACATCAGTACTATGTTACATAGATTATATATACCAAAGTTTTTTAAAAAAGATAAGACAAGAAATCAAGCATAGGCACTCACCTTCGAGGTAACTAAAACACTGAATTTGTGAGAAGTAAAAGGGGGAGGCAGGTCGGTTACGTTTTAGATATACAATGGGGTTTCCCTTATGACTCATTGGGTTTTTCCGTTCCTATGGGAAACAAATTTAAAATGGAGCTATTGGATATGTTAATCTGATCATTTAAACAAAAATCTGGATCGGTTTTAAACGATTTTATTATTTCTAGTGATTCAAAAGTATTTAATTTTAGGCTATTTTCTACTTTATGTAATATTTTTACTCCCGAATCTTTATTAAATTTGTGGTTATTTTCATTTAGATGGATAGCGAAACTTGAATTTTGGGTCTTATTAGTGTATGCTCTTATATGTTCATTTACTCTCTGATTTACCGATCGTCCGGTTTTTCCCCGTGTATTTTGCTTCACAGTCATTACATTTTAAATCGTACTTGTAAACCAGTATTTCTACAATACTTCATATAATATTTCCTATTTGGTTTATCAATATCCTACCTTCAGAAACAATAGAAATTTTAGAAGAACTAATCTTCAACCACTAGAAAAATTAGACTTTTACAATTTAATGTCAGTTTGCATAAAACATAATTATTTTCAATTTAACAATACATTTTAATTTAACAGGACAATTTAACAATTTAACAGGAAGGAGGATTACCAATGGGGTCCCCTCTTTCACCCCTCTGGCAGATCTTTTTATGGATAAATTAGAACGGAAAATCCTATATTCAAAATTAGCTCAACACATCATATACTGGTATCGGTATGTTGATGACATAATTTTCCTATGGTCTGGGAAGACCAGACAAATCAATAGTTTCTTAAACGAAATAAACGAATCCACCCTTCAATTAAATTCACACTGGAGTTAGAAAACAATAAAACTTTAAATTTTTTAGACATAGAAATCTCCATAAAAAATAAACAACACGAATTTTATATATACAGGAAACCCACACACACAGATGTAGTCATAGACAACAATGCCAGGAGACCACTAACACACAAACTCGCAGCATTTCATAGCATGATATACCGCCTCTTAAATATACCGCTAAACAAACGAAATTATAACAAAGAAATACAAACAATTCACACTATAGCTAACAACAACGGATACAGTAAAGCCACAATCGATAATATTTTAAGAAAACATTATTTTAATTTCTTGTCTTATCTTTTTTAAAAAACTTTAGTATATATAATCTATGTAACATAGTACTGATGTGTTGAAAAAATTTTGTATGTTTTAGAACTGAAGATGAATGTTTAGCATTCGAAACCAGTTTTCAAATAAAATAATCTCAATAGAAATGGCATTTAATTAATCAATCCTAATTGTATTGATCCTTCTATATCATCATGCGTAACTCAAGTGAAAAAAATCATTGTTTTTCTTTATCAGGATGATTCTCAAATATATAATTAAAAGACATAAATTGACACGTGAAAATACAAAAGGTTATATGCGCCACCAAAATGAAAACATTGTGCCGAAGTCATCCATCCGAGACGGGTATATGTGATTTTTTTGCGGTATGAAAGTAGTTCATTGGCCGGTTTAAAGATGGAATTGGTGCGTGTTACCATTTCCTTGTGCCGACCGTAGTTCATCTTGGTTTTAAGTTTTAAGTTAAGTTTAAATTGTCTCGACTGCACTTGTGTACCGTTTTACATTTCTAGGCTTCAATTACAAACGATTTATTTGACTTCATGACTATAACGAAACCTATAAAAGAGTTGACTCCACTAAAACATCCAATTCATCTCTTCCAAAATCCTATTCATCGTTACTATCTAAAATTCTTACGTAGTGACAGATAGATCATAACGACATCAATGTCTTAAGGGTTTCGCCTAATCCAGAACCTTATCTTTTCATAATAAATACCTTACCCTCTTAAATCTATTGCTTCATCGAATTCATTTTTTCCACTTGATAGCTTTTAGTGCTCTTAGTGTTTGAAAAGAGGATTGATTCTTTGACATGTTATATGTCTAAGGTACTTGTTCGTTTTCCTATAACTTATAATGCTAAAAAAAGGGCCTTTCTTTAGTTTTTAACACAAAATATGACATCTATATTTAAAACATGCATAATTTATATTTCTCTTTATACGTCCCTGATATTCATTGTTGTTTCTTGTGGAAAACCTTGTTTTCTTGGGAGTTTTGTAATATTTATATCAACAGATTGTAATATTTATCAAAATAAAAATAAATCCAGTGCGAAAATAAAATAATAATAATAAAGTTATATAATTGTGACAGATAATCCAGGTACAAAATGTAAAGCAACGAGTAATCTTCTTCTAATTATCAACCTCCTGCTGTCCTGATAATTTCCTTCTTACAGAAGTTGAACTGCCCGCTACAAATTACCACCCCCCCTCTCCCAAGGGAGTTATCAAGAGGGCAGAGGAAAGAAAAAAAAACAGCTGTTTTTTTCTGACAGCTAGCATTTATCTTGCTGCCATTATCTTGACATTTGTTTTTATATTTAAGCAAAAAAATACAATGTATTGATCTAATTAAATAAGTAATAAGAAAATATCTTATTATTTTTCAAATATAATACTAATGAGCTGTAAATTGATACATCCGCTTTGATCTCGCATTTTATACAAAGCCGTTTGTTGTTAGCTATAAATTTCGTTAGTGAAAAGGTATTATTATTTATTCGACTGTAAAATTAATATTTTCAACACATTTCGATCTTCATTAGATATGAAATATATCCCTTTTACATTGATGATTCTCCAATTCCACAAAAGAGCAATGTCCAAATCTTGGACATCCTAGGGGTAATAATGTAAGACAATTAGCTTATAATAATACCAATAGTAAGTCAAGAAATATTCTTACAATCGAAAGGCACTGATTCTTCTTTTCTACCATATAATGCCAGGTCACACATCGCATTGCCCACTCTCAGAAACTTTATTTGTTGAAAATTAAAAACTTGGAAATAAGAAACACTTCCGCAACCTCCATACTCTCCAGATATTACACCAACGGCCCTTCACTTTTTTAGCCATTTAGACAACAAAAAGAGGAAACAATTTTTGAAACAGTAGTGCAACCGAAAATGCCTTCTGTGTGGTTTTTTAGAGTTTGGATGAAGATTTCAGAGAAACTAGAATAAAAATACATCTGAGGCGTTGACAACAATGTGTTATGAAAATCTTTGAGTCTTTTGCACTTGTTCCCCACATTTCATTTTGAGGTTGTTATCATATGTTTAGGATACGATTAACATTTCCAAACGTAATAACATGTCAATGAGAGATAATCGTTTGATTGTTCTTATTATTTAATAAGTAAATAAAGAAAACAATCACAAAAAAAAAAAAAATAAAAAAATATTATTATACGCACTTCAAAATTTACTAGACAAACGTTCAAAGCTCCCAATTACTTACAAAAGACTCATTTACATGACTGTGATTAGACCTATTTGGACGTACGGAGTTGAGCTTTGGGGCTCTACTAAACCATCCAATTTATCTCGTATCCAATCCTTACAATCCAAAATCCTTCGAAAAATCCTCAATGCTCCTTACTTCGTCACCAATAAACTTATCATTAACGATCTTAATGTTCTATATGTTACTGATTTAGCCCACACCAGATACCTATCCTTTCATAGTAAGCTCTATAGCCACTCAAATCCGTTAGTTTCTCAACTTGCTTCCCACACGAAGATGGCCTAGAGACCTTTTAGTGTAGATTTTATCGAAGTCCTACTAGTGAGTAGTTCTTCACAAGTTATTTGCATGCGATTGAATTCACTGTCAACACATTTACTTGTTGTATATTATTTTGCACAGTTGTAAGTATCAATAAACAAAAAAAAAAAAAAAAATTATTATACGCGACATGTTTTTGTTCGATTTAATTCATCGAATAAATACAAAAGAAGAAGCGATAGAATTTCTTCAGGGAAAAAGGTATTTTACATCGAATGACACAATAAAATATTTGCATAAATAATTAAATACATTTTTTTTTTTTTTTAGTAATTTTTTGTTTTTTATTTAATTATTTAATAATAGGAACAATCAAACGATCTCTCATTGACATGTTATTACATTTGGGTTACTAGCAACCTAAACATATGATAATAAACTAAAAATGAAATGCGGGCAACAAGTGCAAAAGACCTTCCCAAAGACAAATCTTTTGAATTAATAATCTTATTTTTATAAAAAATTGTAATAATTATTTTCATATATGAAAACCAGCATTAGTTTTGCACCAACCCAATATATAATACAAAAAAAGAAAAAAAAAAAAAAAACTATCATACTCGTACAAGCTATATTAAATTAACTTATTATATATTGAAATCTCAAGGAAATTATGTAACAAGCAAAATGGATATTCATAAACCATTGGCAAACTAAAATAAATAAGAAAACATCAAGTATTAAATTAATGTAAATATTACAATTTTAAAAAAACTAAAGTAAAAAATAAAACGAAAAACTTAAAATGAAACATAGAATCATACTCTCTGAGAACCATAACCACTGTCCCCTACTATGTCTCCAACAAAACCTTACATAACGATCTTAATATAACTTTTGTCCTAGAATCCATACCTGTCAAATTTTCAAAATTTCATCAAAACTTTCACTTCATCCTAATCCACTAGCACAATCCCTATCCAGCTCCACTCACCCCTATAAACCTCCTCGCAGGTTAAAAGGGCAGTGGCCTCGTGATCTATTATCAATTTCGACATGGAGTCCTGGCAATGGCCAGCTTCACCTCTCCTGTTCTGAGTGACTGTGGTTAGCGCTCTCACTCAGCCTCCACTGGTGTTATCTTATACTAGTGACGCAGCTGAGAGAGAATCGCAGGAATCTCTTGGGGCCTGGCTTGTTCCTCCATAAGTGAAGGCACAAGTCAGGTAGATGGATCCCTCTGATGTGTATATATTGTAAATAAAGAATGAATGTATTTTTAAGATTGAATTTAATTTTTTTTTATTATTATTATTATTATTATTTTTTCACTTTATGTATTGTATAGTTTGAGGTACTTTGTTTATTTTATTTTATTTTTTTGTATTACATATTACGAGACTTTACTTATTTATATTTATTATTCACTTTTATTTATTGTTCACTTTCTTTGTTTTTTGTTTCATATTGTACATATTGTGTAAATGGATCCATTAAGCCATCCATATTACTTATTGCTTACATTGAGGCAGATTGTAATACTCTCCTTAAAAAAAAAAAAAAAAAAAAAAAAAAAAAAAAAAAAAAAAAAAAAAAAAAATACTATCTATACAATACAGAAACTCACTCAGCGGGAGGAGATCCGAACTAAGCCTCGCCCTCAAAGAATGATACAGCAAAGGATTCCAGGAGATCCCGGCGCTGCTATCTCAGCCGAGTTACTGGAATTGAAAACCAGTGGAGGCTGAGTGATAGCACTAAGTTAAAAAATAAACAAAGGGATACTAAATAATATAAAAGCATATGAATAGATAAAAAGTAAAATATAATAAGATATAAAACGAAGCTATAATAGATATATCAAACAAGAAATAGAGAACTTTCATTCAATTATTATTATTTCATTATAAAAAAAGTAAATAATGCATTAATAGTGTTTTATTGTATATATTCATTGTAGCTATGGTTAGCCGTAAAGCTTCCAAGAAAGATGCTAAGTAGATGTCTTTCAATTTTGGGGATTTTTGTTCTTTTAACTTCCCCATCAGTTTTTCATTTTTTGCGAGATTTAGCTTTTCTTTCTTCGTCCCATTTTGTTCCAGTTCTCGGAGTTTTTGTCTCTGGCTTAACCTTCTGTTTTTTAACTTTTATTCTAAAATTGTTTATTCTTCATTCCTAATTTTGTCTGATCTGAAGTCTTTTTTAACATTTTGGATCGAATCTCTTATATTAACTAGAAATGCTACGTATTTGCTATTGTAGGTCTGTGATTGGGAAGACTCATTATGTCTCTCTATAGAATCTGGGAAGTCTTTTCCTCATGTCTATCTCTATGTTAGAATATTCTTCAATTTTAGAAGATTTCAGTAATATATATCCCTTATCGGTCCATCTTATTTATTTATTATTAATATACAGGGTGAGTACCTCTTAGTCTAAAAAAAAAAGATTTGATGAAACTAGATGAAATGTAGAAAAATGCCGCAGACCTCACTTTTCTATTCCAATCCCTTGCAGATATACGATAATCCAAAGACTTTTTTGAGGAAACCAATATTTTCACCATAAAAGCTGTAACATCTGCATTTTGTTTAATTTTATTTTTCAAATTTTGACCACATTATCGGATTAAGCATTAAATTTTCTATAAGAGAAGAGTACGTGTAACCTTGAAATTTACAAACTTGGGATTTAAAGTACAGCCTGATCTTCAACGCTCACAGTTTTTCGGATAAACTATCCACACATCTGCAAATCTCACAAAAACTTGCAAATGTAATCAGTATTCGAATGATATGTTAAAAGTAATGATTCTGTTTCGATTTCTTGGAGAAATTCATTTTTAAAACCGAAAAAAACATGGTGTTCTCATTTGCTATACAAATCAGTTACTACAGTAAAATTCAAGGTTACATGTACTCTGCTTTTATAGAAAATTTAATGCTAAATCCAAAAATGTTGGCAAAGTTTGAAAAATATTTAAACAAAATAGAGATATTGCAGCTTTTATGGTAAAAAGCGTGGTTTCCTCAAAAAGTCTTTGATTTATCGTATATCTGCAATGGATTGGAATAGAAAGGTGAGGTCTTCGTCATTTTTCTACATTTTTGATCTAGTTTTACCCATTTTTTTTTTTAACACTAAGAGGTACCCAGTAAAACATTTTTTTTTCTTTAATTTTATCATCAAAATTTTTTTTTTATTCTATAAGATTTTCATTTATTTCAATTTCTTTGAAAACAAGAGATAAATCTATAACTTCATTGAACGATTCCTTAATTATCTCTATTGTGGTTGATTTTAAGTGTCATTGAAAATTACAGGTTTGGAAAGAGTGTAAAAAGTCTTAAAAATATAAAAGTCAAAATTATTATAAGAAAATAAGTTTGTGAAATACTACCTAATTAATAATAATCACCTTATATCAGAATAAATATACATTCTGTTATATATTATTCTGTTGTGATATATATACACATACTCTGTATATAAATATAGTGCACTTATGTCCTGTCTGGACTAGATATTGCCTTAGATTTTGCAAAAAGCTAGAGTATTTTCTGTTAGACCGCATCAGCACGTTTTTTGCTTCTCTCTTACTGCCCCCCCCTCCTCTAGTCCCCGTCTTATCTATCGTAAAGAGGGTTGAAGATTTATCGCCCAGCCCTAGCTATAAATGTCTAAAGTTCTTTAATATATTTGAAAAAAAAATTATTTATCTACTGCAGTAAAATATATAAGTTGGCTTATTATTTATATACAGGGTGAGTACCTCTCAATGTAAAAAAAATAAAAAAAAAATTGAGGAAGACTAGATCAAAAATGTAAAAAAATGCCGCAGACCTCACCTTTCTATTCCAATCCGTTGCAGATAAACAATAAATCAAAGCCTTTTTTGAGGACACCGCGTTTTTTTCCATAAAAGCTGTAATATCTCCATTTTTTAAAAATATTTTACAAACTTTTACCACATTTTCGGATTTAGCATTAAATTTTCTATAATAGCAGAGTACATGAATTTTACAAACTTGTGACCTAAAGAACAGCTTGAACATCACGTTATTTAGGGAAGTAACAAGGTCATATATTACTTCAACACTCACCGTTTTTCAAAAAAAATATCCACAAAACTGCAAATCTCACAAAAACTTCCAAATTTAATCAGTTTTCGAATGATATTAACACAATTAACTGGTTTGTATGCCAAATGAGAACACCATGTTTTTTCGGTTTCAAAAGTAAATTTCTCTATGAAATTGAAACAAAATCATTACGTTTAACATTTCATTCGAAAGCTGATTGAATTTGCAAGTTTTTGTGATATATGCAGTTTTGTGTATAGTTTTTTCGAAAAACCAAGGTGAGCGTTGAAGTAATATATGACATTGTAACGTCCCCAAATAAGGTGAAGATCAAGCTGTTCTTTAGGTCACAAGTTTGTAAAATTCAAGGTTACATGTACTCTGCTATTATAGAAAATTTAATGCTAAATCCAAAAATGTGGTCTAACTTTAAAAAATATTTAAATAAAATGGTGATATTACATCTTTTATGGTAAAAAAAAAACGTAGTTTCCTCAAAAAAGTCTTTGCTTTATCGTATATCTGCAACGGATTGGAATACAAAGGCGAGGTCTGCGGCATTTTTCTACATTTTTGATCTAGTTTCACCCAATTTTTTTTTTTTTTTACACTAAGAGGTAAAATCCCTGTATAGTATATTTCTAAGATGACAACATGGGCTGTCAGAGCCTCTTTCCTTTAAGTAAAAGATTTAAACTTGACGTACAACTCAGCAACTATTTACAGTAAAATACCGATGATTCCAAACTCTAAGTAATAAAATAAATCTTCATTATCTAGAGATGTGCGATTTTTCAAATCTAAATTTTTACACTTAAAAATCAAATACACTTCAGATTAAAATATTTACACATCTAAATACATACACTTACTTACTTAAACCCATATGGACATATGCCACACAAATATATGGGGCTGCAAAAAATAAGCAACTTGAAACAATGCAAATATTCCAATCAAAAATACTAATAATCACGAAATTATCTTGGTACATTTCAAAGCACACACACTTCGATTAACAAGCACCCATAGTAAAGGAACAGTTGCATAACCTTTATAGACAAGATACTCCAAACAAGAGCCACGAAAAAATTAGAGCGAGCGAAGCTACATATTGTTTTACACTCGAACTAAATATTTAATTTTTTTTTTCAACCCTTATTACTTTAACTTTAACTAAACTGTATGTTTTTAATTATAAACTAATTATACTTCAATGTTAACAGTTGATTAATTATTATAAATATATATTATTATAACAGAATTATTAACATTAGTTACGACTACTAAAGTATGGTTAGAAGAGTTTTGTGTTAGATTTAAATTTAAACTGGTAGAAGTAATAAGCTGTGATTTTTGCTTTTTTCCTTGTAAAATCAGCTGTTTTTCTTTACCCATTTGTAGATAAAGTAACAAATTAAACAGCTGATTATGTTTGAGTAATTTTCTCATTAAATGGTTGCATAAATAAGATAATTAACCAATTATAATGCAAGGATTCGTGGTGCTAAATATTTAATTATGTTTTTTTATAGAGCATTAGAGAGCCATCTCGGAAGAATGAAAGGGACAAGAAGGATGTTACGGGGATTAACTGCCGCTCAGGGAGTCGGTGAATTGCAAATGAGGCAATCTTTTGTACGCAATTTTGTTCGTGGAGCTGTTCTCTCAGCTGTAAGGGGAACAGCATAACTCTTTATATCATTTCCACGCTTCATCGTGAGTATACAACTGCATATTATCTCCTAATAGGGTTCTTACTAGCGAGATCTAGAATTTAAAATTTCTTTAGAATTTAAAACCTCTACATATCAAAGTAAATTTGTTACATTAGTAGCGTTTAGACTGAACAAATTATTAATTCTTAATGTATTATTTATCTTAATATAAAAATATATATCAATAACAACAGCTGTTTTTTCGGACAGCTAGAATCTGCCTTTATATTGGCATTTTTTATATTTTTACAATCAAAATTTATCTAGTTAAATATTTAATAAGGATATATCTAAAATTAATTTTTAAAATAATGGGGTGTATAAAAAAAAAAAAAATGACCGTTTCTTAAATAAATATTTGTATTATTAGTTCTCTGATATAATATACAATTAATACTGAAAGTATAGTCCATTGTTATCTACCGTCATTACCCATCTGCTAGCCAATCGCTCGATGCCACGCTGATACCATTCCTTGGGATGGCTGTCAAAGAATTTTCAACTTCCGCAAAATTATCATTTTTTTTTTCCTTGAAGAAAATGGGCCATAAATCAAAACAAGTAGTAATCCGAAGGTGCGAGGTCTGGACTATATGGTGGATGAGGCAGGCGTTGAAACCCATGAAGTTCTGTAAAGTTTTCTGCTGATTGTTGAGGAGTAAGTTCATGAGGGACCAGTCTACAGGTCTTTTTCACCTTCCTCATGGAGAGAAGATGGCGACTAACAGTATCTTTCGACACACCACACTCCCTGGCAAGTTATGAGTACTTGTGGACGGATTTGACTCAACAGCTTCCTTCAGAACCTCATCAATATCCATTAATGGCCGCTCGAAGCCCTTCTTCGTTTCCAACGTCGCACAGTGGGGCAAAGGTGGAAAAAACCCTAAAATCTTATGATTTTTGTTTTTGTTTTTATTATTATTTTTGTATACCTAAATAAATGTAGCATAAGGTTGTGGAACTGATTTTTCGATTTCATTACCAGGGTCTGTACACGGCCTTGAAGTTGCCCTTTTCTGGAGTTTAGAAAATAACTCGGTTTTGAAGTTTTGTTAAAATAATTTTTTATGAGACTGAATTTTTAGCAAAAATTTTTGTATACCTTTGAACTTCACTATTGATGTTTACTGGTTTATGGACGATTTTTATTTTGTAAATGTAGCCACAACCTTGACTGCCAGGAATTTTCAAAGTTAGCTGCCTCGTAAATCTAACTTATCTTCATTTCACTTGGTCTTTCAAAAAAAGCTACACCGAACTAGGCTCTCTATAGGGGTTCAAATTGAAGTACAGGTATCTGAGGAACCGTGTTATAAATATAAATCCCGGCTTCGGATTAGGGGATGAATTTATGTGTTATTTTTCATTATACAGAAACTAATTTTTAGAAAGAATTTTTTTTTTTTTTTTATAACTAGGATGTGAAAATTGGCTTACTATATATGTATATTTGTTTTTATTAGTCTGCCTTATTTAATACATATATATATATATATATATATATATATATATATATATATATATATATATATTTTTTTTTTTTTTTTTTTTCTTATCTTTATCCATTGTAAAATGATCTGATATGATTTCTGGTTTTCTATACAAAAATAACTAACACATAACTCTTCTTGAGAGAATTAGTTCCGGAATATTACAGAAAGATTAATTTTCAAAAATAGCCCTTCAAATAAAAAAAAAACAAAAAACAATTGAAAAATAAAAGTTTTGGACTTTGGATGGTAAATTTATGGGGTTATGATTTGTATCACTGAGTTCTAATTATTATATACCTTAGTTATCTTATGAAGATTATCATATTTATTTATATTATTCTTTTATATCAATGGCTAGGATATTCTACGACTGGAATTATTTTCGCTCTATATTTATAACTAAATTCAGAGATTTAAAATCAAATTATAAAAAAAGAAGTAATTCAAGACCGGATTATAAAACAAAAAAGAAGTTCCCATTAAATGATAAAGATTCTCATTTACTGTTGTAGAAAAAAGGAACAATTCGAAATATTTTATTTCTTTACTTTTATAGTTAATATCTTTTATTTTTTTATCTAATTGTTTTTGTTTGTATCATTGGTTCATTATGTATTGAATATTAGTTCATTATATTGAAAAATATGACGATCAAACTTCTTTGTTAATATAAGATTGATAATTGTAAATAACTACCCAGTCCATTCAGTAGAGCTCAACTGAAATTACTTTGTAAAACTTATTACGTAACATTTTTCAAATTATATTAAAAATTTTTAATTTATTCCCAAATATAACTTAATAATGAATTTTAACCTAATTCAAGGAATCTTGGGTCTGTAATAGAGCTATATAGTAAATTTCATTCAATTTAGCACCTAAAAAACATATAAAATAATAACAAACTTGATTTTTATTATTTTTTTTTTTTTTTCAAACTAAAAACATGGCTCAATTCTGATGATCTGATTGCTCTGGTTATAGTTTTATTCTATTCAGCAGCTTAGATAGCAAATAAATATACTCCAAACTTGCTTTATTATTATTTTTTTTTACATTTTGTTTCTTACATTTTGACCCTTTTTGATCATCTGATGAAGCTGATTATGGTTTCATTCAATTCAGCACCTCATGAAATATGTAATTCCAAAATTTCAAGCTTAGAGCACGAACCGTTTAGAAAATATGAGGTTTTTACCCATTTTGGGCCGTTTTGCCCCACTGTGCGTCGTACCTCCGCTTCTAAATTTTTCAAACCAAAGTCGCGCAGTGCGCTCTTCAAGGACAACTTACTCTTGCTTCAGAGTTGCTTCTGCGGCTGTGAAGTTTTTTTTCCAGCAATGTCTTAAAATCACAAGAATTTCGTAGGACACTGTCATCTTTCTTCTTTAAAAAAAAAAAAATTAAACTGAGGTTTTTTTTTATGAAGACCAGTGTTAGTAAACAAGCTTAGAGAATGCCCTAAAGAGATTATTAAGTGTTGGTAAGTAATAAATTGCATTAAGATATTTACAGACTTTTGAATTCTGGAATTTGATAAAACGGTCATTTTTTTTTTTTTTTTATACGCCCTATTAATAACAAATAATACAGAAATAAATACCATTAATCTGATCAAAGACATATAAAAATGCAAAAACTAAATAAGTAGTAATAATAAAGATAAGACATAAACAAATAAATGCTAAATAAAGATAGAGAGAGGAAAATAAAAGAGCACTCCACAAATGAATAAGTAGTGTTGGGTTATTGAAAAACTAATGCAGGTTTTTGTCACTTGAGATACGCATGATTGTATAGAAGGATATATACAATTAGGATTGATGAATTAATTGCCACTTCTATTAGAATTATTTTATTAGAAAACTAGTTTGGAATGCTAAACATTCTTCTTCAGTTCTCAGTTCTAATACATAACTTAGAGTTAATCCAAATGTTGATTAAAAATTCTTCCGATTCTTGAAAAAAATGATCAATTTTAAAATTCGATATCTAGGAACCGATCAACACTGCTGACTTTGACCCTAGTTTTGTTTATCTACTTTGCTATAGATAAATCTTTTTCCTTAATGATAAAGAGATAATTAATACAGAAAATCTGTCTTTATCTTAAGTAGCAGGCATATTTTTCATTTACTAGATCAACACAGTTTGGTATAGAAAGTTCAATGCTCTAACAAAATAAAGCTTTCTCAGTGCATGCCAAACGTCAAATGAATGAAGATATGTGTAGCAGAGCAAGGTTGATACATAGATAACAACGCCGTCCATAACCTCTTTGCTTTTAGTGCTACAACAAGTACCGACACAGAGAACACAAATGCTATAAAACATAGCACATGCTGAGAAGACTGTGTGATATAGTTGCAGGAGCGTTGTACCCGTGATATGGTATCAGACAGCTCTAGGGTGTGCACACCAAATAAGCGCCCAAGTAATGATTATATTAAGTCGAAATAAGCGTTATGTGTATTGCCATTAATAGTATTCTACCTAGTTTATTATTCATTTCTTTTCTTTGTATTAGTTATAATTCCCTCTGAAACAAATTTATAATTGTTATCCGATTTAATTGTAAATATAGGGTGAGTTGATACTCGTGGGACAAACTTCAGCAGTAGATTTGACACCAAAAAATGAACAAAAAAGTTCATATTAACCATGGTCCGATTCTCAACCATTTCGTAATAATTTCGTTTTTTCTCGATTTTGAAAAACCATGATACCACTACTCCGAAAATCTGATAGCACCGTCAAAATTTTTTTTTCCAATAAGATTTGGCAAATGTTTTTTGTGCTTTATTTCAGAGACAACAAAATAAGTGAAAAATTTTGTGAAATCGAAAGTAATGTCATTAAGAGAAAAAATGATGGTTCAAGGATTGTTAATTTGGTGTTTTTGAGAGAAATCGTTTTTATGGTTCAAGGATTGTTTTAGATTTGCATTTTAAAAAAAAAAAAAAACAAATACATAGAAACCTACACAAGGAGATTAACTGGCCCAATTTATTTAAATTTTCTCCAAAACACGCTGCCCACCTTGCTGGAGGACCTTCCTTTACAATTGAGGGAAAACCTAATTTTTCAGCACGATGGTGCGCCTCCGCAGTCCTCTAGCATAGTTCAGACGTATTTGAACCGAACATTCGATACGTGGATCGGCCGAGGTGGGACAGTACTATGGCCACCAAGATCTCCTGATCTTAACCCCATGGACAATTTCGTCTGGGATATCTCAAGGAACAAGTCTATCGCACTGAAGTGACAAACATAGACGATTTGAGAGCAAGGATCTTCGCCGCTGCAGAAAAACTTCGACGTGTTCTCAGTTTTGGTGTGACATTTGGGATTATGAGAAAACGGGCACGTTTGTGTATAGCGGAGAACGGCTTCCAATTTGAACATAAATTAAAATGATTAAAAATAAATGAATTTTAAAGATTAATGGTGAGTTTCTATGTATTTGTTTTTTGCTTTTTCAAATCTAAAATGCAAAACTCTCAAACATTAACAATCCTTGAACCATCATTTTTCCTCTTAATATCATCGATTTCTTGGTCTCAAAAACACTAAATTAAAAAATGACGAGTGCGTTAAAGCGCAATTAAATAAGATCTTTTTCCTCAAATTTGCTGCCATCTGAGACTAAAATTAAAAACTCTGGATTACTTTGAACATTTTCCGATTCACAAAATTTTTCACTTATTGTGTTGTTCTAGCTGAAATAAAGCACAAAAAAGAGGCCCAAATAATTTGCCATGGTAATATTCTTATTGAAAAAGTAATGTAGATTTTAAAGGTGCTATCAGATTTTCGGAGGAATTTTTAGATTAAAAGATATCACGGTTTTTCGACACCAGGTAGTATTATCTTTCAAAATCGAGAAAAAACGAAATTATTACGAAATGGTTGAGAATAGGACCATGGTTAATATGAACTTTTTTGTTCATTTTTTGTTGTCAAATCTACTGGTGAAGTTTTTCCCACGAGTAGCAACTCACCCTGTATAATAAATTTTTTCTCTCATTTAATAATAATTATAAAAAAAACTAGCATCCCCAGTCACGGCTTCACCCGCTCTTATAAGTAACGAACTTAGATAGGTTGTTTAACTAATAACAGAAGTTTTATTTTTTAACAATAAAAATCTTATAATGCAGTTGAGAATGATTTTCTCATGATGTTTCTAGATATTTTTACTCAAAGCTGTAACCCGGTATAATTGCAATGATTTATATGATTTACTCAAAAGCATTATTGGATATTAAATCCTTAAATCTAATCAATGAGTTGGTAATTTAGATGGACAGGGACGTTTTAGGAAGAAACTCTGGCGAATAATGGACTGCATTGTCAGTGCTTACAACCCTATCAATAGAGATATCCTTTATCTCACAATTTACTTTTTCAATAATAATGTTGTTAATGTTCTCTGCTATAGTATTTGTTGGTAATATTACTGCTCTTTCACACAACCAATGGTACAATTTATTAAATAAACCTGAAACATTAAAATGAATTTGAAATCATTGAAATATTAGTCTTCTTAAAACCTTCATCAAAAGCTATGGTTAGGTCGCCCATTTTTTAAACACAATATCAAAAAATAATCGATAATTTGATAAGGCAATAATGTTTAGTGCAGCAAAAATAATTTTATTGTTTCATTTGGTTGGATTTTAATTTCTATCTAACTATAAAAGTTAATGACAGAGTGACAAACTTTTGCCACTTAACACTGTAAATTTAAATTATTATTATAGTAAACTATACTATTTAAAATCTCCCTAGAATTATGAAGGTTTTGTAGTTAAAATTTGGTACAGAGGGGTTTAATAATTTTACCATTGCAAACTCTGGTGTAGAATGCCGCTAACCACATATCGCTCGATTATTAAATATCCCTAGGATCCACACGTCACACTAAACATTTATAGTTTTTTTTATAACAATTTATTTGAATCAAACCAATTTTATTATCAATTTCTAGCTCTATATTACATTGTACAGTTATAACCAACGAAAAATGGCTTGTCCTTTTATATAATAGTATAAATATAGATTAATTTAGAACATATGTTTTATTGCTAATTGTTTACAAACACCTGCACTCGAGTAAAATTTAAAAAAAATAAATGTTATTTTCGCATTTACATACACCTAGAACCCCAACTCTGGTTTAAATTTTTTTTTCAAAAACCATCCCGGGGATACACCTAATAATTTCCCAGATTTTCACGGCGATTGGATGTACGGTTTTTGAATCTATCGAGTACAGACATACACACTATATATATAGATAATGGTTAAGTAAACCATGAGTTTCAAGTAACCTGTCACATCAATCGATTACCTGCCAAAGAGGTAATATATGTATTCGCTATTGGAAAATAAGAACAAAAGGATTACAATTTCAAACTTCAAAAGCTAAAGCAATAAAAAAATGAATGCAGAAAGCAAGACATTACAATGTTAATTCTTAGTCGGTGCAGATTTTCTCCTAAAGTTGGTGTAGGAAAGAGTTTATTTAATGGGGGGAGAAAATAGATATCTAACAACAATGTGATATACAAAAAACTTGGCTACAAGAAATCAGCAATAGAATAGAATAGAAAAAGAACTTTATTCTGGAGCAGTGCCCCTTAAGGATAACATTAAATAACAGGAAAGTGATATCAAATGAAGTCTAGAGAATTTCAAAATAATAGGGGGGGGGGAGACCTGGGATGGTTGGGACAGTGAAATTTTGAATTATTATGTTGGCACTACTGAATTGGCTTTACAGCTGTTGATCACACTCCTGAGGAAGGTTATAATACTTTGGCGGCCATATTTAAATTTTCTGAGAAGATAGGTAGGTGTTTCTTAATTTTTACTACAACAGTAAATATTTGAATGAACTTTAGGATAGTATTTTCTTAAAGACAAAAAATCTTGCAAGCGTCTTAAATTAGCATATAAAAGTATCAATTATCATTCGATTTCAGTAATTTTTTTTTTTTTTTTTTTTAATAGAAATTTCTTCATGTTTGAAGTTTTTCTCAACCAAACTCCTCCTCAAGTCTTCTTCTCCACTCGTCCCTGTCGTCCGCATCATCCTCTATCAGTCCGCGTCCGCCATGCTTTCCTTCACCTTGTCTCCCCATTGGGTACGAGGTCTTCCTCTCCCTCTTCTCCCCTCCACCTCCCACTCCATCACCAGTTTGGGGATCCGTCCGGCATTCATTCGTTTTACATGGCCGTACCATCTCAATCTTCTCTCCTCAATCACCTCCAAAATGTTCTTCATCGCTTCCATCCTCTCTCTTATTTCACTATTCCTGACATGTGCCACTCTTGAAATTCTTGCAGATCTCCTCCAGAAATCCATCTCCACTGCCAATAGTTTTCTCTCCTGCGCCTTGTTAAGAGTCCATGTCTCAGAACCGTACAACATTACACTCTGTACTAGCGCGCTATATATTAGCTTCTTCGTCTTTCCAAGGATATTACTGCTCCAAAGGAGAGAGTTTAGCATGCCTATCGCGTTTCTGCCATCCACTATTCTCTTGGACACCTCCGCTTTTGTGGTTCCATTGCTTTCCAGGATCGATCCAAGATAGCAAAAGTGCTCCACTCGATCCAGGCTCGCAACATCTGGGTCACTTATTATATCCCTGTCTGTGCACATATACTTTGTTTTTTTTTATAATTGATGTCCAGGCCCCGCTGTTTATATTTTTTCTACAACTTTTCTGAACAGGTAGCTTGCGTCTTCTTCGTCTCGTGCAATGATTACCTGGTCGTCGGCAAACAATAGATGGTATAAGTGCGTGTCCTTTATTGGTATGCCCATTCCACCACAGCTTTTTGTCCAACCTTCCAAGCATTTATCAATATATATTTTAAATAGGGTTGGTGACATGCAGCATCCTTGCAGGAGACCCTTGCTATTCTGAAAGACTTTGGATACCGAACTCCCTACTTTTATTTGGCACCTGTTATTTTTGTAGATTTCCTTTATAATTGCCGTGATGTCCTTGTTTATGCCGGCCATTTCCAGGGCTTTCCATAGTAATTTTCTAGGGACGCTGTCATACGCCTTTTCCAAGTCTATAAATATCATATCCAGTCTCCTGGCTTTTGCGGTATGCTTTTCTAGTAGTTGCCTAGCAGTAAAGATGTGGTCTATGCAGGACTTTCCAGTTGTGAACCCACATTGCTCTTCAGCTTGTGAGAATTCTTCCTCCAATCTATTTCTTATTATTCTCCCCAGTAGCTTCATAAGTGGGTTGGTTAAACAGATACCTCTGTAATTATCACATATTCTTCTATCACCCTTCTTAAATATAGGTCTGATATAGCCTAATTTCATTTCTTGTGGCATAGCCCCACCTTCCAATATGCAATTAATAAGGTCAGTGAGTACTCTTGTTACTTCATTACCACCATATTTAATCAGCTCTGCGCAGATTCCTCCTGGGCCCGGGGCTTTCCCATTTTTTAGTTCCTTTTGCTCTTTTTGCATTGATTTCAGTAATCAATCTTGAAATACTAACCTACATGTTTGTCAGGACCAAGTATTGAATAAAAAAGTAACCTAAGGGATGGTTGGGACTCTTGATCTCTGGGACGGGTGGGACAGTGTCCAACCATCTTGTTATATTTTTGCTGTTATTTATATTTTGTTACTTGCATTTTCTTATTGTTCTTTTTTCTTTACAGAACCTTATTTTTTAACATCATGCCTTATTTATTTATTGGTAAAAGTGTTCCTTTTTTAATTTAACTTATTCCTTTTTTGTACGAAAGTACTACTTTTTATTATGTTTACGTTTATCATTTAGTATATACAAATATTGAATTGTAACTAATGTGTTACCTAATTCATGTATGTCCCAACCATCCTGGTGCCCAGGATAGATGGGATACTTTGTTTGTTTCGTTTAACGTCACTTTATTCTGCTATGGCTAATCGGACGATGCTACGGTGGGAGTCCTAAATTTTGCCTATCTAGGTATAATTAGGATAGGGATCTTTAACGAGTACCTGACAACTCGCACAGGCTCGAACCCCCATTTTACGTCCCTTCCGAAGGACGGCATAGCTAAGGATTTTTTACTCCCTTTAAAAAATCCTAAGGTCATCTGCCGGGCTGCGAACCCGCGATCTTGGGTTTAGTAGGTTGCTATGCTAACCACTACACCACAGGTGATCCCGGAGTTGGGACACTTTTAACTGTTTTATATATATATATATTTTTTTTTACTGACTTGTCTTCATTATTATCATTTAGAATAAATCATAAGTACTTCTAAAAAAAATATTAAAAAAGAAAAATATTTAAAAAGTTACAAAAAATAATTTTAGCCCTAAAAAAAATTAAAAATAAAAAACTTGTACCAACCATCCGAGGTCTCCCCTACAAGATACAAGTAAATACCAATTTTTATAATAAGGTTACAGAAAACTATCATTTTAATGATGACTTATCTTATTATTATAGAACATAACTTGAATTTTCTTAGACGTCTCATTTAAATATATTCCGAATAGTTGAACATCTGAGTAAGGTGACTAGGCGTTAGTTAGTAAGATTACTTCTATGAATAAGCAATGTTGGACCGTGCTTACAGGAGTAGAGGAGATGAAAGTCTAATGTTTGCAAATCTAAGGACTTGGCCTTCCAACTATCTGCATTTCTGATTGTTTGCGTTTTGGAGACTCCTAAGAATCTCCTGTTTTACATAGTGTAGTCAGTGATATATTTTAATTATGACAGTTGTTACGTATTTTCTCTAAAATATATTTTCTTCATTTAGTAGTGAAAGTAAAGGTATACTCTTATCCATGAGACACCGATAACAAATAAGTTTTCTAATCATTTCGAAATAACTGTAACTATAGAATAAGTATGTGATAATAACAAATTAAAAGAAAAAATGCTAAGAAGTAATAATAAAAAAATAACCAATATTTTTTTTTATATATATTTATTTAAATTTACACCTGTAAAAAATATATACATCAAGTAAATGTATTGACAACGATTATAATAACATTTTAAAGCTTGAAAAGAACTACTCATCAGTAGCACTTTATTAAAAATTCTACACTAGAAGGTCTCCACTCATCTTCGTCTCAGACGCCTCGGAGGATTATCATGAATGGAGTTGGAGACTAGTGGATTTGAGTGGTTATGGAGCTTACTTTGAAGGGATAGGTATCTGGTGTGGGCTAAATCAGCAGCATATGGAACATTAAGATCTTTACAGATAAGTTTATTGGTGACAAAGTAAGGAGCATTGAGGATTTTTCGAAGGATTTTGGGCTGTAAAGATTGAATACGAGATGAATTGGATGGTTTAGTGGAGCCCTAAAGCTCAACTCTGTACGTCCAAATAGGTCTTATTACAGTCATGTATATGAGTCTTTTGTAATTAATAGGGAGTTTTGATCGTTTGTCTAGTAAATGTTGAAGTAGTCTGTAACGACGGGCAGTTTCTTGTCGTTCTATTAGCAAATAAATAAAAATAATAACAGTAAAACAAAATATAAGATAAAATAATATGAAATGAAATAAAAGAGAAAGAATAATTAAATAGTAATAATAAGAACAGTGATGAGAGTTATAACATAGAAGTAAATACTGAATAAAATAGTTTTATTTTTAAAATAAAATTCAGGCCGTCTTGAATGAGTCTTTGTTTCAATCTACGGGATGTTGTTTGAGATCCAATATTGAAAGCTACTGCACCTTTAACCGTAACTTGCTATGAAGAGTCTGGTAATGCATTTTTTAATAATACCGTCAATTAATTCCATTTATAATTCACGATGTAGATGACTATTTCATATAAACGAGGGGGCATCAATTGCATTTTATATTTTATATGTAGGGCCTTTTATAATAACTCATATATATATATATATATATATATATATATATATATATATATATATATATATATATATACATACATATATATATATGTATGTTTAGTAAGATTCTTGAGGTTCAGTCAATAAATAAAAATAACTATTTTGGTGACGTTTCGAGACTATATAGTTCTCATAATCATGCCAGGATATAGAGGTGTATTTACTCGGCAGTACTGGTAAGTAGTTACATACTCATCTATATTCTGGCATGATTATGAGAACAATATAGTCTCGAAACGTCGCCAAAATAATTGTTTTTATTTATTGACTGAACCTCATGAATTTTACCGAATATTTAATAATAACAGTGAAGAAATTTATCCATATATATAAGTTATCTTCAATTTAAAAGTAAAGACTTTTTTAAAAAAGAAGTTTATTCAATAAAAGTTACAATATCAGAAAGAAGAGTGGCGTGGAGACGGCTCTGGATGTACTGAGAGAGAATTACAAAATTTCTTGAGGTTTATAAAGGGTTACAATGGCTTCTTCTAGGAAGCTTTATGCTAACATTACAGTTCACAGGAGAGCAAGTTCCCACGAGGGGTTTCTAAGAAATTACAATGGTTAGGAGTCAAAGCTTAAAATTAAAAATATCTAAGGAAAAATATATAGTGTAACTCCTCCCCACCTAGATACGAATTTCACTGCTTTGGGTGAAATGAGTTACAATTCTAGTTTTGTAAAAATAATAAATAAAGGTTACAAAGGTTAATATAAAGATGATAATACAAATAAAAATTATCCACAAAATAATTATGTGTAGAGTGTTAGAGTTATAGGTATGTTTTGTTGATACAAGATGTGAAAGATGTGAGGTTTGTAATTCATGAAATTTTAAATTTTTAATTTCTAATGTAGTGTTTTAAAAGCTGTGAGGCTTGAATATTTAAAGTTTGTTTATCAAACAATGTTAGAGAACCATGAGTTTGACTGGATGAAAATACAGTTTTATTATGATACAAAATTGAATTAAAGTTTGTTTTAACTAAATAAATTCCTGTCATATGATAGTTTACTGTTTCTTTTTCTTGTTGAACTTGAAGATCATCCGGGTTGTAAAATGCTATGAGAATGTAGCGTGTTCCTGGGATTTCTTCGATGTGGTTTTCTTCTTGATGTAGACGTGTGTAAAGACAATTTACACTGGATGATTTTTGTAAAATATCTTGAATACATAAGTCATCGTGGTGAGATAAGTCAGCTGTATGACAGTGGTGAATGCTGTTTCTTTTGATACATTGATGATTAAGAAATTTAAAGTTGTTATTAATATTTAAGAGATATTTGAACTTTGGAATTATTGTTATGATTTCATCCTTTACAATAGATGGAATGGGGTATAAATTATACAAACTATAAACAGTTTCTTCAAAAATTGGAAGTGCTAAAGTATAAATAATCTCATTTTCATGCAAAGCACATTGTACAGATATTGTGCGTTCTATATCTAGGATAAATTTAAATTGAAATGGATAAAGAAATTTGTTATTGTAATGTGGAGCTATCTTTTCTAATTCTTGAAACAATGTTTTTGTATTAATTATAGCTGGATGTAGAATATTTAATTTACAAAATGTTAAAGAAGTTTCTATATCAGAAATAGTAGTAGAAATTAAAGAGAAAATAAGTTGGATGTGATCTAATAATTCTTTAATTGTTAACAAGTTAACTACGGTTCCTATATCATTAATTTTTCGTGCAATATGCAGCGTATTCTCTTGTATGGTTTTAATAGTATTATTAAATTGAGTAATTAAATCACTGTTTATGGAATATTGGTTATGTATTTGGTCAACAATCTGGTCCTGATTTTCTTTAAGAGTTTTCATTAATTCAGAAAATTCTTTTTTATCATACGCATCTAAGTTACCGGTTATACCTTTTATAATAGTGCCTAAAGCGTTTATTAATCCTCTTTTAACTCGGTTATTCCTGGTATCATGTAGTTTAATATTATTTATTTTTTTCGTTAATTATAAATCTTGTACTGTTAATTATATTAATGTGAACTTTTAATTCTTTTAATACTGAATTGTTATAATGTGATTCATTTAGGTAATTTTCAAATTGCCAATTTACGAAAAGATATTCCGTAAATAGTGGTCCTAAGTCTAAGAAGTGTATTATTGTGTGTTGGGATGTTTGCAATTTAGCGTGTCCTAGGTTGATAGGTATGACGCCGAGGTTAGAAGTAACATTTTTTTATTTCTATCATCCCTGCAGTGAGAGTTGATACTAACCTAAAAATTAAATTATAAAAATTAAAGTCTAATCATTTAATTATACTATTTTATTGTATAAAATATTTTCCATAATTTGGCTTATAATGCCATCTCTTAAACTAGTAAGAGTTCATATTCCCTGAACTCGTTATGTTGTTTATCAACAATAATTATTCTTTTTATCATTCTTTATTTTTTTTTTTTTTTTATTATTGTTATATAGTTTGGGCATTTTATCTGCCATCTTTTCACATCAATATAAGTCGTATCCAGCGACCTTATTGTGTATATTAAATTGTTATTTATATTAAATTATTTCTTATGCTTTTTATTTTAAAGAAAAATAAAATTATTTTAAAGCAAAAAAAAATTATTTACTAATATTAAAAAAATTAGTTTTAAATAAACATAATTATTATAGCTTGTAATTATAGCTTGTCTTAAGCGAAAGAATGTGTCCGGTGCGAGTGCTTTATCTCAGTTCTAAGAATGCTGACTCGGTCCAGCTCTTTCATCTGGGGGTCTACCACCATGTACGTTTGTCCTTTCTTTTGCGGTCGTTTTATATTTTTTAAATGAATTTTTTCTCGCGCGTGTTATAATGTTTTTTATCAATTACAGCGGTTTTACTATCTTTAATTATTTTTTTAATCTTTTCCTTTTTAAATTTATTTTTTAATTTTGATTGTTTTTGCCTATTAGCTACAAATACTGTTTCCGGGATTTCGTTTGGCAATTCTTCGCGATTTTTATTCATCCTGGTTATATATTTTTCTTTTGCTACCTGATTCCTATGATTTATTTGTTCATGCAAAATTTTTACTCTTTCTTTATGTTTTGCAACATAATCATTTATGATTTGATTATTGAGATCTATTGCAACGGGCGAGTCTATATCTAAATGTCCAGATATTATTTCGATTGGCTTTAGTTGTGTGATGGAATGAATAGTGTTGTTATACGCGAGTACGGCATATTTAATTTTTTTTTTTTCCATTGCGTCTTTTTTGAATTCGTCTCTATTATTTATTTAATAACCGTAAATGTTCTATTAATGTGCTATGAAATCTTTCAATGGGTCCGTTTGATTGAGGTGATTGAGTAGCTGTATAATGTAGTTGGATTCTGTGTAATTTTAATAAATCGGATAATAATGAGTTTCTAAATTCTAAACCGTTATCTGTTATTATTTGTTTTGGTAACCCGTGATGAGAAAAATGAGAAATTAATTTATTAACGACTTCAGTTGCTTGACCATTTTTTAATTTATAAACTTGCGCAAATTTTGAAAAGGAGTCGATTAGAGTTAAATATTTTTTGTTTTCTAGTGTGATTGTATCCATGTGAACTATTTCAAATGGTTTAGATGGTGTTTGAGTAACGTTATATTGGAGTTTTAAAGGATTCCGATCATATTTTGATACCGTACAAATTTCGCAATTATTAATTTGAATTCGAATTAAGTTTTTCATATTAGGCCAATAATACAATCTTTTTATTCGATTAAATGTTTCCTCCGAACCGCGGTGGTTTGTTTTGCCAATGTGGTAATCATTTATTAAACTATTTTGTTCATCAGGATCTTGAATATCGATTAATCTACTTGTAGTTTTTTTACAAAATTTAATTCCGAATGTTTAAAATATTTTACCATGGTTTCATAAAATTGGGTATAAAAATCAGTTTCAAAGAATAAATAATATTTAACTTTTGGTTCAACGAATTCTTTAATTAATTTTTATATATCTTGTTCGAAATTTTCCTTTGATATCTGAGCGATAATTCTGTTTTTAGTATTATTAAACAGTTTTTCGATTTTGGGTTTCGCGGGATTAATATCAACTAAATTTAAAATAATCTGATTTTTTCCTAAATTTACTGGAGAGTCTGCTATTGGTATTTCGATTATTGTATTTCCTAAAGTATTAGAGTGAACGGAATTTGTTTCAGATTCTTCTGTTATATTATCTAAATTTTCATTTTCATCAAAATTTACGATAAGAGATGCATTTTCCGATGTTTCATTTTCGCGGTAAAATTGTTCTATTAAATCATTAATAATAGTATCAGGGTCTTCAGATTCTGTTAAATTAATTTCTACTCGCGATAGTGCGTCAGCGACTTTGTTTTCATGACCTTTCTTATATTTTATTTCAAAATTAAATTCTTCGAGTTTTAGTTTCCAACGATATAATTTTGAGTTTGGATCTTTTAATGATTGTAACCACTGAAGTGGTTTGTGATCCGTTTGAATGATAAATTTTCTGCCATAAAGATATGGTCGGAAATATTTGGTAGCCCAAACAATAGCTAGAAGTTCGCGTTCAATAGTGGACAGTTTTGATTCACTTTCGTTTAAAGTACGGCTCGCGTAAGCTATCGGAAGATCTCGTCCTCCGTGCGTCTGTGACAATACAGCGCCCAAGGCTACGTTTGATGCATCTGTCGTTAAACAAAATGTTTTGTTGAAGTCCGGATATTGCAGGATGGGATTATTAATCAAAATATTTTTACTGGTTTCAAAACTATCTAAATAATTTTTATCCGCGATGTTAATTTTCGATCCTTTTTTTAAACATTGGGTAAAAGGTTTTGTGAGGTGTGCAAAATTTGGAATAAAACGGCGATAATATCCTAGTAGTCCAAGGAAAGCTTTAATTTGTTTAGTAGTCTTCGGTATGGGATAATTTTTTATAGCAAGGATTTTATTAGGGTTTGGTTTTACTCCGTTTGATGTGACGAGATGTCCTAAATATTCTATTTCCTTTTTTAGAAATTCGGTTTTATCGGGCTGAATTTTTAAGTTAGATTCTCTTAGTTTTTTAAAAACTTGCTTTAAAATTGATAAATGCTCCCGAAGGGACGTACTGTAAATTATTATATCATCTAAATAGGCAACACAATTTGGAACGCCCATGAGTATGTTGTTAATCACTCTCATAAATGTTGGTGGACTATTTTTTAATCCAAAAGGTAACCTTAGGAACTCGTAATGACCGTTTACGGTTGAGAATGCTGTTTTAGGGATACTCTCTTCATCCAATAAAATTTGATGAAACGAACTTGTTAGGTCGATTGTTGAAAAGTAACTGCTTTTGCCTAATTTATCCAGCAGTTCGGTTATATGCGGAATAGGATACTTATCATCGACCGTTTTCTCATTTAATTTCCTATAATCAATTACTATTCTCCACTTTTGTATTCCCGATTGGTCTAATTTTTTTGGAACTACCCAAATTGGACTATTGTAAGGCGAAAAAGAAGGGCGAATGATTTGTTGCTCTAGCATTTCGTCAATTTGTCTTTTCACTTCGTTTTGAAATATTTGAGGATATCGGTAATTTTTAGTATAGACTGGGATCTCGTCTTTAGTTAGGATTTTATGTTTGATTTGCGTATTTGCAGTTAGTGGAGTACCTTTTAAATAAAATAGATCAGAATATTGTTTTATTAAATTTTGAATTTCTTTTGACATTTTGTTTATTACAATACTCTTTTTCCTGTATTATTAAATATTTTTTTATAAAAGCATCGCGTAATAAAAAAGTTTAATATATTTTTTTTAAATATAAATATTTAATTTCAATCGATATGCCACAATCCAAGGCAGTAAGAAATTACAATATTTATATTTATATTAAATATTTGTAGTTATTTTCTTTTTCACACTAAGTTTTAAAAACTGTATTTCCTAAAAGCTTTTTTTTTTTTTTAAATAACTGTATTAAAATCAAGAAAATTCATAAAGACAATAATATATGAATTAATTTATGAATTTTGAAATAATATATCGATTTAGTAATTTATTAATTTCCCTGACTCTCTTCTGTTATTTGTTTCATACCTTTTTGTATATTCTTCGCAATTTTGTAATATCTTTTTTTTATTATTATTATTTTTTTTTTTTTTTTTTTAGGCCAGATAAAGACTTATAATGGAAGTCAAAACGTCGGCATTATTAATTAAAATTTTATTGTAACAGTTTTGTATCTATGATTGCTTACCTACATCTTTAAACATTGAAGTCACAAATAACCCATCAATATGTAAAATTTCTGATTAAATTTGGATCAGAATTACGACTGACTGTTCGCAAGGTCCTCTGCTAAGTATAAATCAAGAGTTTTGTCTGATTCTGTGCTGGATTTTATTCCTTTCAACAGATGTTCCTTGTTTTGTTTTTTTGTTATAGCGATCACTTATGTTATAATTTATTAAATTTTCATATAAAAACAAATTACCCTTTCTTATACTTTTAATCTTTATTCACATAATGTAATTACAGTTCTGATATTTTAACAACTGTGTGTGTAGACGTCACACGAATAACAAATGAAATATTTAAATTATGAAAATATGTTTGTTGCCGTGCCTAACACAATCCAAAATTCTCTTCCTATTAACAAATTACCTACAAAATCGACTCAAATTCTAGAGTTAAATGAACCTGAACAAACTTGCCTTAAGTTACCTTTTGCAGTCAAATGAAGCCTAAACTAAATACCTCTTTAGGGCAAAACTTCTATCTCTCCTGTCAAACACTTAGAGCTCAACTTGTTGAGAGTTGAATAGGCAGAGTTCACGCTTAATTTAACAAAAAGAAGTCTTTTCACGAATTAGAATCAAAATTGGGTGATAATAAGTTTTATTTTTTATTTGTTTTCATATCTTAGAAATAATATATATTCAAAATTTAATTTAGTTCTAAGAAAAGACAGATACTTTTATATACACTTCTGCATAAACGATAAACATTTAAAAATTATGCAAAGACTAAATACTTATACTTTCTTATCGAAATCACTATGGACGTACGTCTTACAAATTTACGGAATAGCAATAGAAAAATAAAATTCAAAAAATACAACCTTTCCAGTCAGGAACATTAAAAATCATTCCGCAATCATCCTAGTACATTAATTATACATTTCACACAGACATAAGCATACCCATTGTTTCAATATTATATTCAGACTTTATACTAAAGATTTTAAGCCTTTTAAAAAAGGCAACCTGTCAATAAAGTGACAAGATCAAAGGATTTACTGTTATTACATTTATTTATTTATTATTATTTAGGATTTATTTTATTAGGTTTTCAATGTAAGATTCAAAACCCAATGATAATGAACATAGACCTCATTTTTGCCGTTGGCTTCTGAATGTTGAAGATATTGAAGAATACCAATTTTTCAGATGTATTTTATGCATAGATGAGTCTATTTTTACAGGTTAAATCTACCTATACATGTGGATTATTGTTGGTTTATTCATTCATTTTTGTATTGCTTTCACCATGCACACATTGCATTTTTCACAATTTTTGATCTAATTTCATGCATATTTTTTTTTTTACACTCACCTTGTATATTTCACATTGAAGTATCAAACATCAAAATTTTAACTAATTGGTATTTATACTATTGTTAATTAAACATTATCAATTCCACCTACATCGACCGAGTTGATAGTATTATGATAATTTCCATGACAACATCAGGTATGCTCTACCTGTCTCTCTGTGACAATGAAGCGTTTGAATAATGTAATTAGAATGATGAATGACGAATGCGTGCCATTAAACCATGAACCAATCAACCTGTGATATAGAATACCGAATGAAGGCTCCAGACCTGCATGGCTGGGCTGTCGTGCGGGTGAGGTAGCCAATTGCGCCGTGTTTCTTAACATATTATTTTATTTTTTAAATTTATTTTTAAAGAATATTAATAGCTAGCTAGGGTGCAATGAAGATGAGTATAAACTGAAAATAAAACTAATTTTAATGATAAAAGTATAGTTGACTGTTATGATAAACGGAGAAGATGATCAGGGATGCAGTAAAAGAGGAACACCACGTCTAAGAAGAAATTCTTTAATAAGTGCCAACATTTCGACCTGCCTCGCAGGTTTTCTTCAGGGCTATAATGAACAAAAACTAGATGTGACAAAAATAACAGACCGATAAACAGATGGCATGGATAAAAAACAATATACAAAAAAAAAATCCCGCATAGAATAGATCAGATACATAAATTAGTAATAAATCAAAATATCAATGTAAGATTAAGGACAACAGGAATGCTAAGGGGGGGGGGGAAATAAATAAATAAATAGAAAATAAATAAAATAAAAATTAATGGTAGTGGATAAAAGCATAATAAATGAACAACAAAAAAGGACAGAGGGAAAGTAATGTAAATAAAAAATATATAACATAAAAATATGGGAAAGAAAAGGGAAATAATATTTCTAATTATATTAAAATATCTAATTTTATAATTTGAATATATCTAATTTAAAAAAAAAAAATATCCCCTTAAACCTTCTTCTTTCTTTTCTTTTGCAGGTTTTATCCCTCAATGGGTTGCCTGGTTAAGTAAGAGCGTCCCTCCACTTCTCTCTATCCCACCAATCATCCTCCTCAAGTCCCCTGCCAGCCATTTCCTCCTCCACACAGTCCTTCCACCGGGTTCGGAGTCTTCCTCTCCTCCGTCTTCCTGGTTGTTCCCACAGCAAAATCTTCTTCGGCCACCTACGTTCTGGCATCCGCTGGCAGTGTCCATACCATCGTAGCCTGCTTCTTCCAATCCTCCCTTAAACATGTTGCCTAAAGCAAGAATAACATGTAATATGCTTATGGGTTCCCCTTGACCGTCAAAGCTCATATATTTTCTAATTATTTTTAGCTTACGTGTAATTCATTAGGGAATACATTTTTAATTTAAGGATGGCTTACACGCCACGTCTTATTGTATTAGGATTGATGAATTAATTGCCACTTCTATTGAGATTATTTTATTAGAAAACTAGTTTCGAATGCTAAACATTCTAAGAACACTAAAACACCTCTAAGAAAAGTGTTTTAGTTACCTCGAAGGACTGAAGATGAATGTCTAGCATTCGAAATTAGTTTTCTAATAAAACAATCTCAATAGAAGTGGCAATTAATTCATCAATCCTAATTGTATTGATCATTCTATATCATCATGTGTACCTCAGGTGGGTCTTACTGTATGTTTTGTCGGACAGGACCTATCCTATCCAATAATATTTGGCGTTTAAACAGCAAAATGTACGTCTTGTCGAATCGAAATGAAATCAAAGGTCAGATTGAAGAACTGATGGAAGAAGCATCATTTTGCGAGAACTGAGGACTCAGGACAAAACGTCTAATTGTAGGCAAGGTGTTGAGGCAAGGCGTCCGATCTTAGCTCAGTTCATGACTAGCTCCCCTCCAGTTTGCTTTCTTTTCCCCAAAACAACCTAATAATGTCAGAATTGCGGCAATGCATCTATGATTTTCTCGTGGAGTTCATTGAAATGTATGAAAGCTTTCCCTGTTTGTGGCAAGTAAAAAAGAACGACTATGGTGACCGTAATGCTTCGTCAGGTTTGGCTTCGGTAGTCCGAGGCGCTCCCATGTATCCCACCCCTATTCCCAACAATATTTCCATGGAACATTCCTATACCAAATTATTAATACCCTTCAACCACCTTTTTATATTTACAATATGCTTTAATTCAGATCTGCAGTCAATTCAATACATACAAGATCCTGACTTTTTGATTTGTATACCCAATCCCATAGAACTTCAACATTCCAACGATCCTTTCTCTTCCACCCACCAATCCAGGAACTCCATTCCTCCTCACATCAGGCAAACTAAATCCCTTAAAACATTCAAATACTTCTATTTTCAATACTTCCTTCTCACCCAAGCTGACCCTTGTGAACTATTTACCTACTTTGTGATTGCATTGCTGGATTCAGACTCAGATTCAGTTCATGCTTAATTAAGATTCCATTTACTACTAATTTCACTTTCTATGAATATAACATTGCGGAATTCTATTGTACATTTAAATCAAATCAATGTACCAAAAGATTTTTTATTTTATTTTATTTTTCTTATTTAATTTTATTTTCTCTAATTTGTAGGATGTTATCTTATTTTCTTTTCTGTTCATTTAACTACCTTTAAGAATCACTTAACAAAGTCAAGAGTCTGGATAGGAAATGAGGTAGAAAACAAAAGGGAAATACGTAGTGTGTAAACACTACACAAAAGTACGTTTTGTCGTACTTTTTGTATACCTGACAAAACGTACAATAAGACGTACCGTGTAAAACGGGCTTTGGATTTCATTTCGATTCGACAAGACGTATGTTTTGCTGTTTACTCTCCACGTATTGTTGGATAGGAGCTGTCCTGTCCGTCAAAACGTGCTATAAGACGTAGCGTGTAAACCGGCCTTTCAACAGCTTAATCTGGCTGACCGTTTATGCCCTTATGTTTTTTGTTGTTTTTTTTGCTTTTTCTGCCTACCTGTAGGATTGTATGGTTTATTTCCGAAGTAGAGTGATTTTGTATACCCAAAAAGCGATAAAACCAATTAAAATTTTGTTATTGTATCAATTAAATGATTAATTCTTATTTACTTCAACGCTTACCGTTTTTTTAAAAAACTATCCACAAAACGTTAAATCTCATAAAAACTTGCAAATTTAATCAGCTTTCGAATGATGTGTTAAACGTAATGATTTTGTTTCAATTTAATTTTGCCATTTGCTTCTGAATGCAGATTGTGTCTAAGAATACTACTTTTTGAAGTGAATTTTATGGGCAGATGAGTCTGTTTTTACAGGGGATGGCATTTCTACTTATCCATGTATATTGTTGGTTTATATTTGTATTGCTTTCGAATAATGTGGAGGAGCATCATGGTGTTGGAAAATCATATTTTGCCAAACTTCTGGTGGAATATCGTGATGAAGTTGGGAATGATATTTTGTAACAAATCTTAGTAATTTCATCATTCAATCTGTTGGGCAAACTTTGATTTTTCAACACTATGCGACACGAATACAAATATGAATATACAAACAATACTCCACATAGAATGGTATAAATGCCTTCCCCTGTAAAAATGAATATCACTAACACTGCACAAGACACACGAATATCACTAACACAAGACATTTACATTAAAATCTAAATTTCTTCCTGACTTTGAAAAATAATTGATCATGGATTAGTCTATCTATAATCTACTGCGTTTTCCGATTTACAATTTAGAACTATAAGGATTAAATTACTTGAATCAATAATCAAATTTTAAAAATGTGTTCGAAATGGTTTTAATGTAGATTATTATTGATCATCTATTATATATTTGTCAAATACCACTCACTCACTTAACACGAAATCTCAGAAACTACCGAACGGATTGGAATGAAATTCGATATGTAGATTCCTCTAGGGCCGTAGGTGCTCGCTAAGAAAGGAATTTTAAAAAATCGGCCTGGATCGCGGCTAATTTGCGAAAAATGCGATTTCAATTTTTATTGGGTGAATAATAAAAGATTAATTATCATATGGTATTTGGATATAAGCTAAGTTAAAAAATAGGTTAGATCTTTAAGCCGCAAACTTTGACCACCGTTTAAGTTCCTTATAGTTGTAAACAAACAAAAATACGATCGATGTCGAAACCTTATGATATTGGTACTTTCTGTGAACTCATGGTAGCGGCATAGGTTACTTACAACTTACAAGTTTGAGTTGTTTCGTGAAGAGAAGCTATTAAAAGACTTATGTTAAAGAGGAGGTTAAAAGACTTATGTTCTCTGGTGAGGACATGTAAGGCCAGTTCGATGTAGGGACAAAAAACAGATAAGAATCAATAGTTCTACCATGTGTATGATTCTCTTTAGTATCGTATCATGTTCTACCATGGAGAAGAAAGTTACAGTATTAACATCCCTCAGCGTGACCCAAACTCCAATACATCACTTAAGAAAACTGTGTCTGAAGCTGATTTTAACGCCTAAATGTTAGAGCAGCGTGGAGGTGAAGAACCTTATTTACTTTAATTTCGTAATCCCCTCAACCAATTTATGCTTGATATGTACGCAAAAATAGAAACAGAAAGACTAAACTTTCTTCAAAAAAGTTGAGAAGTTAAGACTATATTCATTTAAAGTATGCCATAAGAAAAGCTGATGGTCTGGTATCAGAGCTGGGTAAGATGGTAGTGCTGCCTCGAAGCTTCACTGGAGGGCTTTTAAAATAATATAAAATTAACTTTTGCAAATTGTCAAATTTACTTATTGAAATTATTCTAGGAATGGAATTGTTCAGGTTTATTTAAGTAATAATAATTATCAACGTTAAGCTTAACTTTTACTAATTTAAGTAGTCTTCATCCTAATGATATTAAACCGTAGCGGAGCGGGGTACTTTCAGCTATTTATTATAGGTTAGGGAATTGGGTAGGAGTATCAGTTCATTTACTATTCCCTTATGAATTATATATTTATTTTAAAACAAACATTATTATAACATTAAATAATATGCATATCAATAAGGTCATTAACATAATACCATAAAGGTAAAGCCTATTTATATGTTCTTGTCATATTTTATAAGACATATACTTGAATTACTGTAGCTTATCTGCTCTATCAGATATTTTACTTGAAGTGACGTTAAGGTTGTTACTGTAGCTTCTTCTGCCTTCGAGTCTATTATCAGATATTTTTTATAGGCAAATTTAACTTTTATATTAGAGCTGCTGAGGCAGTAGTGAAGTGACGTTAAGGTTGTTAAAGGCTAGTTGGGTTGCAAAAGGCATATTTATTCAAAAATTGCATAAGCAAGCCTGTTTCACTAAAAATTAAAAGTATATAAAAATGATTGGTGCGAAGCAGTCTTATCTTTAATGCCTTCGAGTCTAGCCTTATCCTTGTTTAACTGCTGTAACAGGAACATCTTTTTTATAGGCAAATAGAAAAGGGCTTTTACTGAATTAACTTTTATATTAGAGAATTGGTCTCTGAGACCAACGTTCCCGAAGCTTGTACTGGGGAAGGTAATTAGAAAGGGAAAGGATACGCTTTATTTTAGTTTACACTTGAGCCGGTGAGAATGAAAGTGGTGTAAATCTAGTTTTACTCATTTCGAGAAAATGAAGGTTTTGCAAAAGTATTTATTAAAAATTGCATAAGCAAGATAGAAGGGAATCTGTTTCAATTTTAGGCAACAATTATTAAAAGTATATAAAAATGATTGGTGCGAGTCTTAATTTGTAGTTTATTAATTGGTTTCGATAGGCTAAAAAAGCTTTAATTTTTTTTTTTTAATTTATTTATTTAACATTTATTTAAAGTCGGGTTTTTAAACTAAAAGTTATGTTTTTAGGAACTATTTTCGAAGCGGCAAATGCAATAACATTTAACAGCATTCCCATGATTACCAATGAAAGATAAGGAAGGAGTCGTTAATAAAAAAAATTGTTTTAATTACCTTTGGTTCGAAATAGGGTTGGGCGATAGTCGATAGTTACTTTCGATATATCGATAGGTCATGCCTATGGATGGTCACTATCAATAGTGTCGACTATCGATAGATCCTTCTTACCCTCAAGTTTTAAAACTGTCGGAATTAATCTGATCTGTCTCTGTCCAGTTTCGAGTTCTTTTGAAATTGAATTCGGAATTCCTAGAACTCAAGGGTTCTCTCAAAGATTAATCCAAAGGAAAGCAGAAATGCTAGTTTTTCTTTCGGGAAATATGAGGCTCAAGGAGCACACTTGACTCTTGAAATTAACTATTCCGTTACTTTCTTTTCTGAAGATTTGATTTCTTCATTATTATTTATGTTCAAATAAATTAGTTTTTTCTTTTATCTTTATGATATAATCTTATAATTTATAATCCTGCAAATTTTGAATAGTAAATAGATAATTGAATTTAATTAAATTAGTAGAAATTCTTTATCAAATAGCTTTGGAAAAAAAGAAGGCAACTATCTAAAAATTATCGGTAGCAATCGATAGTTCTCAACCAATAGTATCGCCCTATCGATAGTGCTAAATATCGACTATCGCCAAACCCTAGTTCGAAACAAGATACAAACTTTTTATAAATCCTAATATTGCTTCAAACCCAAGATACATTATTTAATTCAACTGATAAGTTTTAGGTAGAATATTTTAACTGTTTTAAATTACTTTAAATTCTTAGCCAAAGTTGTTACTAATCAATATAACCTGGTTTAAAAGATTTACTTAGGCGCCGCGTACTTTTTATACATTAAACAAAATTAATTTATTTAACTTTTAACTTAAGGACAGATAATTTTGTAGGATTTACAGTCAATCGTAGTAAAAAATAAATAAACGCACAAAATAAAAAATAATCAACAAATATATATACAAAAAACAATAACTTTTTCTTATCTAAATATTCATTATTATGCAACTATTCTAGAAAAACTAATCCCACCATATCTAGCGTGCAAAAATACTTAAAAATCGTGAGTCGCGGGTTTGAAAAATTTCTTAAAATGCACTTGCTCATTTGTAGATTAAAATTTTGAAGGATACCCGGCAGAATTGGTGTCCTGATTTGCTCGCTCCGCTTTACTAGATATAAGAATATATGACAGAATAAAAATTTCTCAACTTGCAATTATGAGCAGCGTGATTCCAAATTTGAATCTTTACAACGTCCAGTAATTGGGTTATAGAGATTATAAGAACATTGCCACATCGACTATTGCCACACCCTTCCGCCTAAACCTACCACATTCCCTGATGTAACATGCAGTTTCATGTTCAGTAAACCCTGAACAATAATAGAAGAGAAACATCTGCGCGTGATTTTTGTATACTCAACCACTCTCAGCGCCTAGGCTATAACTATTGACTAACACTACTCTCATTCTCAACAGATATCCGTATTAATTAAACTCAAAATTAATATTATGAGCTGTGATAAACAACCAAGAGGCATAAACACATTTGCTATCAAAAATACAAACAATCTGGTATATCACAATAAATCTCTTCCCAATTCTACATAAACTATGCCTTTATAATCAGTAAGCCAATCTAACTTACTCTATTCTTATGTCATATTCATTCTGTAAAAATGGGTTGTCACAAAACTAATGCAGGCTTTCTTATTCCTTGTTGTAAAAATATGTGTCATTATTTACCATTCCTACCCCAAATTCAGATACGCTTTGTTTTTTTTGGGAGACCTATCATGAAAGATTTAGTGTTGTGGAATCCTCTAATATTACTGGTCATATTAACTTCCACATCAACATTAAAAATGTTCGGTGAAGTTCTGTAAAATAAATTAATAAGTGATTTAAGTATAATATAATATTTAGGGCCTTTGATCAACACCTATCCAGGAACAACCATATCGCCAGAATTTCTAAAAAAATCCATGATAATACTTAAACAACTATAGATTTTGAGATTCCTTTCCCCAGAATACCCATAAACTTCTAGCTTGGTTTATGGAGGACTGTCTGGTGATCTCGAGATGAAGCTAGGGAGACTGATGAACTGTTTCATTAGATTTATCTTAGGGATCCCCAGGCGGCCACACGTTACTTGTCTATATTCTGAGCTAGGGTGGCTTTTCCTAAATTCCGACGGCAATAATGTCTGAGTACTTTCCTATTTCAACCTCTAAAAACCAACAAACCTTCCTATATTTTTGATCTAATAACTCTGCGCTCTTTTATCCACCTCCGTAGCGTAACCAGGATTACTATCAGGGTGGGGCTGGGTTTATGTACATATACTTATACACATATTCTAGACTATGTAAATGAAAATCATAATAAAAAAAAAATTAGTCGTTTCGGTCGTCTGGAGAGGAGGGGGCTTCAGCCCCTAAGCCCCCACCCCTTCGGTTGCGCCAGTGACCTCCAAAACACTAGATTACAACCATTTAACTTGTATATCCCCTCACATAAAACTGCCTCCTTTGAAAAATCCTTCATCATTCATAACTCAGGAATTCCCTACCCACTTGTATTCGTAAAACAACTTCCCTAACTTTTTAAAAAGAATTTTTTTTTGTACCTTTTAGGCAATCATTGCTCCACAAATATGTAAAAAAATAAAAAATACTTAAAATTTCTTTATTGTACGGTATACAATTGTATTTTATGTTTTTGTTCTTATTTCGTATTTTATTTTTAATAATTTAATTTTTTTTTCTTTTTTTTTTGTCAAAAATGAATGCCGCAATTACTGAAGCATTTAATTTGTAAATAATACGGCCAGAAAATTGTACATGTAATTGTGCATTACTATTATTCTTAGGGGTCAGTAAGTCCCAGAATAAAGTTAATTTTTAAAATACATGTTAAACCGATAGGTTGGCGTTAACATAACTCAATCTTACAGTCATTGTATTTTCTAATAATCTGTTGACTGTAATGATAGTCCTGGATAAGAATTATATAATTCAACTTGGCCAGAAGGAATAAGTGATTAAAGGAAGGACAAACAAATGGAAGGAAGAGTTAGAAACGCCTACTTAACTAGCCGTAACTGATGGGACAAGAACCAGGGGGGGGGGACTCCAACTCCAACAACCAGCTGGCGAACAAAAGCCGATTATGGAACCCCGCCAAAATCCAAGAGGGAAATGAAATTAGCTGAAAGCGGAAAAACAAAAACAGATGATTCCGGTAAAAAAAAAATATGCAAATCCCTTCTTTAAATTGACCCCTTTTATTTCTTGTTCTTTCATCAAGTTCTCTTATCAAGCTACCTTTATTTAGTGTATTTCATAATTCAAAATTATCAATTCTATGTTAATTTCGGGTAATGTTCTCTCGTTTCACCACTGTTACTGCCTGATCTTTTGTAAGATATTAAAGCCTTCAATAGACGGAAGGTTAATGTAGAATGACATGAAAGTTACTTTTGAATTGATAACACAAAAAACTAAAAACAATTAGACCTACAGCAAAACCATGGGATCAAGATTCAATATCGAATTAAAAGAAAGTTACCACCTTGAAACTCAACCAAAGCTACTTTCAGCAAAGTAAAACACCCCCAAACATATAAAATCTGATGAAAATAAAACAAAATATGCCAATCAGAAACATTGACTTTAATAATTGACTTCATAATCTTTCAAAGTTGTTAAAAAATAATACTCCTTTTTCCTCATTCCAATAAAGGACTCACAACCCTTTTCATGACCCGTAGGCCATTGGCAACACTGGGGCTCACGCAAAGCCCTAAATGCAAATGTAAATTCAGTTCAGTAAGTTGTTGTGTGTTAGGCTTGGAAGTTGTGGACTCAACTGTTACAAAGGTAAGGTTAATCTTTAGTTTCATAAAATACTAGGGGCCATTTTGGCTTAGGTGTCACCCAGGCTAATTTGACCTACTTCTCATGAAATAATGTTATAAGGATGATTATTTATTTATTTTTTTATTTTATTTTTATTTAAGATGGCTCAGCCAAGTACATCTAAAAACTGTCTAGTTAACCCTTGAGTGGTCGCGTATGGCTCAGTTACAAGAAAGACTATAGTCATCCACTAAGTTTTCTGGTTTTTTAGCCATAGCCATCTTTTTTAATCACTTTATTTTCAAAAATTCTTTACAAAGGATAAGATAAATAAATTATTTTCTGAATATAATGAAATATAAAGAAAGTACGGGGGTCACCTGTGGTGTAGTGGTTAGCATAGCAACCTACTAAAACCAAGATCGCGGGTTCGCAGCCCGGCAGATGACCTTAGGATTTTATAAAGGGAGTAAAAAATCCTTAGCTATGCCGTCCTTCGGAAGGGACGTAAAATGGGGGTCCCGAGCCTGTGCGATGTCAGGTACTCGTTAAAGATCCCTATCCTAATTATACCTGAATAGGCAAAATTCAGGACTCCCACCGTAGCATCGTCCGATTAGCCATAGCAGCATAAAGTGAAGTTAAACGAAATAAACAAACAATAAAGAAAGTACGTAGGAATACGTTACCAAGTCGAAAATAATTACGGGGAAGGTCGCGTGGATGACATAAGAAATAAGTCACTCAAATAGCACAGTACTTCAAAAATATCAGTAGAGGACATTCAATGTATTTATATCAAACTCTCAAATAATAATTTTGCAAATGTAGACAAAAAAATGCATAAGTATAAATAAATAATTGAAAATTCAGGTGTAAGACAATTTTTAGCCAACCAAAACAAATGAAAATTACAGACCGACAATATTAATTAGCAACTAACAGAGGTACATAGACTATTCCCCTAGCCTCCCTTTGCAGACGCTAGGATCGTCATATACATCCATGCCAAAACAAATACACAGTAGCGATGTTAAGAGCAGTGGAGGACTATAGTCATCCGCGCGACCTCTCGAGGGTTAAAAAAATATTTCGGATCGATGATCCAGATTTCGGGGATCGATCTTTGGCAACGCTCAATGAATCCATGGAATGTCCTGAAGAATTTCAAAAAAATCCACAACGAAATGATGACACATCACTCACTAAAGTTTTGTCACTAACCAAATGGAAAGAAGGTTCAATTTTATCAAGAAACTTAGGATGCAGCGTGTGGCACATGAGAGCACGGCTGGAAAACACTTTAGTGTGAATAATGATGCCAAACCGTGGGTATATGATTTACAAAAATTCATATTCGCTGCAACAAACACCAGAATGATAAACTGAAGAAAAAGGAAATACTTTTATTTTTGCTCCAAGTACAAGCCATGACAGCAAACAAATGTTTTGACTGCTTACAGCCGGTTTGTGCGTAATGCTCCAGGTGCGTAATCTACACTTCTCATTAGGATTGATGAATTAATTGCCACTTCTATTGAGATTATTTTATTAAAAAACTAGTTTCGAATGCTAAACATTCATCTTCAGTTCTAAAACATACAAATTTTTTTCAACACATCAGTACTATGTTACATAGATTATATAAACTAAAGTTTTTAAAAAGGTAAGACAAGAAATCAAGCATGGGCACTCACCTTCGATGTAACTAAAACACTGAATTCGTGAGAAGTAAAAGGGGGGGGGGGGGGGCAGGTAGGTAAAGTTTTTGATTTACAATGGGGTTTCCCTCATGACTCATTGGATTTTTCCGTTCCTATGGGAAACAAATTTAAAATGGGGCTATTGGATATGTTAATCTGATCATTTAAACAAAAATCTGGATCGGTTTTAAATGATTTTATTATTTCTAGTGATTCAAAAGTATTTAATTTTAGGCTATTTTCTACTTGATGTAATATTTTTACTCCCGAGTCCTTATTAAATTTGTTTTATTTTCATTTATATGGAGAGCGAAATTGGAATTTTTGGTCTTATTAGTGCATGTTCTTATATGTTCATTTACTCTTTGATTTACCGATCGTCCGGTTTTTCCCGTGTATTTTGCTTCACAGTCATAATTTAGTATATATAATCTATGTAACATAGTACTGATGTGTTGAAAATTTTTGTATGTTTTAGAACTGAAGATGAATGTTTAGCATTCGAAACTAGTTTTCTAATAAAATAATCCCAATAGAAGTGGCAATTAATTCATCAATCCTAATTGTATTGATCCTTCTATACCATCATGCGTGCCTCAAGTTACACTTCTCATACTATTAAAACAGTAATATACACTATTTAGATTATTTCTGACATAAATGTGATACGAATGCGATAGTGTGTGATGCAAATATCTTTGTTAGTCTTTATTCTTTATAATAAAGAGTAATTAGATTATATTTTACCAAGCTAAAGTTTTGAGTTGCGAAAAATGAACCTTTCAGTAATTTCTTTAATTTGTTTGTTTGTTTATTTCGTTTAACGTCACTTTATGCTGCTATGGCTAATCGGACGATGCTACGGTGGGAGTCCTAAATTTAGCCTATCCAGGTATAATTAGGATAGGGATCTTTAACGAGTACCTGACATCGCACAGGCTCGGGACCCCCATTTTACGTCCCTTCCGAAGGACAGCATAGCTAAGGATTTTTTACTCCCTTTAAAAAATCCTAAGGTCATCTGCCGGGCTGCGAACCTGCGATCTTGGGTTTAGTAGGTTGCTATGCTAACCACTACACCACAGGTGACCCCAATTTCTTTAATTATGATTAAAAAAATGTTAAATACTATCCAACATATACTAGTGGTTCTTATTGTTTCTAAAATTCTAACTGTTACTATAACGCTCCTTATCTTTCGGAACTTATAAATCATTCTAATCACCGAAACTTTAGTAAGCTCTAGTAAAGTACTCGGAAGTATGCCGCTAGCTGTAGCAGTTAAGGAGACCACTTTGATAAGTTTTCCAACTCTATAATTCACATGTAATCGCGCTAGTTCGCAATATTGCTGACCCCAAATGAGGATTTAGATAAAACGTTTGGTCGGGTGTTGGTTCAATATTAGTCTAATATAGTCAATTTATAAGTGTAGAATTATAAAGAACAAATCAACAGAACCCTGACAGACCTGTAAATTGCCATAAGAACTATTTTCTATTTCAATTCCTAAAAGCAAAAAAAAAAAACCATCCTATATTCTTGATCTATTAACTCTGCGCTCTTCTATCCACCTCCTAAACACTAGAGCCCAACCTTTTAACCTGTATATGCCCTCACATAGAAATGCTTTCTTTGTAAAATCATTCGTGCTATCTCCTTTTGGAGTTTTTCTTTAGAAGAAGAAGAAGAAAATGTACTTTATTCTGGGACTGCTTGTCCCCTAAGAATAATATATGATTACAGTACATAGGACAATCATCTGGCTTTGATAACTAATTATAATAAATAATAATAATAGATAATACTAAAAATCGATTAATAATTAAATTATGTGTTATAAAATAACTGAGACATCTTGTAAAAGGATACATCTTATGTAATAATATTACATAAATATTCATGTTTTACATTTGCTCGGAAGATTGAAAATTAAAGAGGTAAAGAAATAGATAGTGTTTAAAGGAAGTAAGAGTGGAGCTTTTTCGAATTGTGATGGGCAATGAGTCCATAAAGAGGAAGCACGGATAATAAAGGATTTCTCGAAGGATGCAGTTCGATGCGCCGGAGTGTACAGGTTGATGGATTGGGTTCTAGTATTTAAAAGTGAATGGAGGAGCGCAGAGTAAGGAGGTCATGGATAGGTTGGTTTTTTGATTTTCAAGGTTTGAAATATGAGAGCACCCAGTAAGTACTGACGTCGAAAACTGGGGTAAAGCCACCCAATTTCAGAATACCTGTGAGATATGTGAGAACGTCTGGAGATCCCGAAAATAAATCTAATAAAACAGTTTATCTTTTACATCTCATCTCGAGCTCATCAGACAGTCCTCCATATACTATGTATCCGTAGTCAAAGTAAATTAGGGAAAATGAGTGATGATACTAAAAGTTGTCGAGTACTTAATGGTAATAAATCACGGTAATGTGAGAGTTGCTTAAGAATAAAAATAGATTTCCTCGTGATTTAAGAGATATGGCTATTCCAAGCAAGATGTTGATCGAAAGTTATTCCCAGATTTTTAATGGAATTTCGGAAATGAATTGGACGGTTTTTGAGGAAAAGCAGTGGATATTAGGGAAGAGCTTTTAGGTGAGGTTTTGACCCAATGAGGATAGCCTTTGTTTTTTTCTGGATTCAGACTTAATTTATTCTCTACTGCCCACAGGGTAATGCTACACATTTCTTTCTGTAGCTTACAAGTCACCTCTAGCATATTTGAAGGATGAAAGGATAAATATATTTGCAAGTCGTCAGCATAAAGATGATATTGGGAGTAGTGGATGCGATTCGGTAAGTCATTAACATAAATTGAAAATAGGGTAGATGAAAGAGAAGATCCCTGGGGGACTCCTCGCGAGAGTGGTAGTGAAGATGAGTGAGGTTTTCCAGGTATAATTACTGTTTGGGTACGGTTTGATAAAAAGGAATGAAGCCAGCTTAACGCACTATTAGATATTGAGAGGTTATGGAGTTTGTAGAGGAGGATTGTATGGTCAACAGAATCAAAAGCTTTTGAAAAATCAAAAAGGATCAGGATCGTAATATTCTATTGGTCTAAGGAGTGGTAAAGGTCTTGAGTAATTATTATCAAAGCAGACTGCGTGGAGTATCCGGAACGGAATCCTGATTGGAAAGGATTAAGGAGAGTTTTACAGTCAAGAAAAGTGGTGAGTTGGGTATGTGCTAATCTTTCTAATGGTTTAGATAAATTTGATAGGATTGATATAGGTCTAAAGTGGGAAACTGAGGAAGGAGAAGGAACTTTATTTAATGGACGGACAAGGACTTTTTTCCAAGCTGTAGGGAAAATAGAGCTTTGTAAGGAGACATTATATATGTGGAGCAGGGCAGGTAAGATAACAGGAAGGCAGAGTTATATTATTTTTAAAGGTATTTGATCCAAGCCATAGTCATTGGTACGAGATTTAAAAACTGAATCAATATTTACACTCCCTAGATAATCAATCTTCCACAAATATTTAAATAGTATGTAAATATTTAGATTTTATTATGTTCTCATATTTGATGGTATTTCTTTTTAGTTTTCCAGTCGAAAAAATGTGCTGTAATAACTGATGCATTGAAATTGTATGTAATATGATTAGACAATTGTACATAATTGTTATTCTTAGGAGACAGCAAGATTTATCCTGTATAAATACTAAATTATATTTATATTTATAATTATATTTATCCTTTAATAATAAACTGTATAACCACTCAAACCTTAGATGACTCTCCAAGTCGTCTGAAAAGATGATGGTCTCGAGAGAAGTTAAAATATAGAACTTGTAGAAATAACAATGATTTAATTTAAATTATTAATTGTATTATTATATATAACACTAAATGATCTAGTAGGTTGTGACAGAGGTTTTCATATTGTAATAATATCATGTGATGTTTTAACTTAATTAAATTTGAATTACTTCTTTGAAAATGTACCGCATTTAACTTATAATAAAAAAACTTTGTTTTTTATCTGGTGTTATCCTTTTAATACTTAACAGAACTTTCATAAAAGTTCCACCAATGGGTGGTTGCTTTACAAGTTATTGTAATGTTATATTAATTTTTCTACACATTTACTGGATGTATTAACATATCATAAACATATTTACAGTTGCAAATATATATCAATAATAAAAAAAATGCATATATTTTTACTTATCTATTTGTTTTTTAATTCATAATTTTCACCTCATCATGTATAGTTCTTTACATTATTTATATACTGAATACCTCTTTTTTTGTTCTTTTTCTTTCTTCTTTTTAATATATTTCTTATTGTACATATTTTTTTTTTTAATGGATTCATTAAGCCAAATTGTAATACTTACTCAATAAAAATGTTTAAAAAATTTTAGAGAGGTTAGAAATTCTTTCTAATTTTTGAGCTGTTAAATCTACAGGTTGTCAATGAATGTTTTTTAACCGATGAGGAAAAAAGAAATGAGCTTTAAAAGAATAAAAAGAGTTTAATTTAGACTCATTTAGGGGGGAAAAAAATTGAGCCAACCTGAATTAAATACATTTTCGCATCGTAAAATAAAAACAAAGGAATACATATATGATGTATTAAATCACATGGTAGTCAAATGTCCACCGCCTCCTTGATGACCCCTAGCTCAGCTAAAAACTAAAACAGCGGGTGGCAGTGCTCGTGTAATCCAGGAGGCAGGGCAATTTTTCATCGTGCCTCGACCTCTTTTTCCGTCTCGTATTTTTTCCCATCAGGGGCACTTTATTACCTTTTTCTTCAGACCTCCCCTACCCTCCTCCCTTCCAGAGGATGTTGGCTTTTTGTTTACTCCTTTCTGCTCCAAAATTACGTCGGAGGGATATTATTGCCGCTGTGTAGGGGGAAAGAGATTTGCCTCTGGTGACAGCTTCTGTTCTGGGAGAGGAGAGGGGGGAGGTTTAACAAAGTGATAATTTGAGAAGCTATTCAGAAAGCCGTGGAGATTGCCTTCTGTAGCCGCCTCTGCTAAAGCTCTCTGCCGGGGTTTACTAACGTTGAGAGATGCCTCTTTCATTCATTCCCTTTTAGTTGAATTTAATATTTTGATTTATCTCAGCTGTGAATATTACGAATAGCTCCACTTAAAAACCAGTTGCTGGCAATATTAATATTTCTTATCCACACTCCAATTCTTCTATAATCAATTCTAATGTAGTGTAACTAATATTTTAATAGCGAAATGCCCTGCTTCGAAAGCTGAATTCGATACGTTATATTGAGAAATATTTGCCACCGTACTGACTAATTATTGGTTAATATGATTTATTTTTTACGAAACATTTTCTTTTGTAGAGGTAGCTACTGATCTTCACAAATATTAGTTTCACTAATTATTTTTTGTGCTTACGGACTACTTTTATATGTTGCGATGGCAACCAGTTTCGTTTTAAGTGATTGATAATGTTATTAATTGTAACCTCCTTAGTTTTTTTTATCGTCATAAAAAAAAGTTTATTTTTGTTCTGTGTTGTTTTGAACACGTAGTTTTTGTCGAGACCTTCTGGTTTAGATTAAAACTAATCATTCTCGACACTTTCATTTATTTTGTTGTTTTTTTTTGTTTATAAATTTTTACAATCTTCCTCAAAGAGGAAAATACTAAATATGGATGGCTTATGGAGTTTAGGTTAGTTTGAAATTCTTATGGACACTCAACTTCGGGGGTCTTTAGTGTCCTTCAGTCTATTTTTTTCTTTGTATAGGCCACTACAGACCACGGGCTCGTAACTACTTTTCGGCGAGGATCTTCTTCTTTCTCATTCAGAAGTCTTTCATTTTCTGACTATGAGCCAGCTTTCTCTCTTCTGTCCATTTGGTCCCTGTGGTCTTCTTAACCTGTTCGCTGCTACTAACACAGATCTGTGCGCTGAGTAGGGCGCCCCTCCAGTGCTACTAAAACAGATCAGTGTTTCTGGCAGAAACAATATTTAGCGACTTCCAAATTAACTATGAGACTCTTAGGAAGGCCAACAGAGAGTGTCAGCAGCTCCTTTTCAATTTTAGGCTGCCTTTTGACAGTTAGTTTTAGGCCTTTTATACCAGGTTTTCAACCGACTTCAAAAAAGAGGAGGTTCTCAACTCGTTTATATTTTTTTTTTTTTTTTTTTGTGTATGTTACGCGATTACACCGTCAATTCTGGATCAATTTTGATGATTTTTTTTTAGATCGGTAGGTTTTTTTAAGAAAATAACAGTTAATAAAATCACTTATTAACTGTTTTTTTTTTTCTTAAAAAGTGCTGCATTGATTTCAAAATATTTTTATGGGGCTACCTTTGAAGTATGCCCTACCGATCTAAAAAAGAATCATCAAAATTGATTCAGAATTGACAGAGTAATCGCGTAACATACAAAAAAAATTTTTTTTTTAAATACAGATGAGTTGAGAAACTCCGTCAATTCTTAATCAATTTTGATGATTCTTTTTTAGGCCAGTAGGGCATACTTCAGAAATAGTCCCATCAAAAATGTTTTGAAATTAATGCAGCACTTTTTAAGAAAAATCAAAAAAACCGTTAATGAAAATCACTGTTATATAACCTTACATTTTAAACATATTTATGATTATGAAGCAATGTCAATTATCAATTTCAATTATACAGACAACTCTCGATCGATGTGTCAAACTTCGATAAGTCGAACAAAATCTATGTACTAATTGTAAGTACATTACTCGTAAATTTCACTTTAATAAATCTATTTCAGGCAAAGTAATTTGAACTGAAAATAGGGGTCAAAAGACGGAAAAAAAAAAAAAAAACACTCACAACTAAAAAGTGAAAAATAAAAATAATTTTTAGAAAAAAAACAAAACCGACTTCAAGATTTAACCTACATATATAGAACTAAAAAGTAAAAAATAATATTTTAGTTGCTTCGAAACAAAGAGAATTAAATGACAATCAACGGAATTATCGATACTTATATAACTATTCACAATTAATAATTAGTTATTTTTGGAATATGGCTACCTTCAGATCTAAAACCTACAATTCCCATCTTTCTTCACTATCCTCTTCAGATAACTCCCTCTGGACAACCACTAAAAAAATCCTAAAATATCAACCTACCTCCCATCCCCTCCGACGCGAAGATGGTTCATGGGCGACTTCTGACGAGAACAGATCCGAAGAATTCGCCCAGCACCTATCCAGCATATTTCTTCCTCATCCTGTTTCTAATCCCACCCACACAAGAATGGTTCATGAATTTCTTGATTCACCGATACCCCTCTCTTTACCTCCTAAAGCAATAAACCCCTCTGAGGTCAGATTCCTTCTAAAAAAATTGAAATCCCGAAAATCCCCTGGATATGATCTCCTCAGTTCACAGATCCTCAGGCAACTTCCTCACCTACCTATACAATTGCATCCTCCGGACAACCCATTTCCCTTTGCTATGGAAGCACTCCATTATTATCCTTTTCCTGAAACCGAGCAAACCTCCCAACAACCCTTCATCATATAGACCAATTAGCCTTCTCCCAATCCTTTCAAAAATGTTTGAAAAGCTCCTTCTTAAAAGAATCCTACCCATCCTTGAATCGCAAAATATTCCTTCACACCAGTTTGGATTCCGCTCCACCCATTCCACTATCCAACAAGGCCTGAGAGTTCTTGACCATATATCTTCAGCACTTGAAAGCAAGCAGTATTGCTCCGGCGCATTTCTGGACATAGCGCAAGCTTTTGACCGGGTATGGCATGACGGTTTGCTCTTCAAGCTCAAAGCCCAGCTACCGCAATCACTATTCCTAGTTCTTCGATCCTACCTCTCTAACCGTTCCTTTCGAGTTCGCTGCGGAATGGAACACTCTAACTGCTACCCAATAGGGGCAGGTGTTCCACAAGGTAGCGTTCTTGGTCCAGTTCTATATATCCTATATGCTGGAGATATCCCTACCACTCCTGATACTTTCCTTGCAACATTTGCTGATGACACTGCCATCCTTTCATCCCATTCAGATCCTTTAATAGCTTCCTACAATCTACAAAACCACTTATCCTTGATTGAAGACTGGTGCGATAATTGGCGGATCAAAGTTAATGAAACTAAATGCACCAACGTTACCTTAACCCTCCGCCGAAAATCCTGTCCTCCTATCAATTTCAATGGTATCCCACTACCTAAAGCGGACACAGTTCGGTATCTTGGTTTCTACTTAGACAAAAGACTTACGTGGAACCCTCATACTCGACTCAAAAGGCAAGAACTCAACAGACGCTTCAGCCAACTGTATAGACTATTAAACAGGACATCTCATCTTTCCGTTGAAAACAAACTTCTCATATACAAAACCATTATTAAACCTATTTGGACTTATGGACTTGAACTGTGGGGCACAACTAAAAAGTCGAATATCAAACGCATTCAATCCTTCCAATCCAAAGTCCTCCGAACTATAGTGAATGCTCCTTACTATGTATCCAATAAAACCCTCCACAATGATCTCAACATACCATACGTCCTCGACCTCATACCTCTTAAATTTTAAGAAATAAAAATTCCATCGCAACCTTTCTTTCCATCCTAACCCTCTGGCTCAATCACTATCCAGTTCAACACATCCTGATAACCCCCCTCGCAGATTAAAACGGCAGTGGCCCCGAGATCTATTGTAAAATGTATATATGTTGGAGTTCTGGCACTGGCCAGCTTCTCTACTCATGCCCTGAGTGACTGTACATTGCGCTCTCACTCAGCCTCCACTGGGTTTTCTTTAACACCAGTGACGCAGCTGAGAGAGTAGAGCTGGGACCACTCTGCGCCGGGCCTGTCCTTCCATGAGTGGAGAGGCAGGGTTGGTTGGGAGATCCCTAGGATGAGTGTGTCTTGTAAATAGGTATGAATGTAGTTTTAACTTTTAATTTAATTCAGCTTTATTTTTATTTTTTACTTTTATTCAATTTATTTTCATTTTATTTTATTATTATTATTTTATCTTATGTGTATATATCTATATATATATATTTTTTAATTTAAATATTTCACTTGTACGTATATTCTGTATTGTATATTGTTTATGTATACTAGCATAGCTCTTTTTTGTTCTATTTATTTTTTTCTTTTTTTCATTTTATATTGTTATTTATTTATTTATTTTATTTTATCTTATATATATTTTTTTTTATTATTATTTTTTTTTTCTTATTGTACATATTGTGTGAACGTAATCATGAAGACATCTATATTAATTATTGCCCACACTTGTGGCAGATTGTAATAATTCCTCAATAAATGATTGATTTTAAAAAAAAAAAAAGTTATTTTTGGAGTCGGTGCCAGCTAAGGAGGGCACTTCAATCCTGCATTTGCAACAAACTTTTGAATGGTACGAGGAAGCGGTGTGGCGGTGATGAAATAGTGAGCAATCTTTACAATTACCTATTCTTTTTTTCTGTTCTTTCGGATTCTGTTTGTTTTTTTTTGGCACCGACTCCAAAAATAACTTATCATTAATTGTGAATAGTTATATAAGTATCGATGATTTCGTTGATTGTCATTTTATTCTCTTTGTTTCGAAGCAACTAAAATATTATTTTTTACTTTTTAGTTCTATATATGTAGGTTTAATCTTGAAGTCGGTTTTGTTTTTTTTCTAAAATTGATTTTTTTGTGACCCTTTTTACCTGCTCAACTGTTTTAGTCTAGTTTGATCTCACAAACACGATGAACGTTTTTTAGGAAACGTTTTTATTCTAGTTCTGAATTATTAGATCTGTTACAGAACAGTGATTAAGATGAAAAAAGTTGTGATGAGTGTTCAGATTTTGAAGATTCAGATGTTGAAGAAGAAAATGTTGAAAAAGACATAAAAAAAGAAAATTAACGATGTATTGTTGTGAAATATGCGATATTACTTTGTGTTTGTTACCTTGTTTTAAGGTTTATCATACACAACGAAATTATTAAATAAAAATAAATAAATAAAGATTAGAAAAAAAAAATTAAATTTTTTTTTAACTCTACCAATGCCGGTCTAAAGTCCGGATGAAAAACGAGGATGGGCATTTTATTTTATTTTTAACTAGAAGAAATAATATTTCGTTGGTAAGTTGGCGAAAAGAACTCAGCACTGGGTGGTTATACGGGCAATAATCCGGTAGCACCCGGTCAAGGCCAAGCCTTATACCACCCCGCAGTGGTAACCGGTTAACGGTTAACCGTACAGGTTAGTGGTAAATTTGATACTGGAAAAACTCTGCTGTCGGACAGCTTGTCGGAACTGCAGTCAGTCCTTTGTTTTATCGAGTGGGATCCCTAGTTGTTCCGGATCTGACTTGCTCTTGGAAGCCTTGCCTCCACCTGCCACAGTAAATATTCTGTTTAATAATCTTTTGGGATTCATGCGGGCCAAGTGCCCATAATATGCCAGTCGCCTTTTCCTTATACATGTCAGGATATCCTCCTGATATATATACAACTCATCATTGTGCCGTATCCTGTAGGTGCCATTCTCTTCCCTGACTAGTCCTAGTATCCTTCTCAGGACTTTCCTCTCTTTGATCTCCAGCTTCCCGAGTGGGCCCTTCCTTGCCATTACAAGGCACTCGGAGGCATACAGAACAGCTGGTTTTACTACAGTGTTGTAGTGCCTTATTTTTAGATTTTTGGAGAGACATTTAGATGAGTAAATATCTCGGCAGGAGTGATAAGCTCTTTCAAACTTGGCACATCTTGAGTCTATGGCTAAGTTCTCGGTCTGGTTCGCAGAGATCCATTCTCCTAGATACTTCACTGCAGGTGCTTTGCGAATGTTGTTGTCTTCTAAGGGAATTTTATAGGGAGATGTTATGTCCTTGATGTTAGTCATGAATTCTGTCTTCTGGATGTTGATCCTCAAGCCTGTCTTAACAGCTACACTGTGCAGGCTCTGTAGTATGTGTGTAGCCTCTTCAATATTATTAGCCAGCAAAGCGAGGTCATCGGCAAAGGCTAGGCATGGCACATTAAAGTTGTCTTTCTTGTAACCAAACTTCAGTCCAGCTCCCGGGGGTAACAGTACCGTCCATTCCCTGATAATTTTCTCGAGGATGCAGTTAAAAAGAATGCACGAAAGACCATCACCCTGTCTGACCCCCGTTCTGATAGGGAAGCTCTCGGACAGCTAACCTCTGAATTTCACTTTGGCTGTCTTGTTCTTCATGGTGGCTTTGGACCTTCAGTCTATGTTTTTCTTCTATGTCATTTTTTTTTTTATTTTATTGAAAAAATTGTATTTTTTAAGAAATTTTATTATTATTTCGATATTTTTTGCTATTATCACCTAGCATGGAACCTCCCTACCATTCTATGTAATCCTTCTTCTTGAAAATAACCATCCCATAAAGGGCATTTTACTAGAACGTGTTTAACTGTTAATTGTATATTGCATGGTATGCACTTTGGTGGATTGTCCTTCGTTATAAGATACCCGTGAGTGAGGCGTGTATGGCCGATCCTAAGTATAGTTATAACAGCTTCTTCTTTTATATCGTTACGGTAAGAGCTTTCCACATTTTTGTTTCTTTTTTAATAGATTTCAGTTTGTTTAGTTCTTCCGTGTTTTCCCACAGCTGGGCACAGTCCATTTTGACTTGTTATTTTAACCTATTGCAAATATCAGATGTTTTGTAATTTTTTGTGATGTCTATTGATGATAATGCTGCTTCCTTCGCTGTTCGATCGGCTTCTTCATTTCCTTTGATTACTTCATGAGACGAAGTCCAAACCAGTAGTACATTTTTTTTTCATATTGTTTATCAATGATGCATACACTTGGGCTTTCATTATTAAATGTTTTTTAGTGTATGTTTTTTACTGCCATTAGAGCAGATAGAGAATCTGTGCATATTACAAACTTTTCTTCTTCAGATTGCATAATATAATATAGCGCCGCACAATTCGCATAACATTTTGCAGTGAAGGTACTGGTTAGAGATGGAAGTTTGTATTTGACAATGCTGGAGTCTGATACAAAGGAACAAGTAATTTGGAACCATCTGTGTAAATATATTTTCTATTACTATATTTTTCTTTAATTTTTTGGAATTCTGCTAGATAGCTAAGTCCTGTAGTGTTATTCATAGTGAATTTTTGGAGTTTTAAATTTATTGTAGGTAATCTTAAACTCCATAGTAGGTAATTAAATTCATCGGTTGTTAGTTGCAGGAAGCTGATTTCTTCTATATATCTGCTAGCTCTAATACCCAACGGAGCAGGTAGTTTTTGGTTTTCTATAAATCGTCTTCCCTTTGGTTGAAAAATGGGTTTCCACGCGGGATTATCGGGATTGATTTTTAGTCTTCCAATGTATCCGCAGGCAAGTTGACGTCTTCTCAAAGTGAGAGGAGCTATGCCAGCTTCAACACATAAACTGGACTGGTTCTGAAGGTGGCTTTATGGATCCAATCACAAAATATGTACAATACGAAATAAATAAAAAGAACAAACAAATTTATAAAGAACCTCATAATATATAATATAGAATAGAAACTTTATTCTGGGACGATGTCCCCTAACAATGAGTCTAGCTTTCATAAGATGAAATAAAATAAATTAACAATCTTTTTAACTATTTACAATTTTACAAATACAGAACAAAAATAGAAATAAAAATTCCAAAAATCCAATAATTGCAGGAGAAAAAATAAAAACCTATTTACATCTACTGAATGCACTTCTTTTTTTTTTTTAAGTGAAGTTTTGCTAGTCAGTATCATTCTGGAGGGAAAGGAGGTATTGAAAGAGAACGGATTTAAATGTGGACAGAGATAGAGCATTACGGATATTACAGGGTAGTGAATTCCACAAGGAAGTGGCACGGGAAATGAAGGAGTGGTCAAATGATGTACTCTTATGGGAAGAAGTATACAGGTCAAAGGAGCGAGATCTTGTAGTGCGGGAGGAGACCGAGGATCTGAACTGGAAGATGTTATAGATGTAGGAGGGATTCCGAGAATTGATGGTTTGATAGAGGAAAGAGGCTAGGAAGTAATTTATGCGGGATGAAGGATAAAGCTATTTTAACTCTGTATATAGATGTTATGTGTGGGAGGCTTTTGGAACCCTAAAGATAAACCTAACGAAACAGTTCATTAGTCTCCTTAGTTTACTCTTGAGTTCCGCCGTCAAGCCACCATATGCAACACAGCTGTAGTCAAAATGGGGTAGGATAAGGGAAGAAACCAAGAGTTGACGAGTATGTTTCGGAAGGGAGTCCTGGGAAGATTGGAATACCTTAAGGATGGATATAACCCGTCTAGAAATTTGGGAGATATGAGGTTTCCATGAAAGGGTTTGGTCAAAGGTAATACCAAGGTTTTTGACTGTGGGGTTGAATTGAATAGGTTGGGAGTTCATAGACAGGATCGGGAGGTGGGGAAGGGATCTCAGATGGGTATTAGAACCTATGATAATAGCCTGCGTTTTTTCTACATTTAATTTTAATTTGTTATCAAAGGCCCACTTGCAAATGCTATTAAGGTCTTCTTGGATAAGGGAGAATGATTTAATTAAATCAGAGGGATGGAAGGATAGATGCATCTGGAAATCATCCGCGTATAGATGGTAGGAACAATGGTGAATGGAATTTGGTAGATCATTTATGTAGGCACAAAAAAGAGTAGGAGAGACACTGGAACCTTGGGCTACCCCTGATGTCAATGAAAAGGAAGAGGAAAGTGGCTGGTTTGGTATGGATACTATTTGAGTTCTACTATAAAGGAAGGAATGAAACCAGAGGAGAGAGCTTGAGGAAAAAGATAGGGCTTTTAGTTTCGTGAGGAGAATAGAATGGTCTAGGGTGTCAAAGGCTATGGTAAAAATCTAGAAGGATAAGGACAGTTACTTTTCGTTCGTCAAGAGCAGTATGTATGTCATTAGTAATTTTTGTTAAGGCTGTCTGAGTTGAATAACCAGGTCGGAACCCAGATTGGAACGGATTAAGGAGATGAGAGTTTTCTAGGAAATTGGAGATTTGCGATTGAACTAGTCTTTCAAGGGGCTTGGACAGATTGGAAAGTATTGATATGGGACGGAAATCATTAAGTGAAGATGGGTTAGATTTCTTTTGTAAGGGTTGTATTTTAGCTTTCTTCCAGGATGAAGGAAAGGTGGAATTTTGCAAAGAATAATTATATATATGTAGGAGGACTGGAAGGATAGTAGGAAGGCAGAGTTTGATTAATTTTAGTGGAATACCATCATGTCCAATAGCTTGCGTTTTACATTGGAAAATGGCATCAATGAGGTCTGAGGGTGTGATATAGGAAAAAATAAAATTGGAGGAGTTAAAAGGAGGACCGCTTGGAGCGTAGCTGGCGGAAAGAGATGAGGAGTTTGATGATGAGGTAGCAAAAAAGGAATTCATTTCATTAGGAGTAAAAGAGTATGAAAGCGGAGCATTTGAGGATTTACTAAAGGAAAGTTTTGATAAAATTTTCCATTTTGATTTTGGATCACAGGTACTGGAGAGAGCTTCATGAAAATATTGTGATTTAGCTTTTCGAATGGCAGTTTGTGTCTGATTCCGAAGGGATTTAAACAGAGTGTAGTCGTCCTGAAGTCTAGTCCGTCGAAAACGTCTTCGGGCGGCCTCTCGTCTCTCTTTTGTAGGTTTTTTATTTCTATTGTGATCCAGGGTGCTGGTGGACGTCGGATTAGGATGGTTTTTAGGGGAGCATGTGAGTCGAGGATGGATAAGAGATTGGATGTGAGGATGTCAACCATGTTGCGATAGTGTGGGAGGAATATATAGAGTCCCAGTCCAGAGCGTCAATATCATTTTGGATTGAGGAAAATGTTAAGGAATCAAGATTGCGATAGGAAATGGTTTTTGGAATGAATGTTGGAGTTTGGATATTGTATGAGAGGGATATTAAATCGTGATTAGAAAGAAACGTGATTGGTAACTGGGAAGAGGAAATAAAGTTTTTAGGAGAATCAACTGTTAGGAGATCAAGCCAGGTATCAGATGTAAATGTGTGGTGGGTAGGAGAGAATGGTACCACATGTAGGTTGAGGGGAAAAAAAAGGTTTTTTAAGATAAAACTTGTCAGAGGAATCGGTGAGGAGATTGGTATTGAAATCTCCAGCAATAAAAACATGTGAGTAGAGAGGAACAATGTTGAATAGAGTGGTTTCGAAGTGGGAGTCAAAAGGAACATTGGTAGGGCGGTAAACTACTACAACTAGGATAGTTTGTGAATGCATGGTTATTTCGGCAAACAGGAATTCAATGTGGGGATGTTCAGAAGAAGGGGATAGGCTTAGGACTTTGGTTCGGAAATTATTATGTACAAATATACAAACACCTCCGCCAGTGCGGTTAGTACGATCATGACGCAGCAGATAGTGGTTAGGAAGGGAGACACTGAGGGAAGGTATTGAAGGCTTAAGCCAGGTTTCAGATATTGCAATGATATGATAAACATTATCAGAGAAGTACTGATGGAATTCGGTAAAGTGAGCAGGGAGGGATTGGGCGTTAACATGACAGAGAGTTAGGACGCTAGTCATGACAAGGATGCTGGAAAAGAGAAAGGAAGAAAGATATAGCGGATTCAGAAGACACTAAGCAATAATATGGCATGAAAAAGTAGAAAGTTAGAAGTAAGGGCAGTAAAGAGAAATTAACTAAGAATAATTTAAATTAATAAATGTGAAAAAAGAAACGAACAAGCAATACAGAAGAGTAACGAAGATATAAACGAGAAAAGAAAACATGATGTAATAAGTTTTGCACACATTAAAATGAGTAATAAAGAAAAGAAAATAATCAATGAACGAAATGTTTTTCTATTGAGGAATTTGAGTGATGCGATAGACCGAGAGGAGAGCCAGATGTCAGAGCAAGGTATGTGGAAACAGGAGTAGATGCTTCAGGTGAAGACCTCAAGATCCTTAGCTGCGTTAATAAAAATGACAGGATGGCCATCCTCCCGCCTGCAGCATACTCTGCCGCCGGAAAACCAAACATACTTCAATTTTCCTGCAGCTTTCTTTTGTCTTGCCATCCAATAGAGATGCCTATTGGTGGGAGTCATCTCCTCGCTGAGATAGATATGGTGGCAGTCATACATATATACTACAACAAGTAAACTAAAAAATAAAAAAAATGAAGAACCTCAATCTATGCAACATATAAAGTGATAATATACGATAAAAATAAAAATAAAAACAATAATTATACCCAAAAAAAAAAGATTAATTTAAAATTAAGTTAAAAATACAATCTTACCGATCACCGAACCAAAGAGTTCCTACCACTGCTTAATCAGCTACATCACTGGTTTAAAAATCCAATAGAGACGGAGTGAGAGTGCTATAGTGCACAAAATCGGGACAAGCGTAGAGAAGCTGGCCATTGTTAGGACTCCACTGGTATTTATCCCATTCCATTCACTGTTTCTTTGCTTTAAAGTGATCTGCAGGGATATTTAATAGGGAGTTATTTATGCTGAACGAAGATTAAATAAAACTAAATACACAGATAAGTACCTATATTTAAAATCTGCCTTACACAATGAAGAGCTTCTTCTACCGAAGTGCTCAGGTTTTTTTTTATTGTAAACAATCAATACTGATTGATTAGGTATAATATTGTTAAGGTATAATTATTTGGCAGTAATTACAGTTTTAATACATGTCACAAAAAATCCTGTATGATGGAAGAATTACTGACAACATATCTAAAATGACCACAAAAAACATATAGAAATTTTTATTTCTGAAAATATTTTATTTTATTTATTTATTTATTTTTTTTTATACATTTATTGAAATTTACAACTGTACAAAATATATACATCAAGTAAATATATTGACAACGAATACAATAACATGTCAAAACTTGAAAAGAACTACTCATAAGCAGCACTTTATAAAAAAGTCTACACTAGATTGTCTATAGGTCATCTTCGTTTCAGACGCCTCAGAGGATTATCAGGAATGGAGTGGGAAGCAAGTTGAGAAATTAGGGGATTTGAGTGGTTATGGAGCTCACTATGAAAGGATAGGTATATGGCTAAATCAGCAACATATATTTCTGAAAATATGTTTATTTTTTTACCAGTGTTATCGTCTATTCCCTGGTGCTATATAGATTAGGGTATATATAATTAATAATCAATTTTTATTTATTTTTTTACTGAGGTTATTAAAAATGTGAAAGTATTATAAATTATACAAAAAAAGTTGGAAACATATTGACGAAGAAAAGTCGAAAGATATTCATATCAAACAATGAAATGAAACTGTTGCCCTATAATTGTTACTATATGATATGTAAAGACTGGTTTATGATGAAACTTAGCACCTTTGCAACTAATTATCACCTAATGTTCGAAAATTATTTCCAATAAAGCTAATGAACAACATTAACTCTAACTGATGGTTCGCGAAATCGGCTGAAAATGTTATTAGCGAAACTAAATTAAAAGTTATTAAATAAGCGTGCTAGTGATTATGGGATAGGCTTCTGGAACTCGGTTAAAGAAGGCGATTAGGTTTTATACCAAACAGATATTAAAATTTTATATCAGAGTTTACCTAAATATTAGGTTATTTGACGGTTTTGAAAATCACAATATGTTGATAAATAAAACAAAAATGCAGTTATAAAAAAAAAAAAAAAAAAAAATGTAGACAAAGAAATTTCTCCTTAACTGGGAAAAAAAATAGATCATAAATATGTATATAAAATCGAGAAAAAAAAAAAAAAAAAAAATAGAATTTCTTTTAACTGAATATTTCACTACACATTATGATAAGTGTTATGTTTTTTTTTTGTATTTTTTTTTTTTTTTTTTTTTTTTTTTCTCTTTCAGATTTTAATTCACACCTGTTATTAGGGTAACAATCAGTGAATGTGATGTGAAAATGAATACTACGGGCCTTGTATGGTGTGTGGGAGACTATCACTCAATAGTACCTCCTCCTGGCATGGGTTAAAGAGATTTATTTGAGCAAATCTCTCATCCAGCTTCTTTTAAGCCTTCTGAGAGTATTTCCAGGTATGTCAGTCGTGGCCATGTCATTAATGAGTATGTTGTTAAGTCCATGAAGTCTGTCATGAAACCGTCTATAAAGGTCATGTATATGTTCCTTTACTATGGGTATTTCTAAATCAGTGTGAAGTGTGTGGTTTGAAACGTACCAAGGTGATTTCGTGATCAGTCTGAGTAATTTTGATTGGAATATTTGTATTTTTTTAAGGTGTGTATTTTTTTTCAGTCCCATATATTTGTGTGGCGTATGTCCATATGGGTTAAGTAAGTAAGTCTATGTATTCAGTCGTTGTCGGAGTTTTAATGTCGACCGTTTATGAAGCATTGGATACAGAAGTTTTAATTTAATCTCTTGGTTAGACTGAGACGTTTTTGTTTTACGTGTGGGCCCCAGGTCATTCTTCTATCAAATGTAAGTCCTAAGTAATGAATTTCGTTTGTTTGTGGTATGGGTTGATTGTCGATGAAGATAGGTGGGCAAGAGTCTTGTCTGAGTGTAAAGGTTATGTGCTGTGATTTGGTGTAGTTTAGTTTTATTTTCCATTGTTTGAACCAGTCTTGTAGTATTGTTAAGTGGTGTTGAAGAGTTAATGATGCAATTGTGGGGTCTTCATGTCTAGTTAATATTGCTGTGTCATCAGCGTATGTTGCTGTCAATGTTTGAGGGCTAAGTGGCATATCGTGAGTGTAAATGTTATGTTTTCCTTTGAAGAAATATTAGTGATTATTATTAAGTTAAAGTTTGTTAAAAGACATTAAGTCCACCTTTGTAGTGGACTTCACTGGACAGGAAGTTCCGAAAAGCCCATTAAGGTTTGTTTGAAAACTTGAAAATTATGTTGAGGGAACACTTTTACGTCTTCCTACTGCAAAGAGAAATACGCTTCCTCTTAAAGCAATTATAACTGTAAGAAATAATAAAGACGTAACCATGAGAACATAAAATTAATTAATAACCTTAATATTTTAAGGTAATTTATTATTATTATTTTATAACATAGTGCTGCTCAAATAAGGGGTCTGGAGTGCATGCAATAGGCGATTATTTTTGACTTCATAGCTTCGTAGTTAGAAGGTAAACATACTCAAAGTCCCCGCACATAGGGGGTGTGCTAACGGTGGAAAGGTCCAATTTTTGGATTTTCAGTTATATTTCGAACGATAAGTAAACAGTAGACCCTAGAAAATTATGTTTCAAATGAAAATTAAAGCTAGTTAAATTGCCTATAAATTTAATTCAATACATATTTGTCAAACTACAAACGGGTTTCTAGATATATGTTATTGAAAATCGTTAATTTTCAAAATAAAAATAATTTTTACCTCACTTTTTGTCAAACACTTGCTACAGTTTGACAAAAAGTAGTAAGCGAAGTAAAAATTACTTTTTTTCTCGAGAATTATCTATTTCCAATAGCATATATCTCGAAAGCCGTTAGAAGTTCGAAAAATATATATAGAATAAATTTTGTAGAAAATATAATTAGCTTTAATTTTTAACTCAAACAAAATTTTATAGAGTCAACCGTTTTTGATAAATAATCGGAAAACCCAAAAATTGGATCTTCTACCCTCTCCCCCACCCTAAGCTCACCTCCCAGGGGCGGGGACTTTTAGTATCTTTACCTTCTAACTAACTAACGAAGCTGTGAAGTCAAAAATTATCGCATATTTCATCCACTCTACAATATATATAAACATATATATATATATATATATATATATATATATAACATATATATATATATATATATATATATATATATATATATATATATATATATATATATATAGACTCTATAAGTTTATATAAACGGTGTATGCTAGAAGAGGAAATGTCCAATGACCATAACAGAAAATGTAAATTACGGAGTCTGTATTTCTTATTTGTAACGGGTTCTTTAAATTCAAAATAAGTAAGAATCCTCTTTCGAGCCATGGGACAAGCTAACAGGTGGTTGTAAAAGGGAATATTTAGATTAATAAAGTTGTTTATTTATAATTATTTGTTTTCATTTAACTTATTTTAGAAAAAACCCTTACCCCAAAACTTATGGAGAGAATCATGCTGAAGTATTGGGGCACTATTTATAGTAAAATGTGTTGGTTACTTGTTTATGCTGATTATATAGCTTTGATTGGGATGTCCCTCGAGATTTAAAAAAAAAAAAAACCTTAAAAAGGTTGGAATGATCCGTAACCATAAATGAAGAATAAACGAAAATTATGATGTTCAAGATTAAAACCATAAAACATCACCAAAGCATTATGTAGGCGAAAAATACACATTTAAGAGTGTTTATAAGTATCTTGTACCCATAGTGATATGTATTGAGGTTATATATTTTAAATTAGCAGCTAAAATATTTTTAAGATACACAAGAAGCTATTAGGATTGATAAACTAATTGCCACTTCTATTAAGATTATTTTATTTTAAAACTAGTTTCGAATGCTAAACATTCATCTTCAGTTCTAAAACATACAATATGTTTTCAAAACATCAGTACTATGTTACATAGGATTATATATACTAAAGTATTCAAAAATGTAAGACAAGAAATCAAACATTAGTACTCACCTCAGGAGATCTAAGATATATCTGGAATATATCCATCGTGAGAAGGGGAAGGGGCAGGTATAATCCATGTAACGTACATACCATATATTATACCTTATAATTTTTTTAAGTCAATTTCGATTATCCCAATTTCTGATTATCCGAATCACCCCTGACAACTTCAGTTCGGATAATCCACGTTCTACTGTTTATTTATTTAACGACAGTAAAATTTATTACCATGTTGCATATCACTCATCTAATCAACTCCTATAGATTACTGTTTCTTTAAAATTAACATACCTTAATTATTTAGCTCCACATTAACCCTCTGGAGAAGAAATTGTATATTTCATTAGTTAATTAATTATTTTAAAAATTATTTATACATATTTCTGGCAATTAAGTTCTGACTAGCATCGCTTTAGCTTAATGACCGACTCGACAGAGAGCAATAGCGAATGATCGTTTAAATGCTGAGAAGGAAATCTAATACTGATTAATAGCAGCTTATAGAGCTAGTAAACCGTCAAAAAATTGACCGATTTGAGAGGAACGTGTTATGAAATATTATAGGTCCAATCAGGAAACATGGAGCTTAACGAATGAGAAAGGACAAAATTTGCGATTTATACGACGATCTCTAAGCTTCTCGCTTCGTAAGAATTTAGCGACTTAAATGGCTGGGTCATTTAATAAAGATGGATGGTGGGAAAACAGGCTCTATGCGGACCCAAGAAAGACTGGACAAAAGAAGGTGAAAGGATTCGATGGCTAAGGATCTGAAGAGTTGAGAGTGCCAAAGGCAAAACCACACATCTTTTTGAGTGGTCTGGAATCTTCATACCCAGGAATATGGACTCCATATTTGACCAAAAGGAAAAATAATTAAAAAAAAAAAAAATAGCTAAAGTTTTTTTGGATATTTATATTCTAAAGAAAATTGGGACAAAAAATATATTGAAGGGGCGTTGTGGCGTGCTATGAAGTGCAAATATTCTCTCCCTCGGTCAGAAAATTTCTTGATTGACTCATTACTACAAATTACATTTTTATTTACTCTCTTTCTAACGAATGGTATCTGTTTTTTGCTTTTTTTTGTTTTTTTACCAATCAGGGGAATGTTTGCCTGTATACGAGTTTATTTTTTCACTTTTTTTTTTTTTTTTTTTTTCTTTTTCTTTTTTATATTCTTCAAAATAAATATTGTATAAGAAAAAAAAAAAAGTTTGATTAACTCAGAAATGAAAATGATATAGAATATTCATGGTAACCAATATAATGTATTCAAGTAAATTAAATTTATATGTAATTGTAAAAAAAGTAATTGGTTACATATTTTCAGAGTTTTCACAACTTCGTAGGGTTCACGATTTTCATTATTTTGCCCAGATATTCAAAATTCAGTCTTTCATTATATATATTTTTGGGTGGTAAGATTTACTTTTTTTCATTTTCTTTAGTTGAAATTATAATATACAACAAGTAAAGAAATGGAATATTAATATAATGCCTTAAAATGAATTATAAAAATGAATGTTAAATATTTGAAAGTCCAGGTGTCATATTCCTTTCAGACGCCTTAGAAATGGCGCTTAATTAAAATACAACTGAAAGTGGATAAGAATATAGTAGTTTAGTTCGTGCGAGACAGTAGAGAGTGAGAGTGAGAGTGAGAAAAAGAGTGAGAGAGAGAGGGTGAGAGTGAGAGAGTGAGAGGGAGAGAGAGAGAGAGAGAGAGAGAGAGAGAGAGAGGAGGGAGAGAGAGGAGAGAGAGGAGAGGAGAGAGGAGAGAGGAGAGAGAGAGGAGAGGGAGAGGGAGAGAGAGAGAGAGAGAGAGAGGAGAGAGAGAGAGAGAGAGAGAGAGAGAGAGAGAGAGAGAGAGAGAGAGAGAGAGAGAGAGAGAGAGAGAGAGAGAGAGAGAGAGAGAGAGAGAGAGAGAGAGAGAGAGAGAGAGAGAGAGAGAGAGAGAGAGAGAGAGAGGAGAGAGGAGAGAGAGAGAGAGAGAGAGAGAGAGAGAGAGAGAGAGAGAGAGAGAGAGAGAGATTAAATTTAAATGGAACCAGGCAGTGTAAATTTAAATGGAACCAGGTAGTGTACAAAAGAATTGTTGATTCAGCAATATTTATTTTTACACTGACTTTTAAAATGGCAGAAATATCTATCACGAGAAATACTAAAAGATACAAAATAGAAAATGAGATATTTTGAATATTATGAAAGATAAAAAATAACTTCATAAATTTAGTTTAAAACAGTGTAATTCATTTGTTTATTTTCGTTGATTTGATGATAGTCATCAATATTCGAAATTTTGGTAAAAATATAAAGTATTATGATTATAACATTTGTTTTTATTGTGACTTGTTTACTGTGACTTTTATTTCCTACATATTTATATTATTATTTACAATTAGTCAAAAACTGAAAACGCATTTTTATTTTTTATTTTTATTGAAAACAAAATGGTGGTCTAGGAACATTTCTATATTAAAAGCTATGTGTGGTTTGGTTCGTGCACTAAAACAGCTTAGATAGAAGGAACTGGCCTGCTACAGAACTCAAATATTTGCGAAAGGTCTCGAAGCCGTTGTTAGTTAATATGGTAGATGAAATTTGGCATCCTAGTTACATAATCAACCTATTTAAATTTTATATAATAGTGATAGTTATATATAAATGCATTGTAATTATAATATAAAAAGGCAGTATTATGACCAGATATAGATATATAGGAGAGAAAATATAGAAAAAGGGCCGAAGGTATGGACTAGGGACGCCGGCCTACCCTTGTTAGCCTGCCCTGTCTTGTATTATAGTGAGGTGTCTTCTGATATACCTTCAATCTCGCCCTTTTAAAATCATTCTGTCATGTTTTAACCATATATTTCTTTTCATTTGTCCTTTTTTTCTTTTATTTCACCATCTCTAGGAACATAAAAAGCTACCGTAATAACAAGATGGTCAAAAACGTGTATTTTTTATTTTATTATTTTTTTTTTCAAGCGAATTGACAACTTAGCATCACACTACAACTTCATTTCCTTTTCTTACTGCGCAGTTCGCTCTGCATCCAATATTCCTTCATGCATTCGCTGGCCGATTTCCGCTGTTCTTCCGTCCAGGCCTGGTTCTTGCGTCTTGATCCCCTTCCAGTTTATTCAATGCGTTCCTAAATCTATTTCTGTCTTCTGAGTCTTTTAGCTTTTCCATATCTCTTTTTGTTTCCTTAATCCATTCTGTTGTGGTTTTATTTCTTCAGAAATGATCGAAAATAGGTAAGCCTATTTTAGTCCTTTCTTTACAGGTTTACGAATGTCAACTTACTCTTCTTCATAGTTTCGGTGATTTTTTCTACTTTCTTATAAACTTCTTCGTTACTTCGAAGTCTGCATCCGCTTTCAGTTTGAACAACACCCATAATTTTTCTGAGGATTCTTCTTTCCAAGACTTCCAATCCATCCAGTTTGTAGTTCATGGACAGACATTACCTGGCGTATAGACATTCTGTCTTTACCACGGTGTTGTAGTGCTTTATTTTGGCATTCCAGGATAAGCACTTCTTATTGTTGGTGCCTTTTGTCATTTGTCAATCCATATGCTTTCTGAATTTTTAGGATCCGATCTTCCATTTCATCTCCCCCTAGCCCATTTGCTTGTATGGTCTCACCAATGTACTTGAACTTTTGTGACCCTTTGATTTGCCCTATCTTTTTTTCCAGAACAGAAAAACGTGTATTATTATTATTATTAAAAATAAAAAATATTTATTTAAGGATTCGATAGTTTCTTCATTTTTACTATAAGAGGTAACAAAGGAGAAAATATAAATAAAAAACATTAGGTTCTGGATATTTGTATTACAGTTCTTTGAAGTACACTGAACAACAACTTTTGAACCTTCCGGACTCGGAATAATGTCAACGTATTGAAAATTATACGGTGTTGGTAAGTGGTATTTCTTTGAAACTTTTTACTGATTTTTTAAATTTCTTTTCTTAAAAATTAAACAATAATAAATAAGAAACCTATTAATTAAAAAAAGTAATCAAGATTAGGTACTCGCATCCCAAACACTCTAAGATCATATACTTCCAAGAATGGTGTTGAAATTGAAGAATTAAAATAAATTCATATAAATCTCATCGAATAGACTTTACCCATTGTCATAACATAACTTCATGCCCTACATGCCCTTTAATGATATTCCATTTATCTTTGTTTTACAGACCCACTACCTAAGACTTCATCTGGACAAACATTTAACGTACGTACAAGACTGAAGAGTCAAGAAACTGCTTGTCATTTTCAACTTCTTTAACATTCACTAGATAAACATAATAAACTTAAAATTAATATCTAAACATCTAAGACAGTGATTAGACTTATAAGGAAATACTGCTCTACTAAACCATTCAATTCATCTCGTATCCAACCTTACCATCCAAAATCCTCCGTTAAATCCTCAATGCTACTTACTCATCACAAATAAACTTAACCGTAAAGATCACAATGTTCCACATTTTACATCTTCTTTCATAGTGATCTTAAAAACTTAAATCCACATGTCCCCCAACTTGCTTCCAGATAATCCTCCTAGGCGTCTTAAAGGAAATGGCTTTGCTACTAATGAGTAGTTGTTGAGATGTTTTTAAAATGCCATTGAAATCACTTACCACATCTTTACTTCATATACATACATATATATATATAATTGATATTTACAACTATATTGTATAAATATCAATAAATAATTTTAAAAAGTTAGAAAATATGTGGTAAAGAAGTGTGTTAAGTGTACATCAATAGATATAAATAAAAAGCTATTGTTTATAGACATAAAAAATTCTTGCCACAACATTTGTTTTCAACTAAAATAATTTGCTACAAAAAAAAAAAGTTTGATAAATTCTCGAAAGTTTTAATGAGTCCAGTTGCAAAATGTATATTTTATTGTTTTCTCCTAAACTTTTATTTTCTAAGCTGCTATCTGATGCAAACTGTAGGTAGTTGATTTTTTTTTTTTTTTTTATTTGTATTATTTTTATTTAATATATTTATTCATTGTAAATACAAATATACATATTTGTCATAGATATTTGCGTGATATAATGATATTATATAATATATAATAATACTGTATTTTATGTGTTTATTTTTTTATTTCTTAGACGAAATATTAATAAAATTCTTAAGTTATCAAGTAAATTTTGACATTCAATGATCTGAAATCAGCTAATTCTAATTGGATTTCCATTAATATTAAGGAGAGGTATCTGGTTCGTGCCAAATCAGCAACATATGGGATATTAAGGTCATTGTGGATCAGTTCATCTGTGACAAAGTAAGGAGCATCTAGGATTTTTCGAAGGATTTCTAATTGGAGTGATTGGATGCGGGAAGAATTTGATGATTTGCTGGATCCCCATAACTCTATACCGTAAGTCCAAATAGGTCTGATAATTTTCATATAGATGAGTTTTTTGTTTTGAATCAGGATAATTGAACGTTTGTCAAGTAGGTGTTGTAGCAGTCGAAATCGACGTGCAGCTTCTCGTCTTTTCAATCTTGTATGAGGGTTCCAGGTAAGTCTCTTGTCCAGATAAAATCCAAGTTATTTTATTTGTTCTACATTATTTAATGGTACTGCATCAAAGGATACAGGAGGACTGGATTCCTTAATATCGGGTTGAATTTTAATAAAAGTATCAAGATTTTTACTATTCGTAACAAAATAGAAATAGGTGTTACATTTTATCGTGAAAAAAAAAAAAAAAAAAAAAAAAAAAAAAAACTTTCTCCCAGAAAATCCTTTTCCGAGCAAAGAAAACAATTTTCCACCTTCCTTGCTTCTCTGTTTTTCACATTTCTTTCTGTTATAAGATGTTTTGCGCGAGAAGAGACGTAATTCCTTGTTCAGTTCCTTATGTATATATATATTTTTTTTTATTATATACTGAATATAATCGGTATTCTTTTTTTTTTTTTTTTTTTTTTTTTTTAATATTTCATTTGTTTCTTGTATATATATCCTAGTATACGCAGAAGGATATTATTTATTATTCATAATTTTAGCCCCCGAGGAAGAAAAATATCCCCAACCCCCGCCATTACTCTTCTTATGAAAATACTGTTTTACATTAAAACCCTTTTAGCCCTAGCAATAGAGTTAAGCCTAGGCTATACTTAAAAATTTACTTGTAACTCTCTCTCCAAGAGATATTCCTCTAAAATATTCTCTCTTATAAGAAAGCACATTTTAAAAATGATTATTTAGTTTCCCTTTTACTTGTAAATTCATGACCAGTAACAAATCGTTTGAACATGTTTTATAAACTTTCTATAGAATTACAACTCATTTATATATCTCTATTACATCTCATACATTTTTGATTTTCATATCTTATATATTTATTAAATAAATTTTTTCCTCATTCTTGTAAATGCCAATATATGTAATACCTGAACTGAAAAGCACGAGTAAGATAGGTTTTAGTGACCCCTAATTTAAAATACATTAAAATTGTTCGAGTAGATGTCTCATCCAGCTTCTTAACACAGGCCAACAATGATAAATCTTTTTACTTAAAACACCTTATTCTTTTGTTTTTTAGGGTGCTAAATCTAAATATGACACTTATTAAGCCGTATCACCTACCATTTTTTCACATTTGCACATCAATGTATTAAATGTTTTGATTTATTACAGAATTTAACAGCTTTTATATACTACAAATAAAATTGTAAAATGATTTGTGCTGACTTATTTTAGCTTGAAGAAGTTTTTCTACTAACAGAGTGCTGGCCTGATAGAAACCCCCAACTTGGAGGACCAGAGGTTTTCTGTTGGGGTCACTTTCCCTTAGACAGGTGATTGATGAGATCAGAGGCAGGCTGGGAGTGACCGAAGGAGTCCCGGAGAGGATTGGAAGAAGCAGGCTACGATGGTATGGACACTGTCAGCGGATGCCAGAACGTAGGTGGCCAAAGAGGATTCTGCTGTGGGAACAACCAGGAAGACGGAGGAGAGGAAGACCCCGAACCCGGTGGAGGGACTGTGTGGAGGAGGAAATGGCTGGCAGGGGACTTGACGAGGATGTCTGGTGGGATAGAGAGAAGTGGAGGGACGCTCTGACTTAACCAGGCAACCCATTGAGTGATAGAACCTGCAAAAGTAAAACTAAGTAAGATTTGTGCTGGATGTAGAAGTGTGGTCAGCAGTGCTGAAACAGATATAGATATAGATGAGCAAGATGATGAAGAGTTGCAATGTGCTAGAGCAAATATATAGCCTAAGCTGTTTACTCAGATTGAGCTTAACGATTTAGTTAGGGATCTTGGGTTAGCAAAAGAAAAAGCTGAATTGCTTGGTTCTAGACTAAAAGAAAAGAACTTGTTGGCAGTTGGAACTAGCATATATGTGTATAGGAAGAGAGAGCAGCAGTTTTCAAAATTTTTTGAACATGGAGGTTATTTAGTATACTGCTCAGACATTCCAGGTCTGATCAAAGAGTTTGGTGTTGAATACAAAAAAGGAGACTGGAGGCTGTTTATTGATTCTTCCAAAACTAGTTTAAAAGCTGTTTTATTACACAATAGTAACACTTATGCATCTATACCTGTTGGCCATTCTGTACATATGAAAGAGAGCTATGAAAACCTAAAAATAGTTTTGAACAAAATTGGCTATTCGCCTCATGGTTGGATGATAAGTGATGACTTGAAAGTAACATGCATGCTTCTTGGTCAGCAAGGCGGTTTGACCAAATTTCCACGTTTTTTGTGTGAATGGGACAGTAGAGCAAGGAATCAACATTGGTGCAGAAACAACTGGCCTGTGAGGGAGTCTCTAAAACCCGACGCTTAAAACTACCTTTAAAACACTCTAAGATCATATACTTCCGAGAATGGTGTTGACATTAAAGAATTAAAATAAATTCATATAAATCTCATCGAATAGACTTTACCCATTGTCATAACATAACTTCATGCCCTACATGCCCTTTAATGATATTCCATTTATCTTTGTTTTACAGACCCACTACCTAAGACTTCATCTGGACAAACATTTAACGTACGTACAAGACTGAAAAGTCAAGAAACTGCTTGTCATTTTCAACTTCTTTAACATTCACTAGATAAACATAATAAACTTAAAATTAATATCTAAACATCTAAGACAGTGATTAGACTTATAAGGAAATACTGCTCTACTAAACCATCCAATTCATCTCGTATCCAATCCTTACAATCCAAAATCCTCCGTTAAATCCTCAATGCTACTTACTCATCACAAATAAACGTAACCGTAAAGATCACAATGTTCCACATTTTACATCATCTTTCATCGTGATCTCCTTAAAAACTTAAATCCACATGTCCCCCAACTTGCTTCCAGATAATCCTCCTAGGCGTCTTAAAGGAAATGGCTTTGCTACTAATGAGTAGTTGTTGAGATGTTTTTAAAATGCCATTGAAATCACTTACCACATCTTTACTTCATATACATACATACATATATATATATATATATATATATATATATATATATATATATATATATATATATATATATAATTGATATTTACAATTATATTGTATAAATATCAATAAATAATTTTAAAAAGTTAGAAAATATGTGGTAAAGAAGTGTGTTAATTGTACATCAATAGATATAAATAAAAAGCTATTGTTTATAGACATTCTTGCCACAACATTTGTTTTCAACTAAAATAATTTGCTACAAAAAAAAAAAAGTTTGATGAATTCTCGAAAGTTTGAAACTTAACATGAACAGTTACTTGCTAAAACCCATCTGGACGTATGCACCGCAAATTTATGGACCGGCCAAAAGGACGCATATTCAGAAAATACAAACATTTCAATCCAAAATCCTAAGACTGATAACAGAATCCCCTCCCTATGTGTCAAACGATACGCTACACACAGACTTACCTATTCCAACAGTTAAGACCCATATTCATATTCATGAAAAACTAGGTGGACAGACTAACAAACAGATACACAATATGGCAACAGTATAAATTCCTGACATAACACAACGGAGGCAGAAAAGGAAGTGGATGAGGGATCTCCTAGCCTAATCCCTAATAATTTAGTTTCACCCTGCAGATTGTACCACTGGGTGCTGACTCCCTCATGCCTGATCATGTCTGTTGTTTTAATGTAACTTCACATTCACTGGTTCTCCATTGTATACAGTTGTAAATATCGATAAATAGTTTTAAAAAAAAGTTTTTGATAATACAATCTTCAATATGTTGTAACATCGTTAAATTTTATTTATTAGGAGACCAGTATACTTATTGTTAAGAGAGAAGTAAGTGTTGATACGCCTAAACTTCATTCCGTGTCTTTCAACTCAATTGAATAAACAACTGAAGTAACGAACAGGTGATACTGAACACGTTAAAGGAAATTCTATTGTTGTATAATTTATTCTTTAACCTTAAACAAACAAAACTATGTCAGGACATTCCCTTAAACATTGTCCTAATTTCACTTAACTACAGGGAACCGTAAAGATTCGTTTTTAAACGCATTTCCTAATCCTTCCCCTCTCCCCTCAGTGCTTAGTCCCGTCCTCATTTAAAAGTTAATGAAAATCCTAAGGTAGCTCATTATAGAGGAAGAGAGCCAGCTTATAACCTCTAATTGAGTTCTTTTTCCTTTCTGGGACATATTTTATGGGATGTTCTGTTCAGAGATTTTAAGCTCAAATTAATGTCTACTTAATGAAAATTACGAGGTCTTAGTAAAAGTTTTTTGAGCTCTCCTTCAAGTATCTTAGCAACTAAATTAAAATTTCAGTGAACTGAAATACGTCATTTTATTTATTAGAATTCCATAAAAAAATTATGATTAGATATGTTTGCTACTCCTATGTTATTTAGTTTATTAGAAAACTAGTTTATTTATTAAAAATTTTTCTTGAGTTCTAAGAATAAACAAAAGTATATATTTACATGCTATAAATAATTTGAAATACAATAAAAAAAATGTAAGACAAGGAATCAAATTCTTATTGATACCAGTGCAACCTGAAACTCAAAAAAATATTTACCATAACCTTGGTAAAAAATGATTTTTTCAAGTCACTTGAGGTACACTATGATGGTATAGAAGGATCAATACAATTAGGATTGATGAATTAATTGCCACTTCTATTGGAATTATTTTATTGGAAAACTTTTTTTTTTTTTTTTTTTTTTTTTTTTCTCTTTCAGATTTTAATTCACACCTGTTATTAGGGTAACAATCAGTGAATGTGATGTGAAATTGAATACTACAGGCCTTGTATGGTGTGTGGGAGACTAGCACTCGATAGTACCTCCTCCTGGCATGGGTTAAAGAGATTTATTTGAGCAAATCTCTCATCAAGCTTCTTTTAAGCCTTCTGAGAGTATTTCCAGGTATGTCAGTCGTGGCCATGTCATTAATGAGTATGTTGTTATGTCCATGAAGTCTGTCATGAAACCGTCTATAAAGGTCATGTATATGTTCCTTTACTGTGGGTATTTCTAAATCAGTGTGAAGTGTGTGGTTTGAAACGTATCAAGGTGATTTCGTGATTAGTCTGAGTAATTTTGATTGGAATATTTGTATTTTTTGCAGTCCCATATATTTGTGTGGCGTATGTCCATATGGGTTTAAGTAAGTAAGTGTATGTATTCAGTCGTTGTCGGAGTTTTAATGTCGACCGTTTATGAAGCATTGGATACAGAAGTTTTAATCTCTTGGTTAGACTAAGGCGTTTTTGTTTTATGTGCGGGCCCCACGTCATTCTTCTATCAAATGTAAGTCCTAAATAATGAATTTCGTTTGTTTGTGGTATGGATTGATTGTCGATGAAGACAGGTGGACAAGAGTCTTGTCTGAGTGTAAAGGTTATGTGCTGTGATTTGGTGTAGTTTAGTTTTATTTTCCATTGTTTGAACCAGTCTTGTAGTATTGTTAAGTGGAGTTGAAGAGTTAATGATGCAATTGTGGGGTCTTCATGTCTAGTTAATATTGCTGTGTCATCAGCGTATGTTGCCGTCAATGTTTGAGGGCTAAGTGGCATATCGTGATTGTAAAGAATATATAATAGTGGAGCTAGTATTGACCCCTGTTGTACTCCGGCTTTTTTACTGGATAAATAGAGGAGAGTTCTGAACCTTGTCGGACAGAAAAAAATCTATCAGAGAGAAAAGATTGAAGGATCAGATAATAGGTAAAAGGAAGAAGATTTTTCAATTTAAAAAGAAGTCCGTCATGCCAAACTCTGTCAAATGCTTGAGCTACATCTAGAAATGCCCCAGTAGCATATAGTCTTTTCTCGAGTGAGATTGATATGAAATCCGTTACACGGTGTAGTTGATGAACTGTTGAGTGAAATGAACGGAATCCAAATTGATGTGTAGGCAGTACTTGTTTATCTGTCAGTATGTCTAGTATTCGTCGGTAAAATAATTTTTCAAAAACTTTAGAACACAAAGGAAGTAGGCTAATTGGTCAGTAGGAAGAGGGTGAATCGGTGTTTTTGTTTGGTTTATGTATCATGGTAATATAAGAATATTTCCATTGAACTGGGAATTTTGTAGTCCTGAGAATTGCGTTGTAAAGTGTAGTTGGAAAACTATTTTCGAAAGCTAAACATTCATCATCAATTTTTTTCAAGATTTATCTATCAATACCGATTTGGTTTTTCAAATGTAATTTTGTAACATAAAATGCTAAATGAAGTAAATATACTCAAGCAATGCACCAACATTGGATGATTTTTCGCCGAGTTTTTTTTTTTTTTTTTTTTTTTTTTTAATTAAATAAAATGAAAAATAAACTTTATTCTGGGACTTACCGTGCCCCTAACAATAACAATAATGCGCAGTTACAGGTACAATTGTCTGGCTATATTATTTACAAGTTAAATGCATCAGTAAATATAACATATATTGTCGAAAGGAGAAAAAAAAATTAATAATAATAACATAAAATATAATCGTATATGAAAAGAAAAAATAATTATAAATATTTATTTATTCGCGGAAGATTGATTGTGTTAAAAGCTGTAAAAATAAATTCTTTTTAAAAGAAGTAAGGGAAGCAGCTTTACGAATAGATGTGGTAGGTAGGGAATTCCTGAAGGAGGTAGCACGAATGATGAAGGATTTGTCAAAGGAAGCAGTTTTATGTGAGGGGATATACAGGTTATAAGATTGGGATCTGGTGTTTAGGAGGTGGATAGAAGAGCGCAGAGTTAATAGATCCTGAATATAGGAAGGTTTTTAGAGATTGGAATAGGGAAGTACGTAGAAAGTATTGCTGTCGGAATTTAGGAAAAAGCCACCCAAGCTCAGAATATCGGCAAGTAACGTGTGACCGCCTGAGGATCCCGAAGATAAATCTAATGAAACAGTTCATCAGTCTCCTTCCTTTCATCTCGAGATCACCAGAAAAGTATAGTTTAGGTCGATGAAGATGTTTCTATATCAAGGAAAGAAAGAACCCTTATTTTAATATTTTATAGCTGTGATCTCTAAGTGCCTGGCTTTTCCCTTCATAAGTAGAGAGACAGGTCTGTGGAGGGGGGAAGATCCCTAGGATGAGTGTGTATTGTAAATAGAGTATAATTGTATATTTACCTTTGTTTTATTTTTTATTACACAGGCCAACAAAAAAAGTGTTTTTGAAAACTTTGTTAATTTTAATAGCTGATCTTTGTGTTGAATCCAAATCTGGTCTTAGTTTTTTTGTATCACCCATAGTTTTTGAGAAATTTGTTTTTTTTATATAATTTAAAAAAGCATATATAAGTGTTTCATATAAATATAAAGCATTATATAACTGTTTCATGCGGCCTAACTTTATATGTAGAGGTGGTAAGAGAATGTTTCTAGAATCTACAAGGTTTTTGCGGAGAATATTCTTCTCGCCGGGTTTTAAAGTTCCCTCACAGGCCAGTTCTTTCCTTCAGTCGTTAAGCTCAATCTGAGTAAACAGTTTAGACTATATATTTGCTGTAGCACATTGCAACTCTTCATCATCTTGATCATCTATATCTATATCTGTTTCAGCAGTGCTGCCAACACTTCTACATCCAGCTTAAATTACTTTAAAATTTTATTTGTAGTATATAAGAGCTGTTAAATTCTGTAATAAATCAAAAAAAAAATAATATATTGATGTGCAAATGTGAAAAAATTAGGTGATACGGCTTAATAAATGTCATATTTGGATTTATCACCCTAGAAAACAGAATAATAAGGTGTTTTAAGTAAAAAATTTTTTTCATCGTTGGCCTTTGTTATTACTATTAATTATTTATTTTAATTTAATGTAATTTTACATTTTTTTTTCTTTTTCTTTTTAAATTTTACCATTTCACTTTGTATAAAGCATATTTTATATTGCTTTTTGTATAGCATAGTTCTTTTATTTTTTTTACATAATTAGTTTATTTTTTTTTTACATATTCATTTTCTTTTTCTCATCATACGCTATCTATACTTATTGCCCACATGTGTGGCAGATTGAAATAATTACTCAATAAAAAGTTTTGAAAAAAAACATGTCTTTTTTAATATTTCATATGTCTATACGCTCGTAATTACAAGAAAGCAGAATTTTTCGCTTCTTCGTATCCTTCTATTCTTTTCTTTTTCTTTTTTGAGACTGTATAGCGTAGTGCTATCAGCCAAATTCTGTTTGTTTTTTTTATAATTCATGGTAAATGTAAATATTTGCATATCTTGATTACTTTAATTAAGAAAAAAGTTTAAAATTAAATTATTTAAATGCAACGTTGAAAATTATATTTCATATTATTAGGTCCCAGGTTTTCCTTACAAATTTTATTATTGTATAGTTTAGCCAGCATAATTTTAATATAATTAATAAGGCCCTAGAAGTTGGTAAAAGAATTGTTTTAGGTGTGATTCTGTAGATTTAATAAGATATTAGTTGAGAAAGGTATGAAGCAGTTATTGTTGTGATATCAGCATATTCCGTTCCTTTAAGCACAGCTATATTCATGATTTTCTGACCCTGCGCTCCTCCATCCACCTCCTTAAATTCAAGAAATCAACGCACCAACTCTTATACTCTTGCACCTTGAATTATATTTTGAAAAATCCCTTATCACCCTTGATAATTGGATTTCCTTGTAGTCCAGCAAAATAAGGCTCCAAAAGTCCGTTTTCAAATCCGTTGCTATGCCGAACTTTTATTCTCAACGGATCTTTATGTTTTTTGGGTGCTGAATCCGAATCTGAAGTTTGCTACCACGAATTATTTTCTTTTATTTTACCAATAACACTAAAATGAAGCATTCTTCGAAGAAAGTCTTTAGATATTAATTGTACCTGGAATTATTTACTACTAGATCATATATATATATATATATATATATATATATATATATATATATATATATATATTATATTTATATTTATATTAAATCCCGTGAAACACTATATTGGCAGTCATATATTGGCTATATATAATATGACAATTATGACATGTTCAGTGGACTGTTGCGGGTGTTTCACCGGATTTTCTTTTAATTAAATATAAATGATCTAGTAGTAAATTTAACCAGCTTTGAGATGAAAAAATGAAATATTTGATTGGACATATAGTTTTGAAGATATAGTGCAAATGTGCCAAAAAAACCTGGCCAAAAAAGTACAGTATGTTTAGCGTTATGGCATGTGTATTTCATTAGACCCAATTAAAACTTCATATATAAATTCTAATAGTAAATTAGATCAGCTTTTAGATTAAAAAAAAAAGAAATTTTGAGTCGGACGAATAGTTTTGGTGTGTGCAAATAAACGTGGATTTTACAACTGTACGGGTTTTTTAGCGTGCTTTTAAGGGACACTATTAAAACTTCATATTTAATACTGTAATGATAAATTTAATCAGCTTTAAGATCTAAAAAAGTAATTTTTAATCGGACTAATAGTTTCGGAGTTATAGACAAAAAAAGTAAGACAAACATGTTTTCGCGGAGGAGAGGGACTGACTGCCGGTTGGCCAATTACTACACTTTTTCCCAAGACGGTATCTTCGCCATAAATGGTCCGATTACGGAGTAGTTTTTTTTTTTTTCGTTGGTAATAATATCAGGTATAATTAATATCTAAAGACTTTCTTCGAAAAATGCTTTGTTTTCGTGGTATTTAAAAAAAAAAAAACGAAAATAATTTGTATTTTGGCCGGTTTTTTTTTTTTTTTTTTTTTTTTTTTTTTTTGTTTATGGAAACACTATTTATTTCTTCTTCTCATCAACTATCAATCTTCGTAACAAATCAAGCTATCAAACTATGCGTAACTTCCTCGATTTCCCCAAAAACCAAGTAGGTCACCGGAAAAGCATGCATCGTGTTAAAAGTATTTGCTATTAAATTTCTCAATATGAAACTATCGGTTAATTTCCGATACGAGCAAAACTAACATAAATTCAGTGTGCCAAAATATTACATTTTTCGGTGTAAAAAAAAAAAAAACCTTACACATAAATATTACTGACCCCCAGCCAAAAAGACATCATCATGTAAAAAAAAAAAAAAAAAAAAAAAAAAAAAAACAAATCATTATTTGTCAAAAATATCTGTAGCATGAACATCAATAAATACCGAGGCGTTGTTGATAGACTTTGAAACTTCTCGCTACAACCAACTTCTGTTTTCAATTAAACAAAATATTTGCTATTGAAAACATTCTGATGAATTTCCTAAAGTTTTAATGAGTCCAGTGGTAAAATGTGTATTCTATTGTTTTCTACTAAACAGTGTTGTGTTTTGTTTATTTTTTTTTAAACCTCCCTCTGATGAAAACTTCTATTTTATTTGTTACAATATATTTGTTCACTGCTGATGAAAATATACATTTTTAACATATATATTTGTAAAGAAAAATAGATGCATTATAAACACTAAAATTTATTAGGAATTTTAGCCCTTAAGAAAAAGTAGGTTATAAAATTAATAAAAAATAAATGAAATATGTTGAAAAACTTAATTAATATATCAACCTCAACTGATCTATCTAATTATGAGAAATAATATCCACATTATCCTTTCATCAAAACATTTCTATTTTTGAGTGAATCATGTGAAAAATGCAAATATTAAAAAAAATATATTATTTTTTGTTTAAAAAAAATTAATTAAACAATTTTTTTCATCATCGAGTAAACTAGTGGTATAGTTCATTATTCAATACACTAAAAAACCAAAATGTTCAAATTATCACCAAAACAAAAAACTTATTTTTTTTAAACTATTTTTAGGAGGTTATAAATTTTTAAGACCAATATTATAGGATATATTTTGGTGCTTTTTCATCAGATAGTAAGATTTCATAATTTTTCGGGTTACCTTAATCGTTGAATTTTGGAAATCTTGGTTAAAAAAAAATAAATAATAATATTGAGCTTAATTACTGAAATCTTAAATATTCATGTGTCAAAAACCATTCAAGTTAAAGTAAAAAAAGTGCATGAGAACCTATATATTACCTACTTTGGAAGTAAAATAGCTTTCACACGGTTATAAATTTCGTTTGAATTTGTAAATTATGGGCGATTTTCTGAATTACATAAAACAAATCTGAAGGACCCATCTTGTTTTATTTCGTCATAATTGCTTTTAATTTTAAATTAATCTGAAAATTTCGATATAGGGGGTTTCCACAGTGCTGAAAACAAGTTAATATATATTATTTCTTAATAAGTAAAATTAAGTGGACCATAATGTTACAATCGCTTAAAACTTGAGCGGAGAAGCTGGTCTTTGCCAGAACTATAACTAAATATTTACAACTGCCTACCATTTATAAAGATTAGTAAAACGGCAAATAGAGCCAGCCCAATTTAATTTTATATATTAGTGATATAATCTATATGATCTTTTTTGAACGACATACTTGGCCACTCTCCTTTCCACACATTAGTTTTCGTCCTTAAGGATACAACTTTTTTTTAATCTTTCAGGATTTAATGATCTTAAGAAGCCGGACGGACATCCTTAGCCACTCTCCTTCCCGATTAATAATTAAATAATTAGTTTTCATCCTTAAGGATACTATTTTGAGATCTACAAGGATTTGACGATTTTTAAGATTGCGGAAAATAATTGAAAACAGTATTAATTACATGTTGCATACTTGTGCAGCACCATAGTTTTTTTTGTAAAACTCTAAGTTTACTTTTTTAAGCCGCAAAAGATCATTTGTTTAGGAAATTAGCATTACAAATTAGTCCCATTTTACGCTATTCTTTCTTTTTTTGTGTTGGCTATTTTTTCGGGTGTGTGTGTGTTGAAATATTAACAACCTTATTAATATATTCTGTTCAATTTTTTATTCTGTGACGAGACAATATCCTCACCAAGAGCTCTGTTCATGTTTAGAGATGAGCTGGCCAATCTCAACCGTTTGCTGTATATTAACGACATCGGGGTGGTCTGCAGGACTGGGACAGCGGTACTGGAACAGGGGGAATAAATCTGAATCTATAAAAGGATACGATCCGATCTTCCGCAGGACCGTCTTTCTCCAATTTTCACTGTTTTATTAAAATTCGGCTTACTTTATTCAGATGGAAAATTCCCACCAAGGAAGTGTATTTGTTTGTTCATATATACAGTTCAGATATACAGTTCATATATACAGTTCAGATATACAGTTCATATATACAGTTCATATATACAGTTCATATATACAGTTCATATATACAGTTCATATATACAGTTCATATATACAGTTCATATATACAGTTCATATATAAAGTTCATATATTCCAAGCTCCATCCCTGTTTACATTAATTTACAGCTAAATATTATTTTCACAAGTGGTGAAATTGATACAGTTCTATTTTTTTTTTTTTTTTTTTTAACTAGAGTTTTTAAAATTTAGTCAAGCTGTCCTTTTCAAGTAGAAATGCTAATTTTAAGTATAATTGGCGTTTACTAACTAAAAAAAAAAAATTACTGGATAAATTCGGAAAAGGGGAAATAGTTTTTGAATCAGATTAACTCAAAGAAAAAAGCCAAACAGTGTTAGAAAAATAAAAAAATTATATACTTTATTTGGATCTGTTTTCTAGCCGTTGAGTTTTAGAACATCTTACAATAGCATTAATAAAATTTTAATTGTTGCACAGTTAAGAAAAACGGGAAAACCTATAATAAAAATAACCACTCCAGATTATATCACAAAAATTAATCCTCAGGAAATATGTATGGTTTGCAATATGAAAACTAATGAAGACCTCGGGCATATTTTTAATACTTGCCCAATTTATAATATCCTGCGAGAATCTGGCTTCGATTCAGATGACAGTTTACATATACTAATTCCACAAAATGAAATAGAAATAAAAAAACTAGCATATTTTATTATGAATATAATTAAAATAAGAAGGGGACTCAATGGCCGAGTGAGTTGGGGCGAGGATCTCAGCGCGGCTCGTAACCTGAAAGTCGTGGGTTCGAATCCCAACTGTGCGGGTTAAAATTTATTTCGTATATGGAAATAATATTTGTTTAAATCCTCAGAAAAATCTTAAAAAGGAAAGGGTGATACTTTTCTGTAGATTCCTTAACTGTTAGATCTCTCACTCTCTCTCCCTCTCTTCAGCAAATACAATATTATATTATTTTTTTTTTTAAATCTACAATGAAATGTTGATTTCATCGCGAGGCGAAGAGAGCGCTGATAAGTTCCGCGAATCCAAAGCAAAGATCAAAACGGAAAATGTTCCCGGAAACTTCCAAAGTATACCAGGTATGCAAGTTTAAAATGTCGTTTTAATTCCAATAGAATGCGCTCTTAGCCTATTGAAGGATTTGCTTATCTCTAAACGCTATTTTGTTTGTTAGTCATTTGTTTACAAAAGTCAGTTGTTTTTAAGTCGTTTACGTGGACGTATCATACCTTTCTTTGGTGTTAAAAATGTCTAATTTTAAGCCAAATAAAGAGCATTTGCGGCATGTCATGATTTTCTTATTTAATCAAAAGAAAAAGGCATCTGAATGTCATCGAATTCTTGTTGAGAATTATGGCGATGTTGCTCCAACCGTCAGGACATGTGAACGTTGGTTTCAAAGTTTCAAACGTGGTGATTTTGATGTTACTGATCAAAAACGAGAAAATCGACCAAAAAAGTTTGAGGACTTCGAATTGCAATCTTTATTAGACGAAGACAATACCCAAACCCAACAAATGATGGCAGAACAGTTGAATGTCACTAGGCAAGCCATTTCCAATCGCCTGAGAGCTATGGGAAAGATTCAAAAGGTTGGAAAATGGGTTCCACATGAATTGGACGAACGACAGATGGAAAAAACGAAAAACTGTGTGCGAAATGCTGCTTTTACGCCACGAAAGAAAGGGTTTTTTTTTTGCATCGAGTTGTAACTGGCGATGAAAAATGGATTTATTTTCAGAATCCCAAACGAAAAAAATCATGGGTAACGCCAGGACAACCATCCACATCGAGTGCAAGACCGGATCGTTTTGGGAAGAAGACAATGCTGTGTGTGTGGTGGGATCAGAAGGGAGTAGTCTACTACGAGCTTCTCAAACCCGGCGAAACAGTCAATACCGAGCGCTACCGACAACAAATGATCAATTTGAGTCAGGCATTGATCGAAAAACGCCCAGAATGGGCTCACAGGCACGCCAAAGTCATTCTTCAGCATGATAACGCTCCTGCACATTCAGCCAGATTGACTAAGGAAACGATTTCTTCGCTTGGTTGGGAACTCCTACCCCACCCGCCGTATTCACCTGACCTGGCGCCTTCTGATTATCACCTCTTCTCATCGATGGGACACTCATTGGCGGAGCAACACTTCAACAATTTCGAAAACGTACGAAAATGGCTCGATGAATGGATTTCAAATAAAGATGAAGCATTCTTTTGGAATGGTATCCATATATTGCCCGAGAGATGGACAAAATGTGTAGAAAGCGAGGGTCAGTACTTTGAATAAAATATATTATACTTTTTTTTAAATTACTGTGTATATATTTTAAGAAATAAACGACATTTTAAACTTGCATACCTGGTACTAACGATTCTTTGGAAAACAGCCAAGATCAACTGTGACAACGTCCTATAGAAAAAAATAATAATTGTTTCCCTCTACTTCAATTTATAGATGAGATTCCGACATCTTGTGAAATACTTTCTTCTTATTAAAACAAGATGGATCAGTCACATTGATTTAGTCTCTGTTGATAAAACGTTATTTCTATATAAAGAAAATTAACATTTGTAGAGATTGGAATAACTGAACTCGTGAACAGTATGAGAAATAGATCATTTGTTAAATATACGTTACTTATTATCCGCCGCCGCATCGCTCTTACACAACTTCATAATCAAACTTTCACAAGTCGGACTAAAGGGTATTAATTCCATGTTAAGTGTTGAGGGCGCTGAAAGATACAAGCTCTTCTCCAAATTGTAATTGTTTCGAAATCTCTATTCCATCCACTCACACATATTTTCAATGTTTTAGTACCACAATTCCTGTTTTACAGGTCAATTCGGCTAAGGAATTAAATGTTAACAGATTTAGTGCCATCAAACAATCAACACATACATAGCTAATTATAATGGCACCTGTATCCTCGGTAAGAAGCAACTAACATTTTCTATTGTTTTAATTATTAGACTAATACCTTTTGAACAGATCCGCTACCTAGGACTCCACTTGGACAAACGTCTTACTTGGAATCCACATACAAGACTAAAACGACAAGAAACTGCCCATCGTTTTCGAAAACTTCAACATTTATTAGACAAACCATCCAATTCATCTCATATTTAATTCTTACAATCTAAAATCCTTAGAAAAATCCTAAATGCTCCTTACTTCGTCACAAACAAACTTATCCACAAAAATCTTAATATACCTTACGTTTCTGACTTAGCTCAAACCAGATATCAATCCTTCCATAGTAAAATCCACAACCATTCAAATCCATTAGTATCACAACTTGCTTCTCATTCTATTCCAGAAAATCCTCCAAGGCGCCTGAAAAGAAGATGGCCTCTGGACCTTCTACTATAGTACCTCATTATATAGAACCTTTATAAGTGCTACCAATGGGTAGTTGCTTTAAAAATAATTGACGTGTCATTTTTATCATTGTCATCACATTTACTTGATGTATTATATTTCAAATTGTATACGTTTGTATATTTCAATGAATAATTAAAAAAAAAAAAAAATTATTAGATGTGCCTGCCGAAGTTTGATTTTTTTTCTTTCTAGCAGTCCACTTATAATTCACCAATTCCCTAATAATAATAATTAACTTAAGTGATAACCATTAACAAGGAAATTTTGTAAAAACTCATTTATATAATGTCAACCATTTTATTGACAAAGAACAATACGATATGAGGTGCAAATCTAACAATACTTAAATACAATTAAAACATTTAGATAATTAACAAAAATGTCCAATTAAGCAAGGATATTTGTTATTTTAATCAAATAATAAAAGTACCAAAATAATAAAACCCGCATCAAGTTTGTCATTATTATTATAATTAAAATTTATTATTATTAGTATTTTAAAATTGAAAATATGTGTGGAGGATGAAATGTTTTAAATATTAAACATAAGCAGTAGAAAAATGTATTTAAACAGTTATATAACAGGGTGTATAATTTATATTTTTATAATTTATATTTTTTATTCATTGAAATTTACAACCGTATACAATTTAAAATATAATACATCATGTAAATGTGATGAGAATGATAAAAATAACACGTCACTTGTTTTTAAAGCAACTACCCATTGGTAGCACTTATAGAGGTTCTATATAATGAAGTGCTATATTAGAAGGTACTGAGGCCATCTTCTTTTCAGGCGCCTCAGAGGGTTTTCTGGAATGGAATGAGAAGCAAATTGTGACACTAATGGGTTTGAATGGTTCTGGAGTTTGCTACGAAAGGATTGATATCTGGTTTGAGCTAATTCAGAAACGTAAGGTATATTAATTTGTAGATAAGTTTGTTTGTGACGAACTAAGGAGCATTTAGGATTTTTCTAAGGATTTTAGATTGTAAGAATTCAATACGAGATGAATTGGATGGTTTAGTAGAGCCCCAAAGCCCAACTGCATATGTCCAAATTGGTCTAATTACTGTTAAATAAATAAGTGTTTTGTAATAATTGGAAGGTTTGAACGTTTGTCTAGTAAATGTTGAAGTAGTCGAAAACGACGGGCAGTTTTTTGTCGTTTCAGTCTAGTATGTGGATTCCAAGTAAGACGTTTGTCCAAGTGGAGTCCTAGGTAGCGGATCTGTTCAACAGGTATTAGTCTAATAATTAAAAAAAAAAATGTTAGTTTCTTCCTACTGAGAATATAGGTGTAATTATAATTAGCTATTTATGTGTTGATTGTATGATGGCAATAAATCTGATTTCAGCTAACAATTTCGTACTGTAAATACTTTTAACATTTAATCCCTTAGCCGAATTGACCTGTAAAAAAGGAATTGCGGTATTAAAACATTGAAAATATGTGTGAGAGGATGGAATAGAGATTTCGAAACAATTACAATTTGGACAAGAGCTTGTATCTTTCAGCGCTCTCAACACTTAACATTGAATTAATAGCCTTTAGTCCGACTTGTGAAAGTTTGATTATAAAGTTGTGTAAGAGCGATGCGGCGCACAGTGGGGCCATTCGTGAATCTAGCGGGACAAAAGTCTGAAGCGATCGTATGGATAATTTAATATTTTTTTCTTTATCCAGAACAACTAGAAATGATTAAAACAAGGTTATTGAAAGGTTGATAAAACATTTAAAATTTCATTTGTGACCTGTTGTTTTATTAAGAAAAAAAAACATAATTAAAACAAAACCATTTATTGATTTATCGGTGATCATATAAACGAAAATAAGTAAGAAAATCGATGATTGGAGGAAAAAACTTTTTACTGAAATGTCCGATCGACTCGAAGTGTTCCCGCAGGAGGTATCCGGCCTGCGGAGTGGTGATAGTGAGATCATGAATCTTCAAGAAAAATTCGACGCGTTGACCGAGGACTATAGTAAAGGTGAAATTAAAAATGTCCAGTCTATTGATGAACACGAGGCCGAAAAAGAGACTGATGAAGAAACTGGGAACGAAATACAAAATGAAAATGATGTGAAAGAAAGAAGGTATGTAACTGTGAAGAAAGAAGAAATGGTGCCTCAATTAACAAATCTGGGAAGATGTGAGGGAGGAATGAAAGAAGAATATGATGCGAGTGAATCGCTGAATCCAGTGACAGATGATGACCAGACTGTCTTAATCAGAGTTATTAGAGAATACGGTAATGTAGAAGAAAGGGAAGAATTTTTTAAGAAAGAATATGTAATAGAAAGTGAAAGAAAACTCAGGAATGTAATAGCAGAGAAAACAAATGATGATGTTCCAACCAGGAAAGTTAAAGTACTAGATTTAGAGACTGGTAAGAGTAATTTCAATAAACCACCTAAAAGGAAATGAAAAAGAAAACACAAAGCGATCGTAAAAAGGCGTTATTGATCTAAACATGACTTAATAGCTGTGATGTCCGTAATTTGAAGATATAAAGAAAAGAGAAAAGATTCGAACAGAATAGAACAGAAAAAGAAATTGTCCTGGAAGAGGAGACACGATAGGTATATGAAGTACTGATGCAAGAGAAAGAAGAAGAAACCAGACACTCCAGGAGGAAGCATAAGCATGCCAGGAGGAACCAGAAGAGTTCCTAGTAGGGATTAGAAGCGTTTCTAGAGGAAGCCAAATTCCTGGAGGAACCACGAGTGTGCCAGGAGGAAGCAGGATTGCTCTCCAGGTGGAAACAAAAGCATTCTAGGAGGAATGCTATTGAGGGGGGGGCAGTGTAACGAAATTGGCTAGAGCAGCCGTTGCTAGGCAACCGTGGACTCCTCTAGAACGTATAGCTTCTCGTTGCTATGCAAAATAGTATTGAATATAACAGTTAGAATATTGTGAAACTTCGTAAGAAAAGTCGTGTGTGTTGCGTGTGTAGTAATAAAACAGCGTGTGTTCTAGTTAGTTCCAGGGCTGCTTGGTCTGTTCCGTGTGTACGTAATTGTTTTATGTCATATTTATTTGTTTATAAATCTTGTGTGTTAAGAAACCCCCTGTTTATTACAATATACATAAATCAGGACAATGTGTTATCAAACTATTGGGTTGTTCCACATGAAATGTCCGTTTTCAAGGTAAAGGGATTGTAGTAAAAATACAATATGAAAACAATATAATTTTATTCGAAGTATTTACCTTCTTTTTCTACACATTTATCCCGTGACAACAACTTTTTTATCCCGGATTTGAAAAACTCTGAGCTTTGAAGTGAAACAAAATCTGAAAACGCACTTTTGATTTCAGCATCATTTGCAAAAATTTTTTCCTCTACAGAAGTTGTCAAAATTCCTGAAAAGGTGATAATCTGTTGGAGACAAGTTGGGAGAATACGGTGGGTGCGGAAGAACTTCGTACCCCAGCTCTTTCAATTTATGCATGGTAAGTTTTGAAACTTGGGATCTAGCGTTGTCGTGTAGGAGTATAGGGCCCTTCCCATTTACCAATCCAGGTTGTTTTTTCAATAATTTTTCGTGCATTTGGCCAATTTCATTGCAGTAGGTTGTAGAGGTAATGGTCTCACCTCTAGGCAAAAAGGAATAATGTATGATTCCAGCCATGGACCACCATACTGTAACCATAAATTTTTTCGGGTGCAAATTTGGTTTTGGCATTTGTCCTGGGCTTTCGTCAATGTCTAACCACTGCCCTGACCGACGCTGATTGTCATAAGCAATCCAGCTGCCGAACGACCTAGTTTAAACTCATAAAAAAATATTACACGAAAATCGCGTGTTTCCATGTTCATATTTGAAGGTATACTAAACAGTGTGTAATTGATTGGGAAGCTAATGTTTATAAAAGAAAAGTAGAGGATTAGTAACTGCTTGATTATGATATGTGAACTTTGGAAGTAAACAACAGAGACTCGCAAAATCCTCTATGTATTTCAAATATTATAAAATCGGACATTTCATGTGAAACAACCCAATATAAGCTTTAGCAGAACTCAAACACATTATATTGCTTTTAACTAAACAGAAAATTATACTCCATAATGATTTATCATCTTAGATCGAGATTATCACTATCATCACTATCTTGACCACTAAGTAAGGGTACAATACTCGTATCTGCGTGTGATATAGCAAGCAAGTTGAGAAGATTATTACCGAAAGTCGTATTTTCCACTGCTAGTAGTGGTATGTATGAGCTAATCAAAGGATCAGACGAAATAAACAAATTATTCATAATGTCAGTGTTGGTTACTCTGCGAGACATTTTCCGAGGAAAATGTTCCCTGTATCTTTTTATCTCTTTGTGTTGGCTTTTTTGGACATCCTCTGTGAGTTGCCCAATTGCAAATTGTTGAATTATATAGTTGACCAGATATATTTTTTCTTCCTGGGAATTATTAAAACTGAAACCTCCAGCTCGTAACGGTTCAGCCAATGCCAATCGCGCAACTGAGAGTACTCCGCCTAAAACACAATTTTTGGTGCAACTGATAAACGGGCAGCCAAATGCAATATATTCACTAAAATTAAATGTTCCCAGACACACTGAAACATAAATCAAGACCTACCTTCACCTACCTAAAAAGTTCCAGATTAAAACATGAATATATTTTTTCACTTTTGAACTTTCTAATTTGCGTACCGCCTGAGTATCTAAAATGCAGTAAAATTAAAAATAAAATGTACTAATACTGACTATTTTGAACGCAATTCATCGTAAAATGTAAAAAATAAGAAAACTTATTACGATGTTCACTGTCGAGTGCTTAAAAGAACAGTAACTTAATTCTCAAATCGTGCAGGATTAAAGAGGTATTAGTTCTTTATTTATTAAAATGCTTTATCAACCATTTTCTGCATCAAAAAATCAACCTTCATTTTTGGACTTTTGTAGATTCACGAATGACCCCACTGTGCGGCGGCGGGTAATAAGAAACGTATATTTAACATATGATCTATTTCTCATACTGTTCACGATATATTCATCTTCGGTTAGGGTAGAATCTTGCAAAATATGTGTTTTATAGGTTAGCCACCAGAGCGAACTACAGTCGATAGCTTTAATAATTATGAGGCTCATAGAAGTCGGGCTTGTTATCGTAAGAAGGAAAGGGTTGCGCCAATCCAGCCCCACCTGTTGCACGAGTCGATATTTTAACGCCTCTAAATTTACCTGGTTACTTTCAGAACATCAGTAGTCTCTTTGGAATATCTTTGAAATTACTGAGAAGAAATATAATAAAAACTCATTTTTAAATTAATCTGTCATATTTTTGACACTGTATAAATCTAACGATTGTGAAAAAAAAAACGCATTTTTATTTCGTTAGTTTACCGTTGTATCCAACAAAGTCTACCCATGTTAAAATTCTAGAAATTCGTAAAAATTACATTAATGATTACCGTCTTCAAGTCCCAATCAGATTCGAAATTTTACCACAAGGCCTTGTAAAAAACATCAATAAACAGAATAAAAAAAGCGATTTTTTACATTCGTTACATTTACGTAGTTCCGACGATATACAGGGTAAGCACCTGTATAGTGTAAATAAAAATAGTGTAAATTAGGTGAAACTAGATCAAAAATGTAGAAAACGCAAAAAAATGTCGCAGATCTTAGTTTTCTATTCAAAATCGTTGCAGATATAGGATAAATCAAAGACTTTTTTTAGGAAACCACGTTTTTTACCATAAAAACTGTAATATCTCCATTTTTTAAATATATTTTTCTAACTTTGACCACATTTGCGGATTTAGCATTAAATTTTCTATAATAGCAGAGTACATATAACCTTGAATTTTACAAACTTGGGATCTAAAACAGCTTGATATTCACTTTATTAAGGGAAGTTAAAATGTCTTATATTACTTCAACGCTCACCTAGCTTTTACTTCAAGCTTTTCGAAGGAAACTATCCACAAAACTGCAAATCTCACAAAAACTTTAATCAGCTTTCGAATGATATGTTAAAAGTAACGATTTTATGGAGAAATTTACTATTAATAACGAAAAAACATGGTGTTCTCATTTGGCACACAAATCAGTTACTTGTGTATATAAGACATTATGACAATCCCTTCATGCATATGTGCCTTTTAAATATGTTAGACTCTTCATTGGAATAAAAAGCAGAGAAAAAAATATTGTTTAATGGAAAATAAAGGAAAACTGTCAATAAAGCGACACCAGATCTTATGTTATTACATTTATTTATTTATTATCATTATTTAGAATTTATTTTATGAGATTTCAATGAAGGTTTCAAACCCAATGATAATGAACTTAGACCTCAATGAGGTCTGCGACATTTTTCTGCACTTCTGATCTAGTTTCACACAATTTTTTTTTTTTTTTTACACTAAGAGATACTCACTCTGTATGTGACGATTGATCATTTTGCGGAATTTTCGTGACTGTGATGATACGTGTCCACTATATTAATTACATTTCATTAGTAACGTAAGTTCTAGGTAGTCCTAACGTCGATATGGTGATTACGGCTATATGGTCCACAACACTGCTCAACAGTAATTTTGTTGCTTGTGGTGTACAACACGCAACAAAATTAAATGTGTACATGATAGTAAAGAAGGATCAATATAATGATGATGGGTTGTTTGTAATTGTTTATAGGCGTATAACTACAAAGGTCATAAACGCCTGTGGATTTTTATAAACTTTTAGCTATTTATTTTTATTGTTACTTTTTTCTTTTTTTTCACTTAAATTCTTATTTTTTTTTATTATTATTTTTTTTTTTGTAGGTCTATATTTTATTAACAAGTCTATATTATATAAATAAGACGTTTTAAAATAATTTATTTCTATTATTATTTTAGTTTTTACACAAGACCATTTAAAACAAATATACTCGTACATATTCTTTAACTAAAACCTCATATTAATTTTAGATTATTCATCAATCATAGGATTTCTATGCAATTTGAAATAAAAATATATCATTTTAAAACGTCTTATTTATATAATATAGGTGTGGAAAATTTTTAAACTAAAAACTGATAATATTTCCAGATTCCTCATCTCAGAAAGCATGTAGAACTTAATTTTGTCAAAATCAAAAATAATTTTTTTTTACATATATTTTTTTATTTTTGAAGAGAAAAGATTTGACCCGGTTGGGATTCGAACCCAAGTCTCCACTTCTCTAGCGTGGTGCCTTATCCACTAGGCTACCGAGCTCGTATCCGAACCAGGGAAATCTCTTCTCTTCACTGATCCATACCCCCGGGCACTCGCAATTGCGATGTACAAATCGGGGATGAATGTTCATTTGAACATTACTGTTAAATGGATCTATTGACATACGTCATATATATTATAAATATGAAATAATTCTTGGTTGTAAATAATTATTTTTTAAATATATTTTTTTATTTTTGAAGAGAAAAGATTTGACCCGGTTGGGAGAAGTGGAGACTTGGGTTCGAATCCCAACCGGGTCAAATCTTTTCTCTTCAAAAATAAAAAAAAAAATTTAAAAAATAATTATTTACAACCAAGAATTATTTCATAATTTTTTTTTACCTTTAAAATTTTGTAGGATTTTAGAAGGCAAGGGGCTATCAATTTCTGAAAAACTGTAAATAATTTGCGCCATCTCATATATTTCGCCACCGATTAAGACTAAATTTTAAGGCCATCTAGAAGCCGTAAAACTGCATAGTTTAGCCCAAATCCGGTGGTCGCAGGATTTCCCCTTTTTGAAATATCTCAAGCTACATCTGACCTTGGATTTTTTCATTCGCATCAGTTTTTGTCTACTAAAATCTGGAGTAAATCCAATGTTATACGCATGGATAAAAAGCAGAGTGTATGTTGATTCTAGTGATGCTAATACTGTTGTAATTGATTGAACACAGCAGTTGTTATGGCCGTTAGAAATTGTTGATGAAATCTCAACTTCAAAATTTTAACCTCCTCGAAAGAAGTAAAAAACCAATATTTTTTTATTTTGGTAAAATTTCACATATAAGGGTTTTATGGTGCTTTAAATCGACATTTGAGGTCAGTTGTTCATGAAAAAAAGTTGCCACTGATTTACAGCGGATTTCCTAGAAATTTTGTCATTGATTTGTCATTTTTGAGCACCCTAAAGCCGGATAGTGTTTTGAACATAACAAAAGTATTTTCATATCTAATAGCATACATAACTGCAATTAAACGTGAAAGAATCATTTCTTTGTCTTGACTGAGAGCTGAGAAAAAAAATAAAACGTGATTCTCATATTTTTTTTTTTTTTCTCGGCTCCATTATATGGTAGGTCCCTACTATCCACACAAAAATCGGCATTCAAATCTGTGAGTTACAACTGCAAACGTCCCCTTGTAAGTAAATTTTGTGCTTTTAAAAAGGTTAACAGAGTTTTTAAATTTTTTTAATTTTCTCCAAGAATTTGAAATATGCCGGGTGCAACTCCTAGATATTTTAGTTGCATTATATAGTATGGACATTCTTGGAATATATGACTAACAGTGATTATCTCACCGCAGTATTGGCATTTTGGCGGTGGCTTCTTGTTTATTAGATGGAGTAAGGTTAGTGCAGCTATCCTTAGCCAGCACAAGACTAATTACTCTCTACGATTGGATCGAACGGATGTGGTCCATGGTTTGACTGATTTTTCGATGGTTTTCAGCTGGTGGGCTCTCGTTCCACATGGACTGCCATCTATCATGAACTTCATTTTTTAAAGGAGAACTAATATCCTGCGGAGTCAAGATGGCAGTTCCTCTGCCTGGGAGTGAAAGGGCTTGTTTAGCAGCTATATCAGCGAGCTCGTTGCCCACAATTCCCACGTGGCTCGGTACCCAAATAAAGTAAACTGTTTTGTCTAAGTTATGTAACATATTTAGGTATCTATGGATTTTCTGTATAGTAGGATGAATTGAGTACATGTTATTTAGGCCTTTTAGTGAGCTCAATGAATCGGTTATGATTATTATTGTTTTTTTTTTTTTTGATTAATTGACATAGAGAAAGTGGGGAGCTGAGGATATTGCATGAAGCTGTATATATATTACATAGTTTGTGCAATTTAAATTTGTACGTTGAATTAAGGGTGACGAAAGAAGAAGCTGTTGCATTTTTTTTTTTTTTTTTTTTTTTTTTTTTTTATTGATTGCTTTAAAGTATAAACTTTATGGCAATTGAGTTAGCCAATAACAATAATAATTACATAATAGTAAACAAACACTAAATACAAATAGAAAAAGAGTTTTACATGTTATATAATTAGTACTAAATTATATAGAAAAAGTATTTCTTCATATTATAATAATTTATACGAACAAAAGATTTTTTTTTTCTTACAAGCTATAATAATATATACAAACAAAGAAAAATAAAATAAAAATAAAAACATACATTTTTACAATTTATAATAATCGATATTGATTATAGTCTAGGGTGACAGAAGTTGTAGCAGGAATTACAATAGAATCCAATATTTTATTTAGTTAATTCAAAAGAAATAAATCAATTACTTTTTGCTAGCATTTGAAACATTTAAAATAAATAGGAAGACGTTATTTATCATTCCAATAATATTGTAGGATAAAATATTTTCCAAAGATAGACTATCATCTGTTTGAACTATATAGTCTTTTAGGTATTTTTTTCGAAAATTATCGTGTCGATAATTTGTAGTGTAGCTACAATCTACACATTTTTCATTAGCTTTAATTTGCAAACTGTTATTTTTAAAAAATATTTTCAAGTAGTCACATTTGGCCATTCTCAGTTGGCTAACGGTTCTTATTTTGGTTATATTAATGTTATATTTTAAATAATCTTCCGGCTAAGGGTTATTAAAATTTGAAATTTTCATAAATAATGAGTTTATACCTTGTATTTAAAAAAAAACGATCAATGTCTGTTGATAATAAATGATTAGTGGCTTTTTCTATTATGTTATTTTTATTAGATAATAATTTTTTTGGATTGAAAAAATCTTGAAAGTGTTCTGGGATACTGCCGTTAATGGTTAATTGTTTAATTTGAAATAGCCAGTTATATTGAAAATCTGGTTTATTGGTATGTAAATCTAAAAGTCTTTCGAGGCAGATACGGGGTAGCCGATTTTCTGGTAATGACATGATTTTAATTGAAAAATTTATTATTTTTTTTAGTACTGGGATGAATAACGGATTCCGTCCTGTTTCTAATCTTACAATATAATTTGGTGTGCATTTGGGCCAGAAATATAGTGTTTTTAGAAATTTAAGTTGAATATTTTCGATAGTTTCCAGGTAGTTTAAACTCCAGATCTGAGCTGCATACAGAAGTGTTGATGAGACCATAGCATCAAAAAGAACCATTTTTGATTCCCAGGAATCACTTTAACCCTTTATAAGTATTGCTTTTACTTTTGCGCTTGAAATAGCTGCTTTTTGTACAAAGTGATCAGCTGCTTTTGCAAACTTTCCTGTTGAGGTGAATGGTACTCTTAAATAATTATAAGCCTTTTTTATTTGTAGTTGATTTTCTTTCCAGGAGAATGGTTTTATTTTTTTTTTTTGTTTTAGGGGATTTGTGGAAAACTACTATATTGCTTTTATCTGGTTTAGGAATAGCGAATTTTGATCACAATATGTTTATAGTATTTTCAACTTCTTCTGAGTACTTTGCCATTAATTATTTAAAAGGACAATGTCGTCAGCAAATAGGATCATTATAACCTCTTTGTTTTTATAACAGAAGCTGTTGCATTATCCGATCTGGATCCGTCAGTGTAGATCACAAAAGGATCTTGAAAGTTTTGGAGCATACAGGAGAGTCTGGTTTGGAAGTCGATCGGAGGAGTATTGTTTTTGGATAACTTATTAAGGTTGAGCATTGTTTTTGGAGGTTTTTGCGTACAGGGAGGGTTTTTGTTTTCTTCTCTATGCAAAGTTATTTTTTTTAGAGCTATTGTTGCTGAATAGATTCTTTCAACTAATGGAAGAGTTGACTTGGTATTGTTCTGAAAGGCTTTTTGAAATTTTGGTTTAAATATGTATTTGTACGTTGGGTGTTGGGTCTGGGAGTATAGTTTTGGGATATAATTTATTGCTAGTTTTTGTCTTCTGAATGAAAGTGAGGGAAAAGCAGCCTCAGAACATATGCTGAGGATCGGGCTAGTTCTAAAAGCGCCGGTTGCAATCCGGATCCAGTATTGTGGATTGGGTCTAGCTTAGTGAGTACTGGATATCGAGCGGATCTATAAATGAAAGAGCCATAATCGAGCTTGGAGCATATCAAGGAGTTATAATGAGTATGGATGAATTAGATATGTTAATATCAATGTTAAATAATCCAAATTCACTGTCTATTTGAAAGGAAATACCATATATTCAACAAAGACTCGGGAGTGAAACTAATACATCAAGTAAAAAATATAGGAAAAGTAAATATTTATAAATACTTAGAAATAAAAAACCCAGATGTTTAAATGACAAGACAAACCTTTAAAATAGTCCTAAATTAAATTTGTTTCCGATAGGAACGTAAAAAAACAAACCAGCCAAAGTTGAAACCTAAGGATCTGCCTGCTGACCTGTTGCTGACCCTTTCACATCTAATTCAGTCTTCACTTAATCCTGACATCTTTCAGAAATCCTTTTCATTCTACCTCTTAAGTCTAGTACTTACATATTTACATATTTGATTTCTTGTCTTATGTAATATTTGTAACAAAATGCTGATGTTTTAAAGTGTTTGAATGTTTTTAGATATGAGGATGAATATTTAACATTCGAATCAAGTTTTCAACTCCAATTAAAGAATTCCAATTAAAGTTGTAAATACTTCAACATTTTTTTTTTCTTTGTGAGCGACAAAGCCAAAGTAAAGTGGGAAAAAAAAAATTAAAAATAAAATAAGAAACAATAATTATAAATATTACATAATTGAGTTAAATTATAGTTGAAAATATTTTCAACATTTTATTTTGTGAAAAAAGAAACGAAAATAGAGAGGTAGAGAATACACTTTTTTTTTTCTCTCGTAGCAGATGGCCCCTATTTTTTTTTTTAGGTAGCCAGTATAACAAGAGATGAATAAACTAAAAAAAAAAGAATATTTCGTTTCAGGGAGCATGATCCTAAAACAACAATTCCATTCCAAATTAAAATACCTTAAAGTAATATTTTTATTTTATTTTATTTTAAAGGAGTAATATTTGAAACAAATATCTATACTATTAAATAAAAGAACAAGTTATTTTTCTTTTATGGCCACTAACTATAAAAACTACTGAACTAATCTGTATGAAATTTTAACCACGTCACCTTTATAGTTCCAGAAAATTTTAGCAATAAGAAAATCAATTTATTGTCAATTAGTTTGTTATTAAAAGAGAGATAATATCTGGATAACGGTGGTTTGAAAATCGACAGATAGGTGGCGAGCGCCATTTTATATGATAGGTTAAAAAGATACGAGCAGTGTTATATAGAGAGATTAAAAATGATAATATAATTTACTTATGTTTAATTAAATTATTAAGATCAAAGAAGAATATGAGAAATGGGGCCTATCAATAAATATATCGAAGACAAGGTACATGTGTGTGGGAGGTAGCACAGATGATTTGGAGATAGGAAACGACATAATTATGAAATGATAAATATAACTATCTTGGAGTACAATTGAATAATGAAGGGAAAGATTCACTAGAAATAAAAGAACGTCTAAGACAGGGAAGAAGAGCCATAAAAAGATTGAACGGAATTTGGTGGCACAATAAGATTTCGAAAAAAAGAAAACTGAATATATATAATGTTGTCGTAAAAAGCATAGCATTGTATGGAGCGGAAACATGGAAGCTAACAGAAAGCGATAAAAGCAAAATAAAAGCATTAGAAATGGATGTCCTTAGAAGATCTTGTGGAATCTCGAGAAGACAAAAGGTAACAAATGAAAGAGTAATGCAAATAGCCGACATTAAAGAAACTATTATCGACAACGTTACCAAGAAACAGCTGATATGGTACGGTCACGTGCAGAGAATGCCGGAAAACAGACTTCCAAAAGTAGCTCTTAAATGGGTACCGACTGAAAGAAGGAAAAGGGGAAGACCTAGAAGAACGTGGGGCGAAGGAATAAGAAAAGCAATGAATGAAAGGAACCTCACGGATGATCATTGCCAGAATCGTGAACATTGGAGAACGAGTCTAGAGGTCGGACAGCGTAGACAAACGCTATAAATTAATTATATATATATATATATATATATATATATATATATATATATATATATATATATATATATATATATATATATATAATTAAATTATTTAAAAATATATGTGGTGCGACATGTGGATCCCAGTGAATTTAAATAATCGACCGATATGTGGCTACTAACGCCATTCTGCAATTGAGTTTATAATGGTAAAACTACTGAGCTGATATATATATATACATATATATATATAAGTTAAATAGACTGAAACTCAAGAACTTAAAAAAAAGAAATAAAAGGGAGAAGAACAACACAATATGACTGTTAGAATATAACTGGTTTATTGCTCTGATGCAGCTCTATTTATACAAGTACATTGTTTGTTGTGACTAGAGATAGGATTAAGGCTAATACTAGCCTGCTTCGGACCTTGACTTCCCCCCGCCAGTTTATGACCATCCTTCATAAACTTTAACTTTGGGCACTTAATACCAATACAGTATTAAGGAGTCCAGAGACTAATCCCCTCATGGTCAAAGGCCGAAGCAGATAGCGATACATAAACAACCTAATCCTATCCTGTCCATAGTTCTACCAACTAATTCTCTACACATATTAAAACTACTATCTTAATTCTCTATGATACAAAGTACAATAAAAGAAAACTTTACACCATAATCAAGTACAAAAGTAAAACTTTATTTACATTATAAAAACAATACTTAAACTTAACTTACAACTAAACATTCATCCAAAACTAAAATGAACTCCTTTTAAAAATAAAACACACGCACACTCACACACACACACAAAACAAAAATTTCCTCTGTACAAAAATAATAAATCTCTTTCCTCTTATTTACAACTCCACATTACCCCTACTATATACAATAAAATTAATTTCACATGAACAAAATTTTCTCAAAATTTAAAAAAAAGCATTTTTCTACAAACAAAAAAAAAATTTACAAAAATAAAATTCTTCTTCCGTTGCTGGCAACGGACCACTCACAGATCAGGGTATAACCTGTTCCTCAATAGGAATTCTCAATTGTTCCACATGCACATTTCTCCGCTTCCGCGGCTCTTTGACGCTCTCCAGCGTCACCACGTTGTGCTCTCTAATGCAAACTACCCGGAATGGCCCTTCATACCTACAAATCTCTTTCCCTCGATTTGTACTCTTTTTCCTATAGACGACCATCCCGATCTTGATTTTCCCCGCTACATCCCTTACCTTTACGTTTTCCCTATCAACCCTTTGTCTCTTTTCTTTGAGTATGCGCTCACGCGCCTTCCCCCATAGCTTACCGAATGCCCAACGACGGTTGGTAATAAAATTTACCATTTCCTCCCCTACTACGGTGTCGCGGAAGTCCCGGCGTCGCTCCCGGAGCCCAAAGACGATCTCCACCGGCGAATATCCCGTCGAGCTGTGGATGGAACCGTTATACGCCGCAACCGCCTTTTCCATCGCGATGTCCGGCTCTAGCCCCTTCTCAACCTGATATATTCGCAGGTGGTCACTAAGGGTCCCATGAAGCCTCTCAATCCCCCCTCTGCCCTTGGGATGCCCTGGGGTATTGATATGCCACTTAATATCTAACTCTTTGGCCTCCGCCCTGACCAATGCGTTGTCGAATTCTAGACCCCCGTCCGACGTGATACGATCCGGGATCCCGTATGATCTAAACCAGCCTCTCAACGCCCCCAATACCGCCTCCGCCGATTTGGCCTGCACGAGATGAGCTAGGGCATATTTACTGAATACGTCGAAGATAGTAACCCACTGGTACCCCCGCCACTTAAACGTATCCACTTGGAGGTCCGATAAGGGGAACGCTACCGTAGGTGTCTCTTCCTGTACCACCTCTACCGACCTCAGGCACCTAATAAAAGTTCGGTCGATCCCTATCTTCTCCTCCTTCCACAGCCTCTTAACCCTGTCCCATATAGTGGCATTCCCGATATAGAGGTGATATGTCCTTCCCGCCTTAGTCACCCCGCGCAGTAGTCTCACCATTGACTCCTCCCTAATCCCAGGCTCCGTCCAAATGGTGACGACCGTGCTCTTCCCATATTTTGAAAAGTCTGCCTTTGGGAGACCCTCAGTCCTGGTTTTCCAGATGATCTGGTCTCTCTTATCATTCACTATCTCATCTACTTCTTCCATGTCTGAGGGCCTCTGATCAGCGGAGCTTCCGTCTTCTTGGGGATCCTCTATACCACTGCGCGTCTCATCCTCACCTTCTCCCTCCGGTGTCCACTCCCTAAGAAACTGTCGTATATCCCCCGACGGTCCCGGTTCGTCCCCCTCAACGGCATTTATCATTAGTGCGCGCGATAACCAATCCGCAACCACGTTCTCTTTCCCAGGCTTGTACACTATCTCGAGATTGTATTGGCTGAGGAACTCCTTCCATCGCGTAACTCTTGCGGAAGATTCCTTTAACTTACCAATCCACTGTAACGGTCTATGGTCCGTGTGGACCCTAAATCTCCTTCCAAAGATATACGGACGGAAGTGATCCACAGCCCACACAATCCCGAGTAGTTCCCTCTCTAACGCGCTATACCGCGTCTCCGCGTCCGTCAACCTTCGGCTCGCATACGCTACCGGCCTCTCCCCTTTCTCGTTTTCCTGTGATAATACCGCCCCCAACGCGTATTCGCTCGCATCCGTAGTTACGGTAAACACCTTATTGAAGTCCGGGAAGGCCAATACCGGCTCTCTCTGCAACTCCTCCATGCAGCGCCTGATGTTATTTTCCATTTCCGGTGTGATAAAAATTTTCCTGCCCTTCTTCAATAAGTTGTTTAACGGAACTAAGAACCGCGCCATCTCGGGGATGAATCGACGATAGTAGTTCAGGGAACCCAACAGCCGCCGTATGCCCTTAACGTCCCGCGGGATTTCCATTCTCGCAATGGCCTCTACTTTCCCTTTATCCGGCTTCACCCCGTCCTCCGATATTGTGTGCCCCAGGAAACTTATCTCGCTTTCCCCCAGACGCGACTTTTCCGCCGATAGTTTCAAGCCAAACTCCCGAATTCTCCCGAATACCGCCCTAAGATGTGCCAGATGCTCGCCCTCCGATTTACTGAAAACCAAGAGGTCATCCATATAAATCTGGCACATACTTTCATCCAAACCCCTAAGGAGCTCGTCCATTATTCTTTGGAACGTAATGGGCGCGTTCTTAAGCCCGAACGGCATTCGGGTGAACTCGTAGTGACCTCGCTCGAAGGTGAAGGCCGTCTTACACTGGTCCCTGGGGTTCATTCGGATCTGGTGGTACCCGGCTTTCAAGTCTAACGTACTAAATATCCTAGCCCCACTTAGCCTATCCAGAATGTCCTCGAATCTGGGGATAGGATATTTCTCGTCCCGGGTGTTCTCATTAAGTTTGCGATAGTCGATGACTATTCTGTACTTCTCCTCCCCGGGGGCACTCTTTTTCCTCACGGCCCAGAGCGGACTATTGTAGGGGGAAGTGCTATCGACCACGATCCCTTGACGTTTTAAGTCCTCTATCTCTTCCCGGATATGCCTACGGAGCGCTTGTGGGTATCTCCTCTCCTTGACGTACGTGACCCGCTCCTCCTTCAACGGTATCTCGTGCTCCGCCCTACCGGTGACGCCCAACTTATCACCCTCCTTGAAAAAGATGTCATTGAACTCTTTTAAAATTTTCCCCCTCCAGTCTTCCGCCCTGTTCACTACTCCAATTTGCCCTTTGTCCCCTTTTAACACCGAGCAACACCTATACCGCTTTTTCCTGATCCTAATACTCCACCTCCCCTTTTTATTGCTCACCCTGGCTCCTACCTTTTCCAATAGATCACAACCTATAATACCATTATACGACTTGGCCATTTCCCCTATTACGTGGCATACTAGTTTCTCCCCTCTGTCTGACCATTTTTCTAAACTCATCTCTACCTCCCCCTCAATGGTACAAGGGCCACCCAAGGTAATCAACTTACAGGAACATGCCCTTACCTGGAGTGCTCCGTTGCAGCCACTGAACTGCTCCGCCGCTCGCCGACTCAGGATGGTGCTGGAGCTCCCTGTGTCCACCAGGCACCTCACTCCTCGCTCCACTCGGATAATAGGCAGACCGCCGCTTCTCGCCCTCACGTTGTGTACCTCAATGATGCGGTCGCCTCTCCTCAGACACCCTCCTCAGGCCGCCACACGTCCAGGTTGTGCCGCTCTCCTCCGGCCGCTCCGCTCCCGTCTGCCGCTTCCCTCGTCTCCACTGCTCCCTGGTCCTAGGTCCTCCCTCTCGGTATCCGACACCTCGGATGTCTCAGAAGATCTCGGGGATTCTGGTCGTGACCTTTGCCTCCTGCAGATCCTATTGACTTCCATGGGCTCACCCCGTGGATGCTCTTTTCGTCTAAACATGTAGGGGCATTGCCTCGCAATGTGCCCCTCGTTCCCGCATTCAAAGCACTTTGTGCGGGGACATTGTGCGACCAAGTGCCCATGCTTGCCGCACCCGTGGCACCGCCGGTCCTCTCTCTTACTGCTGGTAGCCGGTCTTCTTGGCCCCGGCTTCCGCTGATCGGCTCTCCTTGGCTGATCGGCTCTCCTTTCGGTCTCTCTGCTTCTCCACGGCGGGCCTCGAGGTCTTCGGTGCACCACCTCGGTCCAGCTCCTTTCCTCCTCCCGTTCCAGCCGGCATTCTTCTTCGCGGGCGCCCATATCCATAAGTTCTTGGGCGCACTCTACGAATCCCTTGTCCCGGGGGAAGTTCTCCTTCTTCCCCGTTTCTCGGGCTAACTGCACCTTAAGGATGGTTGCAACAAAAGCCATCCTTTGCTTCTACCTCCGGTGCGCTTGCTGTCTCCCTCATTTTATCTGTCACTTTATTAAATTTTATTAGGAGCTCACCTGCATAGCGCCCGCTGCTTTGCCGAGGATGCCTGCTTTCCCTGAAGAGTTGAAAGAGGTCTTCCTCCGGCGTCCATCTTCCTCCGCCGTAGGCCTTCTTCAATCTCTCTTTGATGACTTCCCAGGGCGTTTCCTCATCCGCCTGGATGTGGTTCAGGACGCTCCGCTTAATTCGACAAATTAAGTCTGCCCTGAGCGACTCCGCATCGTGAGCATCGAGGAGGTCTTCGGCCCTCTTCGTTCCAATCCGTGCTAGGACCCTGTCAACACTTTTAAGGAAGTGATTCAGTTCTCCTACCTCGCCCGTGAATCTTTCTATGTCCGAGACTGCCTTTCTCAGGTCCTGGGCTGTAGCCGTCCTCACTTTCAACCATGCAAGGGTATTTGCATGGGCCTCCGCCATAGTCTGCCTTGGTAGTTCAGGTAAACTATTAGGTACTTGCAGCGTCGGTGGGTCTCAATATGCTGCTATCCTCCATAGAAACCCTGAGCGGCAAGAAAGAAAAAATTTCTTACCTTTCCCGCTCCTCGTAACTCCCGGGTTTCGGCACCAGTTAAATAGACTGAAACTCAAGAACTTAAAAAAAAGAAATAAAAGGGAGAAGAACAACACAATATGACTGTTAGAATATAACTGGTTTATTGCTCTGATGCAGCTCTATTTATACAAGTACATTGTTTGTTGTGACTAGAGATAGGATTAAGGCTAATACTAGCCTGCTTCGGACCTTGACTTATATATATATATATATATATATATATATATATATATATATACATATAATTTTAATTACATTATCTTTATAGTTCTAGGAAGAATTAGGAATAATAAAATGTACTTTAATAATAATTTAATTGTACAGAGTTGAGTGGCAGAAACGAGATTTGCCACACTTTAGGCCCAATTCACACAGAACGGACGTGGCGGAGACGTGGCGCTTTTGTCTCTTCCACGTTTGCCCTATTAAACAAAGGGAGGGCGACCGCCTGCGCCACGTCCTTTCTGTGTGAATTGGAACGTTTGTTTAATAGGAGAGGCGCGGAAGAGACAAAAGTCCGCGCCACGTCTCTTTGCCGTCTCTCGTGGCGTACAAGAAGGGGCACGCCAGTTCTTCGCCACGAGTTTTTTTTTTCTTTTTTTCTTTTCAGGATTTTAGCTTTCTATTTTTGGGTAAGGGGTGAATCGGACATATAAACAACATTGATAAAATTTGATATTGGAGTTACATACATATATACCAAAAATTTAATAGGGGTGAAATATCACTGATATAATTATTTTAGGGGAGGGGGGTGAATTGGACATTAGAAAACTGAACAGATTTTCCCGAAAAACCCGCCACCCCCCCCCAAAAAAATTAAATTGGTGATGTTTCACCCTATTAAATTATTGGTATATATGTACCATATGTAACTTCAATATCAAATTTTATTAATGTTGTTTTTATGTCCGAAGAGACAAAAGCGCCACGTCTCCGTCACGTCCGTTCTGTGTGAATTAGGCCTTATATCTACATTATTATATAAAAGGGCAAGCATTTCTAGTTTGTGATCACTAACCGTGAAAACTACTGAACCAAGTTGCACCAAATTTTAACTACAGCATTTATAGAGTTCCAAGAAGGTTTAGCGTTAGTAAAATGTAGTGATTTTTTATTGATTTGTTATTAAAAAAGAGATAAAATGTTGATAACAGTAAAGTTTGAAAATTGCGATAGGTTGCGAGCACCATTCTCCATCACAGGTTACAAAGATGCAGGATTATATAGAGATTAAAACTGATAGTAAAATTTACTTATGTTCAATTAAATTATTTAAAAAGATATACGGTTCGACATGCGGATCCCAGTGAATTTAAATAATCGTCCGATATGTGGCTAGCGTCATTCTGCAATTGAGTTTATAATGGTTAAACTATAAACTTAAATCAATACAGGTATTACCTAACGTTGTTGGGGAAGTTTCAATATAAGACAAATTGAACTCGCTGAGCATGAATGGGGCAATGAACGGTTTGTTAGACATCAACACTAATGTCTCCAACTATCATAACTAGTGTAGTAATATCAGGCTTGTAATCGGGTATAATTTTAACGATGTTTTTATTGGGTCGTTTCACATGAAATGTCCGTTTTCAAGGTAAAGGGATTTTAGTAAAAATACAATATGAAAACAATATAATTTTATTTGAAGTATTTACCTTCTTTTTCTACACATTTTTCCCAACGTGACAACAACTTTTTTATCCCGGATTTGAAAAACTCTGAGCTTTGAAGTGAATCAAAATCTGAAAACGCACTTTTGATTTCAGCATCATTTGCAAAAATTTTCCTCTGCAGAAGTTGTCTAAATTCCTGAAAAGGTGATAATCTGTTGGAGACAAGTCGGGAGAATATGGTGGGTGCGGAAGAACTTCGTATCCCAGCTCTTTCAATTTATGCATGATAAGTTTTGAAACGTGGAGTCTAGCGTTGTCGTGTGGGAGTATAGGGCCCTTCCGATTTACCAATCCAGGTTGTTTTTTCAATAATTTTTCGTGCATTTGGCCAATTTCATTGCAGTAGGTTGTAGAGGTAATGGTCTCACCTCTAGGCAAAAAGGAATAATGTATGATTCCAGCCATGGACCACCATACTGTAACCATCAATTTTTTTGGGTGCAAGTTTGGTTTTGGCATTTTTCCTGGGCTTTCGTCGATGTCTAACCACTGCCCTGACCGACGCTGATTGTCATAAGCAATACAGCTGCTGAACGACCTAGTTTAAACTCATAAAAAAAATATTACACGAAAATCGCGTGTTTCCATGTTCATATTTGAAGGTATACTAAACAGTGTGTAATTGATTGGGAAGCTAATGTTTATAAAAAAAAAAGTAGAGGATTAGTAACTGCTTGATTATGATATGTGAACTTTGGAAGTAAACAACAGAGACTCGCAAAATCCTCTATGTATTTCAAATATTATAAAATCGGACATTTCATGTGAAACAACCCAATAGAATATTTTAACAACGATCGTGACATAAAGAGTTTAATTTCTGCTAACGCAATGTTACTGGCCTTACGTTCACTAGGCAGGCATCACCAGGTTTTGCATCTTTGATTTCCAAATAAATTTCCGAAATGTCAATGTTAACTCTATTACAATCAGTAAAGCTATTGATGTTGTATATGGCGACTCCACCGGCTTTTCGACTTGATGATGATGATACTTAAAAAAAAAAGGAGGTTATCAATTCGACATGAATGTATTTAATATTGTTGGAATTGGATAATATTTCAGTATGATGATCCATTTAGATTCCAAGCACGTGTGCTTAATTTCGTAAGTGTAGCATGTATGTTTTCTATGCATGTATGTTAATCCACGAATTTCTCAAAGTAATATTGAGATGATTCCTTTTGATTTAAGTTAGGTACTTAGGGAACAGTTTTAGTTTCATTAAAATTGGTCCAGTAGGTTTAGAGATATTTGTAAATTAAGAAAATAAGTAGGTAGTTGTATAGTTATATGATAAAGGGGGAAGGATTGTCAGCAAAGTCTTTAATATCATTCAGAAATTCTTCTTCGCCGTTTTCTCGCCGACGTCGCTGCTGTGCGTTTTGATGCATTATAGAAAGACGGTGTAGTCTCTCTTCTTCATTTTCTAACAATCTTTTGACACGGGCGTTTTCACTCAGGGCTCTAAGTCGCTCTATTCTTTCATCTTCAGAATCTTGACACCGAATATTCCGTATGTGTCCTCTTTGAGATCAATGTTTTTGTACGTTTTTATACATATTATTATAATTAAATATTTATAGTTCTAGGAAGGATTTGGAATAATAAAATGTACTTTAATAGTTATTTAAATGAGGAGTTTCCTATTCTCCCCTCTTTACCCAATCTACCGGAGTTCCTCAAGGTAGTATCCTAGGCCCTATCCTCTACACAGGGTACACAGCTGACATCCCAACTCATCCTACCACTGTCCTCACCACGTACGCTGGTACACATGTGTCATGAGTAAACAATGATCCCTTTATTGCCTCTCACACACAACAATCCCATATCCTAAGAATGGTGTAAAAAATGGAGAATCAAAATAAATCCAAACAAATCACACCAAATAACATTTACCCTACGTCGTAAACCTGCGACTTCCTGTCCTACAGTATCCTTTAATGGTATTCCACTAATCCCCGTTGAACAGATCCGCTACCTAAGACTCCACTTGGACAACCGTCTAACATGGAATCCACATACAATACTAAAACGACAAGAAACTGCCCGTCGTTACAGACTACTTCAACATTTACTAGACAAGCGTTCAGAGCTCCCAATTAATTACAAAAGTCTCATTTACATCTCTGTGATTAGACCTATTTGGACGTACGGAGTTGAGCTTTGGGGCTCTACTAAACCATCCAATTCATCCCGTATTCAACCCTTACAATCCAAAATCCTTCGTAAAGTCCTCAATGCTCCTTAATTTGTCCCCAATAAACTTTTCCATAAAGATCTTAATGTTCCATATGTTTCTGATTTAGCTTAAACCAGATACCTATTCTTTCATAGTAAGCTCCATAATCACTCAAATCCTTTATTTTCTCAACTTGCTTCCCACTCCATTCCTAATAATCCTCCGTGGCGTCTGAAACGAAGATGGCATTGAGACCTTCTAGTGTAGATTTTATTGAAGTGCTACTAGTGAGTAGTTCTTCACAAGTTATTTACATGCCATTGTATTCACTGTCAACACGTTTACTTGTTGTATATTATTTTGTACCGTTGTAAATATCAATAAATGAAAAAAAAAATTGTAGTGTTGAGTGGTAGAGACGAGGTTTGCCACACTTTCATATAATTTTATGGTTAAGAATTGAAATCCCACCAGATTATTGGATTATTACGTCAAAGACGGACTGAAATAAGCGGAGAAATATAGAACTATAGAAGCGCCTTCTCATATTCTATTTCATAAGGAAGAGAAGACAGCGGAAGATAGCTGGTGGAGGAGCTAGTGGACGGCTACGTGAAGCAATTACTGGCCACTCGAGCGAGGCAATCTCGCCCAGCAGCCGCCCCTCCTCGCTCCCAATACTCAAGTGGTTCCAACCTTATTACTGTCTACTTCTTACTATCTGCTTCCTCACTTCTTATATTTTTGACACTATTCTCTAATATTACAACAAGACAATAAGATATATTTCTTAAAATAATAGATACCAAAGGATTGCGATATAGGCCGAAAAAAAAACCATAAAAGACAATATAAAACCGCTTCCTTTAAAAAATCCTTCATCATTCGTGCTACCTCCTTCTGGAATTCCCTACCCACTTCTATTCATGAAGCAGCTTCCATAACTTCCTTTAAAAATAATTTATTCATCACCTTTTATACAATCAATCTTCCGAAAATATGTCAATAATCAAATGAATACTTATAAATACTTTTTTTTTTCTCTGTCTTTCTTTTATATGTTCATATATACATATACGATTGTATTTTATGTTATAATTATTATTTCATATATTTATTTATTTTTATTTTTTTTAATTTAATTTAATTTAATTGTTTTAATTACTGAAGCATCTAATTTATACATAATAGGCCAGACAATTTTGGTTTTGACTGTGCATTATTTTTGTTCTTAGGGGACAGTAAGTCCCAGAATGAAGTTTATTTTTTCATTCATTTCATTAAAAAAATTGAAGCCACAGAAATGATGAGGCGCATATTTATTAATTGTCCGGAAAAATTATCTATTCTATTTATACTATTATATAAAAGGACAAGCCATTTTTCTTTTGTGATCACTAACCAAGAAAACTATTGAACCAATCTGTACCAAATTTTAACCACATCATCTTCATAGCTGAAGGAAGGTTTAACAATATATATATATATATATATATATATATATATATATATATATATATATATATTTTTTTTTTAATTTTCAATTATATTTCTATAAAAAAAAGCGATTAATACGTGGTGAGCAGTGTAGTTTGATAATCGACCGATAGGTGGCGAGCACCATCCGAGAGAGGTTACACATATACCATGCTATATAGAAATAGAAATTCTTGCTAAAATTTATTTTTTTAATATTCCATTGTTATTAAAAAAAAAAAAAAAAAACTATAAATCTATGGAGTGACATGTGGATCCCAGTGCAGTTAATAAATCGACGGATATGTGGCCATTCTACAACAAAGTTTGCAATGGTAAAAATATATTCTTTTTTTTTTTTCATTTATTGATATTTACAACTGTACAAAATAATATTCAACAATTAAATATGTTAATAGTGAATACAATGGCATGTACATAACTTGTGAAGAACTACTCACCTCAATAAAATCTACACTAAAAGGTCTCTAGGCCATCTTCTTTTCAGACGCCTCAGAGGATTATCAGGGATGGAGGAGGAAGCAAGTTGGCAAACTAGTGGATTGGAGTGGTTATGGAGCTTACTATGGAAGGATAGGTCTCTGGTTTGGGCTAAATCAGAAACGTATGGAACATTAAGATCTTTATGAATAAGTTTATTGTTTACGAAGTAAGGAGCATTGAGGATTTTGCGAAGGGTTTTGGATTGTAAGGATTGGATATGATATGAAATGGATGGTTTAGTAGAGCCCCAAAGCTCAACTCCGTACGTACAAATAGGTCTAATCACAGTCATGTCAATGAGTCTTATGCAATGAATTGGGAGCTTTGATCGTTTGTCTAGCAAATGTTGAAGTAGTCTGTAACGACGGACAGTTTTTTTGTCTTTCTAGTCTTGTATGTGGATTCCAAGTAATACGTTTGTCCAAGTGGAGTCCTAGGTAGCGGGTCTGTTCAACAGGGATTAGTGGAATATCATGGTAAAAATATTAAACCCAACTGTACCAAATTTTAAGTACAGTTCTCGAAAGGTTTATAATAATAAATTTTACTATAATAGTAATTAAAATGTATAGTCTGGAGTGCCAGAAACGAGGTTTGCCAAACTGTCATATTCTTTTATGGTTAGAAATTAAAATCCCACTAGATGGACCGATTAAATTATTTCTGCCCAATTGGATGTCTAATTATGCTTTTACGTACTTTTCAAACACCTAATAAATGCTATTTTTATCCAGCATTTAACCATTTTAATTTTAACCAGGTTATAAATTACTGCAAGGCGTATAAATAGCATTGAAAAAAATATTGCTTAGTTCCATACTTCAATACAAGATTTTTATCGATAAACAAATGAAATTCAATTATTATTTGAAATAATACAAGTTATTTATTTATGAGAGCGGACGAATCCGCAACGGGAGATGCTAGTAACAAATAAAATAAAGGAGTTAAATTTGTGACAAATTTTAAATTTAAATTTTCTATAATCTGTGAATAAAAGTTTGAGTCTTAAGTATTAAAAGTTAACGCTCTATTGGTCATTAGAACTAGAATTTTTAAAAAAAAATTTAATGATTAACTATGATCCTTAATAATAAGAATGTGTAGTGCATAGTCTCAGGCAAAAAAAAATTTAAACCAAAACCCTAAAACGGAGACAGGACGGATTGAACGGGTCAAGATGTTCAACTACCTTGGTGAGGCAATACAGGAGAATGGTTTGGAAAAAGTAGCTGTTGGAGATCGTATTCTAAAAATAGGAAGAGGTTTTGGATTGACAAAAATATCTACAAGAAGTGCATCTCTTGGAATGACAAAATCAGGCCGTCGTCGAAACTCTACGCCAGTGAATGCCTATCAATGAACTATAGCCTCGAGAAGCTGGAAGTCTTGGAAAGGAGCATTTGAGGGAAAATCATGGCTGTTGTACTGGCTGAAAGTGGATGGAAACTGAGAAGCAACAAAGAAGTCTATTACAAAAAAGACAGATTAACAAATCAGATATTCAACTACCTCTGGAAGAAGAAGACCACTACAGCGTGGATTATAAAAGTTAGGAAAGGCCTGGAACAGTTTAAACACTTTAGTATCCCAAATGTTGGAAAGGGGTACATTTAGGAGTTGAGTGGAGAGGTTTTAAGCTGAAGGAAGACCTAAAAGAAACGGACAAACGTGGACAGAAGATCAAAAGAAGCAGACCAGGGAACGGATGAAGGAGTTCTGGAGACAGAGGGGACTAAAGGCAATGGAAAAGAATAAGAGGAAATAAAGTTGTAGAGTGAACCTAAGTGGTCAATTCGCGTGTTATATTAAAGCCAAAAATAAATAGTTATATAAATATTAAAAATAACAGAAAATTAATTTTTTTTTTTTTTTTTTTTTTTTTACTTTTATTTTAAATTATTACAAGCTGCCACACTCAAGGGGAATGAGTAATATGGGTGACAAATATTCATTCATACATTATGTATAATGATATAAATTTTTTTTTTCCATTTATTGATATTTACAACTGTACAAAATAATATACAGTAAGTAAATGTGTTGACAGTGAATACAATGGCATGTAAATAACTTGTGAAGAACTACTCACTAGTAGCACTTCAATAAAATCTACACTAAAAGGTCTCTAGGCTATCTTCTTTTCAGACGCCACGGAGGATTATCAGGGATGGAGGAGAAAGCAAGTTGTGAGACTAGTGGATTGGAGTGGTTATGGAGCTTACTATGGAAGGATAGGTATCTGGTTTGGGCTAAATCAGAAACATATGGAACATTAAGATCTTTATGGATAAGTTTATTGGTCACATAGTAAGGAGCGTTGAGGATTTTTCGAAGGATTTTGGATTGTGAAGATTGGATAGGAGATGAATTGGATGGTTTAGTAGAGCCCCAAAGCTAAACTCCGTACGTCCAAATAGGTCTAATCACAGAGATGTAAATGAGTCTTTTGTAATTAATTGGGAGCTTTGAACGTTTGTCTAGTAAAAATTGAAGTAGTCTGTAACGACGGGCAGTTTCTTGTCGTTCTAGTCTTGTATGTGGATTCCAAGTAAGACGTTTGTCCAAGTGGAGTCCTAGGTAGCGGATCTGTTCAACAGGATTAGTGGAATGTCATTAAAGGATACTGTAGGGCAGGATGTCGTAGAATGATATAAAATAAAGTAAGAAAATTAAAATAAACACCCTCTTAATATAAATGAAATAAAATAAAATTAAGTGGTCGAATTAAAGTAAATATAATAGGTAATAATTATTTCTTATCCTAAACTTTTTAAAAGTGTAATATACCAACAACAAAGTGCTGATAGTTTTAACATTTTGTACTGAAGAACTGACAATGAATGTTAAATATTGGAAATTATTTTTATTTTATAAAATAATTTCAAAAGATCATGGGGAGATCATACTAGCTAATGGATTAGAACGAGAAGCAAAATGAGTGGAGGAATCATAAGATGAAGAGAGCTCTTTGGATAACTGGTATTGTCTATAACAAAAAATGCATCGCCAGAAACACCAATGTTAGACATCTCACTGGTAAATGTCGGAAAGCCTTTATGCGGCAGAGACATTGACTAAGAATAGGAAAGGAGAAATACAGAAGGCTAAGAGAAAAATCATCAGAAAGATATTGGGGCAGAATAAGACAGACGAAGGATATAGGATAAGAAGCAAGCTGGAGACTGAAGAAATATCAAACATACTTCACGACATGAAGAAGAGTAGGTTAAGATTTTCTGGACACATCAAGAGGATTATCAAATATACAGAATGTACAAATATTAATTTGTACTGATTCAATGTCAGCACTTCAACGTATAGCTAATTTTAGAAAAACTAGCCAAACAATTGACAAGATCCATAGTCATTTGGAAATAATAAAAAAAACATAAAAAGACCGTAACTTTTCTCTGGACCCCTTGACACTCCGGAATTTCTGGAAATGAAGCAGCGGATAAAGCTGCCAAAGAAGCTTCTTTGATGAATACCGCACCACTAAAAATATATGAACCCAATGATGTTAAAGCGCTTTTGAAGATCAAAGTAAAAACAAAGTGGGAAATCATGTGGTTCGAAACTCCACTGACGAACAAACTAAGAAATATAAAAACAAGTACGAAGCAGTGGACAAGCGCTATAAGAGGTAACAGAAGAGAAGAAGTTGTTACAACAAGGCTGAGGATCGGACATTCTAACCTGACTCACGCATATCTGATCACAAAAGAGGCTCAACCACATTGTGAAAGATGTAAATCTCCAATGACCATTAAACACATAATAGAAGATTGCTCATTATTACAACAAGACTTAGAAAAAATAAAATACCCCGATCCACAGAACTTGCTCTAGGGGACTCAAGAAATTCTATAAACAAAATTATAAATCTATTTAAAGAACATTCACTTTACAATAAAATATAATACTAAAATTATGATACAGGACGAAGAAAAAAAAATTTCCAACATTAAAATAAAAATGGCGTAATAACCTGGAAGTTGATCGCCCAAATAATAACCTCAATCTACAATCAAATATACAGGAAAGATCAATAATATGGGATGGATCATTGAGAAGATAAGTAGCGAAGGAACTTAGAGAATCTGGAATAACAGAGAGAGATCTAACAGATAGAACACAATGCAGGGATAAGGAAGACAAATGGGAAGTCTGTCAGGTAAAAGGGAAAATGAAAACAGGAATCAAATGGACGGAAGATAGGAAAGCACACAGTGAAAAGATGAAAGATATAAGAAAGATCAAAAAGGCTCAAAGAAGTGAATGCTACGCGTAGAACTTAGAGGCACATTCGCATAAATAATAATAATAATAATCTCAATAGAAGTGACAATTAATTCATCAATCCTAATTGTATTGATCCTTCAATACCATTATGGTGTACCTCAAGTGACTGATGGGTAATTCTCGAAAAAATTGGCACTCGTGCCTAACTTAGTGACAAATGTTAACGACATCTTGCATTTGTTCGTTTTTTTTTTTCTACTCTACAACATATTTTGTAATTTTTGTTGAAAATTTCTTCTCCAGAGTATATTTCCGAAGTATAAATACGGAAAAATGTTTTAAAACTACGAAAAATACCAGTAGTGTTACTGTCACCAGCTCAATATGACAACAAAAATAAGAAATTTTGTTAACAAAAAACAACCTTTTATTTTTGCTATTGATATAAATTAAAAGTGAACATTCTACAGAAAAATATCCGCGTATTTTTTTCAATAAAAATATACTACAACGACATCCAAAAAAAAATTACAATGACGTACCCATGATCTTACTACTAAAATGTTGGTCAGAAGTGTTACTGTTCTTTCTGACATTGAGATCCAAGAAATTGGCTCCATAGGGGTGATGGAAGTTCCTTCAAAAGTATTACGACATCTTATGATTGTTAAACCAGTTACTTCCGGTTCCTTGAGGAGAGAGATTAATTAGCTTTGAAAACAAGGATATTCAATGTCAGGAGTATTACCATTAAAATATGTCTTTGACTCAATTTTTATTACATCCAAAAAAAACAATTATATTCTCAAAGAGCCTACTTTGATTTGTTTAGTTTTTTTATTGGTAAAATAGTACCTAAAAGTTCATCAGCATGAATGTCAAAAGTGGTACTGGTTAGCAGTGTTACCTCACGGACGTCATTCTACAATGAGGTGAAGATGTTTATGTTAAATACAGGAACTTATTCCTTATGAGTGAAATAAGACCACATTTTTAAAAATGGAAACTGAATTATAGAAAAGTTGATAATACTCGCCGACTAAAAGTTATGTTTTACCGACCTGAGAAATAATTTTATTATTAAGCCAATAACCAATCCTAAGTAAAATTAGTATTCCATGACATATCATTGCATTCTCGAGAAAATTTAAACAAAATTATACTCTTTAAAAAATTATTTAAGTTAGATGGCACTCATTACATAAAAATCACTGTTGTTGACATAAAAAAATTAATAAAATTTAAAAAAAACTCATGATTGCAAAGTATTTTTCAAAAACTTAGTATACTTAAGAAATGATACGAATATACTCATTCGAGGAAAATGGAGTTCATTTTTCGTAATTTTTACTTTTCCAATTTTTTTTTTTTTTATAATGAACCTGATAATAATGTTTCCTGGTACCTACTTGTAAGTGGTAAATTATATCAAAAATAGTGATGGGTCGTTCTGAGTGGAACGGAACTTGGAACTGGTTCCAGCTTTGAACCGGTTTGTAACGAAACGAGCTACCTAAGTTTATATATAGAATATTATGGTCAAATATAATTATTTGCAGGTCTAAAATGGTTGTTTTTATGATCAATTATTATGAAAAAAATTTTTTGAGGAACGATTTTTACAAATAAAATGTAGAATCCAGCTGAATGGTACGAGAAAAAAACAAAACGAGAGATGTAGCTTTTTGTACTTATTGCAACACTGTGGACTAAATATTTTTTAATCAGGAAACTATCCCTCCTACGACAATAAAAATTTACAGGCAGCAAACAGAAGAGAATCTCGAGGAATAGCTAAAGCAAATTTTCTGGGAAGCTCACAGGAAGCGAAAGAGAGAGAGATAACAAGTCGAGTGTTGTATAAAATACAACGGCGTCACCGGTGGAAGGTGAATTAAAAGTGAAATTGGTCGATCCATACAGGATGTAAGTTAATGTTAATGCCTTTGGTTCAATAGAAAGCATATAGCTAGCTAGCTAGGATTGAATAAAACCATTTTAAAATAATATTTTTTTTTTAATAATTATACTATTATTAAGCTATTTGAACCTTCCTATTATTATAGTAGCTAAAAATTTCTTAATTATAAAATATTTAGAGATTAACAGCCAGAAGTCACAACGAGAGATGGAACGAAACTGCATGGTAAGTAGGTAGTAGGTTAGTCAAACTGACGTTGAACGAAAAGTGGAACAGACTGTAAAATCTAAGTCGGAACGGCCCTTCACTTGTATGTAGAATATTAGTCAAACTGACGTGGAACGAAAACTGGAACTGGTTCCAATAGTGGAACGAAACCGGAAAATCTCATTCCGCTTTTAAGTCGGAACGGCCCTTCACTAATCAAAAACCTTGATATCACACTAAGTTACTGTTTAAATAATTACTATAAGCAAAGAAGAGTCATAAGAAGATAAATTAAAGAAGAGAAGAAAAAATAAAATAAAATAAGAAAAAGTATTGGCCCGGAGTAAAGGAGGGACTCGGGGGGCTAATAGCTTTCTTCAGGAGTCCCGCAAGGACTATCAATCTTCATTATGGCTCTGTCTAGGGTTAGAGGTTAGTTATAATCAGCTCGGGGGAATCTTTTCTATAAATGCCAATTACAATCCTTTATATTATAACTACCTATTAGGGTAGTAATGTTTTACATTTAGAATCTTCGTTTAAAAAAAAAAAAAAAAAAAAAAGATATTTTGCTGTTTTCATAAATGCTATAGACATAGATTGTAGATTGTGTTTTTCTTAAGAATACTGTTTTTCTTATCTGCCAGGATCTGGAGATTTTGGCGGCCGAATGACATCCTTGGCCACTGTCCTTCTCTACTTAGAATTAATTATCGTCCTTAAGGATACTTTTATTTATTTATTTATTTCCCTTCCTTGCCTCTCGGCTACACGGGTTTTGCAGGGATGGCTTGTAGCCATCACTGCTGGTTTTAACAGTTTTAACATAACATTTCAATATTACTTTAAACATTGCAAGAATAAATTTTCTTAAACATTTAACAGAACATTTCAATATTACATTTAACATTTAACATTTCAAGATTACACTACACGTTTAAAGTAACATTTAATATTTAAAATACATTAAACGCTTTACATAACTACATACTTGTGTTTAATACAATATACCTTATATCTAATACAGCAACCTATATTTAATACAACATACTATATTAAAATAAAACTACATACTAAACTATAACATACTATAATACATAATAATAACTACATAATAACTATAACATACTAATTTAAAAAACAACATGCCTATATCATTTTTTTTTTTTTTTTTTTTTTTTTTTAATTTTACGTTATATAGGCATCATTCGGTGATGGGGTTGTCGTCAGCATCATTCCTGTCCAGGATTCTTTCTGGGGCGTGGCCCCTTCTTCCTAGGTTGAAGTGCTCTACCCCCACTTCAGTTTTCCAACCATACACAAAACTTTTGTAATACGGGTAGTTGTCAGCTGATACTAGTTGAGGGAAATCACTCTCCGTTAGAACATACAGCCCTGTTTCTCTCTGTAGCTTGGCTCTCAATGCCTCAAAGGCAGTGCATGAAATTACTACATGTTCAGCGGTTTCCGGTACACCACAGTTGTGACAAAGCGGGTCAATATTTTTACCATGTTTCTGGAGCTTGGCTCGAAAGCCCCCGTGCCCTGTAAGAAACTGTGAGATCCAGTAATCCGGGAGTACCCAAGTTGCTTGAAGACGTGACCTAACAGTGGGGAAATATTTTCTAAGAGTAGCCCCTTTCGGGGTTGTTACCCACCGCCTGTTCCATTCTTCTATCGTGTACTCTCGGATTATCTCCAACCATTTCCTTGGATTTGCGTCGATCAGAGACCGGAGATTATTTGGTAGTCCCACCGAGCCTTCCCTTTTCATTTTAAATTTAAAACCATCTTCTTGCAGTACAAGATCAAGAGGTACCCCTCCTGCTAAGACCTGGACCCCCTCATGAGACACTGATCGGTACGCCCTGGTGACTCACAGCAGCGCATTACGCTGAATTGTTGCCAGCCTACTCATCTGTCTGCGTGAGAGATTTTGGTACCAGGCGGGAGATGCATACCGTAGGATACCAAGTATCACTCCTTTATATATCGCCATCGTAGCTGGGTATCTGAGGCCCCACAAGGCGCCCCCTAACCTACTGAGACAGTTCAATGATAAGGCCGTCCTATTGGCAAGGTATTCCAAATGAGGCGTTACATCAAAAAATGTCTTCTTATTTTCACAACCAGGTAGGTGACAGTCCTCAGTTGGACGTATTCTTTCTCCTTCAATTCTAATAATAGGGTTAGGCCTACACTTATTTCCTTTCAGAAGAATGACCTGTGTTTTTGCAGCCGCCATTTTCATCTTCTGTTTACTGCACCATCTACTAACTAGGCCAGCACATCTTTCAGCTTCTTGCTTCAATTGGACTATACTGTTAGCAGACACCACGACAGCCAGATAACTAAGGACGAAAACTAATAAAATCGTTAAATCCTGGAATATTACAAAATAGTTTCCTTAAGGTGTGGTTCCGCATGGAGCAGCCAGCTGCAGCAGCTGCGTCTGCCAGACGAAGCGGCTGGAAGCTGAGCACTGCTTCAGTTGGTTTTAATAGAAGTGTTGCAAGAGGGAGCAGCTGCGGCTGCAGCCAGAAATTTGAGAAGCTGGCTGCTGCGTTCGGACTGCTCTAGGGACCAGTCCAGACGCGCTCCTTCGCGTCTGTAGTATGCTAACCCACATCACCAAAGTTTCTTGTACCATTTTAGACTTTATTTTTTTTAATGTCATACCGATCTATATGGTATTTTTGAAAAACAATGCTTAAAATACATTACAGAACACAATTTTAGGGTTTTGGTATATTTAATATACATTTATAAATAACTGGATAAAACCTCAGATTGAAATACCACAATTTATATATATATATATAAATTGTGGTATTTCAACCTGAAGTTACATCCAATTATTTAAAATCTGAAAATTGTGTTCTGGAATGTTTTTAAGCATTGTTTTTCAAAATACCATATGAATCGGTTACGACATTAAAAAAAAAAAGTCTAAAATGCTACAAGAACTTTGGTACCAATATATAAAAATAAATTTTCCCTTTGATGATTTCACAAAATATAGAAAGACAGTATATAAAAAGACAAAAGAAAACAAAAGAAAAGTCGCTGGAACCACAATTTTATTATTTTTTCAGACGATGTATGAAGTTCCAGTTTTTTTCAGTGAATATTCTATTGACAACTCTGTTTTCTTTAAATCAATTTATCATGTAAGATTATTGATAACTTACACTTTTATTATCTTACATGAAAAATTGATTTAACGAAAACAGGGTTGTCAATAAAATATTTACAGTAAAAAACTGGAACTTTATACATCGTCTGAAAAAATGATAAAATTGTGGTTCCAGCGAGTTTTCTTAACTCTCCTTCTATATTTTGTTAAATCATTACCAGAAAACGAACTGAACATGCGGAACCACCGTGAACGCAGCAGCTGCAGCCGGCTGCGGCTGCTGCGCTGGCTGATGCGGAACCACACCTTTCAGGGATAACAATGACGGAATATCCTTCGGATAACTTAAAAACCCTTAAATCCTGGAATATATATTCTCAAAAAAACTATATGTAGCCCAAAATGTCCTTCCGCCATTTGAAAAATGTATCCTTAAGGACAAAAACTAATAAAATCGTTAAATTCTGAAATATTTGAAAATAGTACTTAAGAACAACATGGACGGAATATCCTGCGGTTATCTTAAAAGCTTTTAAATCGAGGAATATATTATCCTTGAAGAAAAAAAAACTATATGTGGCCCAAAGACGTCGTTCCGCCATGCTTAAAATAGTATCCTTAAGGACGAGATATAATAAAGGTTAAGGATACTATTTTTTTTTTTCGATATTTAACGGTTTTATTATATCTCGTCCTTAAGGATACTATTTTAAGCAGGCGGAACGACATCTTTGGGCCACATATAGTTTTCGTCTTCAAGGATAATATATTCCACGATTTAAAAGCTTTTAAGATAACCGCAGGATATTCCGTCATTGTTGTTCTTAAGGTACTATTTTCAAATATTTCAGAATTTAACGATTTTATTAGTTTTCGTCCTTAAGGATACATTTTTCAAATGGCGGAAGGACAGCTTTGGGCTACATATAGTTTTCGTCTTTGAGAATAATATATTGCAGGATTTAAGGGTTTTTAAGTTATCCGAAGGATATTCCGTCATTGTTATCCTTAAGGAAACTATTTTGTAATATTCCAGGATTTAACGATTTTATTAGTTTTCTTCCTTAAGGAAACTATTATAAGATGGCGGAAGGACATTTTTAGAACATATATAGTTTTTAAGTTATTCGAAGGATATTCCACCATTGTTGCCATTAAGGATACTATTTTGAAATATTCGAGGATTTATAGATTTTAAGATTTAAGCAGAAAGTATTACTCGAAGGATATTCCACCATTGTTGTCCATTTAATTTTCGTCCTTAAGGATATTAAATGTGTAATATTCTAAAATTGAAGGATATTCCGCCATTGTTGTTCTTAAGGTACTATTTTGAAATATTTAAGGATTTAACGATTTTATTAGTTTTCGTTCTTAAGGATACTATTTTCAAATGGCGGAAGGACAGCTTTGGGCTACATATAGTTTTCGTCTTTAAGGATAATATATTCCAGGATTTAAGGGTTTTCAAGTTACCCGAAGGATATTTCACCATTGTTGTACATTTAATTTTCGTCCTTAAGAATGTTAAATGTGAAATATTTCAACATTTATGGATATTCCGCCGTTGTTAACGCATTCAAAGGGAAGTTGAAGATAGTTTTTCAACACTATCAACCCCTTCCCGTCAAAGTTTTGGTTCAATATAAACCGTGGGGTTCGTGGTGGGATAGATATCTCTAACACGATTTTTTTTTCATTTTACTTTGTTTTTTGAAACTGCAATTACGTTTGGGAACGCTATAGGGAGAGAAACAGAGGGACATAGATAATGAGGGAGAGAGTGAAAGATAAAAAAAAAACTCGAAAGCCCGAAAAAATGTTTTTTCTTTACTCGATATATCGAAAACTTGTTATAAAAAAAAAAAAAACAATTCAACAATTTTTATGTTTAGTTATTCTTATAGGATTTTCACTACCCCCAGAATGTGTTATTGTTCCTTTTATTAGGTACATGTTCAAACTGATTTTTGAGCCCTAATACAGACTAAAGAGGTCCAGAAAAATGTCAGCACATCCTCTCAATCTATAGTGTTCAATTACATTTGCAGAAAGAATTTACTTACAAAACACATAACGTGTGAAATGGTTACCATAAATCAATTATTAGGAATATTTATTATTTTTATATAAATTTCCTAAATAATCACATATAAACAGTTCTTGGAAAATAATGTTTCATGTCTCGGTTTCATCCATAAAGCTAGTTGGATATTTTAGCCGAGATAATAATAAAAAAAAACATAAGGTGTAATTAGGATTGATGAATTAATTGTTACTTCTATTGAGATTATTTTATTAGAAAATTAGTTTCGAATGCTAAACATTCATCTGAAGTTCTAAAACATACTAATTGTTTTCAACACATCAGTACTATGTTACATAGATTATATATACTACCAACCTAGATTATATATACATCCAATAGCCCCATTTTAAATTTGTTTCCCATAGGAACGGAAAAATCCAATGAGTCATAAGGGAAACCCCATTGTATATCAAAAACTTAACCTACCTGCCCCCCCTTTTACTTCTCACGAATTCAGTGTTTTAGTTACCTCGAAGGTGAGTGCCCATGCTTGATTTCTTGTCTTACCTTTTTAAAAACTTTAGTATATATAGACATAGTTCATTCTCTGTATATATCTTTTCTCATTTTCTCAGGGTTATTTATTTATTTTTTTTTTTTTTTATTATTTCATTTATCCTTCTTATGTTATCTTATTTACTAAAGCTATTTATACAATTATTTACTTAACTGTATTTGCATGTCTCTTGTTCCTCATTTATAAATACCTTTGTATGAAATTATATATGCCAGACAATTGTACTACTTTATGATACAATTTTGTTATTCTTAGGGGACAATACGTCCCAGAATAAAGATTTTTTTCATTCATTCATTCATTATATATAATCTATGTAACATAGTACTGATGTGTTGAAACAATTTTGTATGTTTTAGAACTGAAGATGAGTGTTTAGCATTCGAAACTAGTTTTCTAATAAAATAATCTCAATAGAAGTGGCAATTAATTCATCAATCCTAAAGGTGTAATGTTTTTCCTGTCAGGACATTTCACAATCAACAAAAAATTTAGGGGAATTAAATAATCAAATCTTCGCCTTAATGTTAAGCATAGCATAAAAACTACACTACACAAATGATATTTTTTAGAGCTAACGTTTTCTATTACACGTTCCACATAAGAACTGACACTGACTAAAAGCGACATTTATAAATTTTGTATTCATAGAAGTGAGTAAATTGTTTATAAATTGATATTTTCCGAAAGTTCTTTGACCCATGGGTAAAAGGATTTTTGAATAAATATTGGAAATGGATTGAGCGGTTGTTAGGGAACAGTAAGGCAGGGCGCCAAGTAATGATTTTGAACCAAAGATATTAGCATCAGTTTTCTTTGAGTTTAAACCCAAATTATTTTCTGATGTCCATAGATTTAAAACATAGATAAACAGGAAAAAAAATTGATAAGAAATTGATTTTTACATGAAAATATTCTGGCGGCTTTTTTGATGCCTCATATTATTTCATATAGATGAAAACATTTTTTTTTTCTCCTATAAGGAAAATATAATCGTTAAGGAATACCAAGAGAAATACTTGGTTGCTGTTAGGGAAGGAATTGTATCGTAACGGCAAGGGAGATGAAATGTTTCATGAACACAAGGAATGACGTAAGCAGAAGTGAAAATGTGACTACAGTCAATGATTGTGACAATAAGTGCAGTACTTTATGCAAATACTAGTAATCGGCGTCACGTGAAAAATATCACAGTGATAAATTCTGACCCTACCTTTGACAAATAATACCTTGTTTTTAATATTGGTTCCCCTTCTCAGTTAGCCTCACTAATGTTTTAGGAGAAATTATATTGTCTACTTTATGGTTATAGTTTTGAAAATTTAATATATTTAAATCTTAAGAATATTATTGTTCCGTTTAAATTTATTCAACTTACCACTTTTCTTAAAATCAACAGGGAAATTGACAATTACTAGATCGAAAATAAAAACTATTTAGGAGTAGACACCCTTTGAATAATATGTTGTTACAACAAATGTTGAATCTGTTGTAGTGTCTTATTGGCTGTTCTATGTTAAAAAGTTCAGGCCATCTTAGTCTATCACAAGAAATAGATTCTTTATTGATTACTCACTTGTTCCAATAAACTTATCAGTAGCAGAACTTAATTTTTCTCATCAAAATTAAAAATTATTAAAAATCTATAGGCAAATGATGAAAAATGGAATTACCGTTTGATTTCCAAATGAAAACATTCTGGCGGCTTTTTTTCTGATGCCACGTATTTATTTTATGGCGAATAAAAAAATTTTTTTTTTTATTTATAAAGCTCAAGGCAGACTTGTGTAATAATATGATTTTAAATATTTTATGATGTATCTTCGTAGGATATTGTTTTTTTATAGTTATTTTGGTAAATTAATCCACTCACCAACAGCTATACGGTCACTTGAATCATTCGCCTATTTTTTTTAGTTGGTAATTCATATTTGCGAGAAAAAAAAATCCATTTTCTTTATCTAAATAACATGCTCAAGTAACAATAACATCTTCTGGTTCGTTATTGTAGTAAAGCTACATTGGAAACATAAAAATATTTTCTGTTTATTACATTGCTAATTGTGCCCAAAGATGGCTAGAAGTAATAAATATTTTAATGGCATATATGGTACAATTGATATTATGTATTTTTTGTAATCTCTGCCATGAATGATAATGTTAGATGTAATGTTCATTGGACTAAGGAGGAAACCTGGTGATTAAGCACGGATGCTGACCACATCATAACTGTTGTTCATGAAACAATAATTTATTATCTGAATCCAAAATAGCTGTCATGGATTATTGAGCTTAATTATAGTTTATATTTAAGACTGGGGATGATATAAGGAATACTTATTTAGGTAGATATAACTCCTAATTGTTTGTATACATTACTGATTTTATTAATTGCTTCTTTTTCTCCTTTTTTATGTCGATTCTTATTATCAATTCTCGGTTCCATCGGGTCCTAAAAAAAGAATCGGTATACAAATTCGATGGCCTAAAGTCGATTCCAAAGAACCGATAGACACTCCCTGGTGTTGGAAATATATTTTTTTTTATATCTAATTTTCGTTATTATTATACATCAATTGTTTTCCAAATGATAAAATTTTACGGTTAAATAGATTAAATCTATCTAAAAATTAGATTATGTATTTTTCTGAATTAATTAAATATATATATCCTTGTGCTCTATATCCAACACACTACCCCATTTCACAACTAAGCACTTAAGACGTGTATATATAATCTTCGGCTCTTCTAATCGGTTGAGAACCCTAGAGCAAACAAAGGTAATTTAATAATAACAAAAATAATAAACATATTTTGTTACCTCATCAAACCTGCGACACCTCTTCCTCAAGAAGAAGGCCATAATCACAGCGAAAAATAGAACACTTCCACCCAAGATTGCAAGTCGATTTTCAATCTGAAAAATAAAATTAATACCTTAATATAAATAATATTTTTATAAATTATATATAATTAAACCTGTAAAGGGAGTTATTTACTTTATAAAGCAGACATTACTTTAGATTTTTGATGGTTTTAACTTACAGTTTATTAACTTGACTGTTAACAAACTTATTTCTCGTAGTTAATCTTTAATATTTCTGGTAGCATAAAGACCTCTATACAACAAAATTAAATTAAATTTCTCCCTGACTGGGAAAAAACAATAGATCATCGAAAAGACTATCTATAATATAATGATTTTATATCTACTTCGTCTGGAAAGAAAACTGTCCACAAAATCCGAGCAAAACCAACGGAGCTAGAACGTTAAAAAAAAGCCCCTATACTTAAAAAATGTAGGCATAATGTGACTTTTTTTTTATTCAAGCCAATATAGCTCCTAAACAGATAGGTAGAGAAAAGCCTTCCCCTGTAAAAACTGACCCACATGTCCATAAAATCATAAAATTCACCTCAAAAGTGGTATTATTCATCATCATCTGCATTCAAAAACTTAAGGCAATGGCAAAATTAAGGTCTACGTTCATTACTACTGGGTTTTAAAACCTTACATTATGTTTAAAATGCATATTTCCACAAAGCGATTATCATAACGTCTTATTTACACAAGTAACTGATTTGTATGCCAAACAAACACACCATGTTCTTCCGGTTTTAAAAGTATATTTCTCCATAAATCGATATGGATCATTAATTTAATAATACCATATGAAAGCTGATTAAATTTGCAAGTTTTTGTGAGATATGCAGTTTTGTGAATAGTTTTTTTTTTTTTCGAAAAAACGGTGAGAGTTGAAATATTATAAGACATTGTAACTTCCCTCAATAAGGTGAAGATCAAGCTGATCTTTAGGTGCAATGTTTGTAAAATTCAAGGTTACATGTATTCTGCTTTTATAGGAAATTTAATGCTAAATTCGTAAATGTGGTCAAAATTTGGAACATTTTTGAGCCAAGTAGAGATATTACAGCTTTTATGGCAAAAAACGTAGGTTATCCAGAAGAATCTTAGAATTTTTATATATCTGCAATGGATTGGAATAGAAACGTAAGGTCTGCGGCATTTTTCTCCATTTTTGATTTAGTTTCACCTTTTTTTTTTTTTATATATACTAAGAGTTACTCACCCTGTATATAGACTACAGCTTTTTCAGTAATACTATACTGAAATTTTTTTCTCTTTCTTTAATTTTTAAATCCACATTTGTTACTTATCCTGTGACAATAAGCGGATTTGATGATTGTATGGAAGATAATTGGCATGTCAGGCCTGAGGGAGATCAGCACACAGTGGAACTTACTTCTAACATGAAACATGATATTTATTCAGTTTAATCAGAGTAGATCTTTCAATCCTTTTTAGTCTTCTTCGGGGATTATGTGGCATGCTTCTCGAGGCCATAGTATTAAGTTGTTGATAGTCCTCAGAGTTTGTCGTGAAGTCTTTTGTATGAATTCCGTATGAGATCATGTATCATGGGTAAAAAAAAAAGGACTCGTGAGTCTGTGTGTTGTGTTATGCTATACCAAGGTGATGAGACTTAATGTTTTTGACTGGAGTGTCTGTATTCTTTGGGTGTGTATTTTTTTAAGCTATTCCGTAAATTTGTGAGGTAGTCTCCGCGTAATTTTTTGACTTAGTGACAAATATTATAAGAAATAAAAAAATATTCTCCATCGAATTTCTCAAATCAAATTTTCGATCCGAGCAACATTAACAGAGATTGGCGTGTCAAATTAAGCGTAACGCGTTCTCCAAAATCCCTTTTGCCCAACGGCCACAGGTAAAACATCTTACATGTTTTGATTGCTTCGTCCTATTTGTTTTCGGATCCCCGAAGCGTTCCCAAGTCTCACATCTGTACATGGACTTGGAAGTGGCTCTACCCATCCACCCGCAAATCATACTTCCTAGGTTCATTCCTTTATCAAGTCATTTATCACCATCGCCCATCCTACATTTATAATCTGTTGAAATTTAAGTCTTCTCCGGATTCACAACAAGATCACGTTCCTCTGACCTATACTTGCCTTTCCATCGGAATACCAGCATTCCTTCCTAGCCCGATCCACTACCCTCTGGAACACCCTCCCTCCTGAAATAAGACATGCCCCTTCCTTAAGCTCATTTAAAACACTCCTTTTCCAATATCTCCTCTCATCCCAGTCTGATCCCAGTCATTATGAACAATAAATATTATTAAATATGGTCATATTGAATAAATTTGATTCCGGTCAATTGATTCATAAATTTCTTTTATATAATAAAAAACTTTTATTTGTTCCATAATGGTAAATAACCATTTTATTTTTTTTATAAAAATTCATTTTTTTTTTTTTACTTTAAATGTTTTTCCTAAACAAAGAAATTTTATCTATCGATAATTCATATATGTATAGTTGTGTATATAGGTATATAAGTGGATGAGTGAGGTGTATATAAGTATATATTTACTTCATCCAATGTACATATAGACATAGTTCATTCTCTGTATATATCTTTTCTCATTTTCTCAGGGTTATTTATTTATTTTTATTATTCCATTTCTTCTTCTTATGTTATCTTATTTACTAAAGTTATTTATACAATTATTTATATTTAACTGTATTTGCATGTCTCTTGTTTCTCATATATAAATATAAAACCTTTGTATGAAAATATGTATGCCAGACCATTGTACTATTTTATGACACAATTTTGTTATTCTTAGGGGAAATACGTCCCAGAATGAAGATTATTTTTTTATTCATTCATTCATGTTACAATTTCATCAAGCATTACAAATACTAAATACTGTTTAAATAAAACTTGATAGGGTTATTTGGGGCTTGAGCCTATTATCCTATTATAAATCGGAAGAAAAGGAGGGAAATACCTGAGGAACATGCCCATTAACTACCGATAGAATAGAGGTTCCAAACGTATATTTTTTTCATTCAAACCAATACAGCTCCTAAGCGGTAGGTCCTAGTGACAAATGTTATATGACAAAAGATATTCTCTATTTAATTTCTAATTGATAAACTTTCGGTAAATTATCGATCTGAGCAACACCAGCAGAGCTAGAGCGTTTCAAAAAAAGGCTTAACAAATGTAGGCAAAGTGTGATATTTTTTCATTTAAAACAACATTGCTCCTACACGATAGGTATTAATGGTAAATGTTATACAACAAAAAATATTTTCATTAACTATCTAACGAGGAGATTATCGTCAAACTTTCTATCCAAGCAACAACAGAGATAGGCGTGTTAAAATGTTACATTTTTGAGGGTGAAAACGTTACACAAGAAATCGATCCCCAGTTAAAAGACATCTTTATATATCAATTTATATATGTGTGTGTAAATTTATTTAAATTTACAACTGTACAAAATATATACATAAAGTAAATTTGTTGATAGTGAATACAATGTAAATAACATGTAAAGAAATACTCACTAGTAGCACTTGAATAAAAACTGCATAGATATGTGTCTAGGCCATCTTCTTTTCAGACGCCTCGGAGGATTATCGGGAATGGAGTGGGAAGCATGTTGGGACACTAGTGGATCGGAGTGGTTATGGAGCTTACAATGGAAGGATAGAAATAGAAATAGAAAAATAATTTTATTCTGGTACCAAGTCCCTTAAGAATAACAAATTGTACAGAAAGAAATGATATTAGTTACATCTAGTCAGAGACATTCTACAAATGAAATAATAAATAGGTTATTTTGATACAATGCTAATTATATACAATATAAGAACCCAAATGTTGTTTTCGGAATGAGAAAAAATTATTTTAATTGGTAACACTGAGTGTGTTTCAGAAATACTTAAATATCGTTTAATTGAGAAAACATATTGTTAGTAAGCGTCATCTTGGATTAGGAGGAGGTACTGGAAATAGAGGAATTTAAATGTTTTTAGAGATTTCGCTTGTCTAATATGAGAAGGAATGGAATTCCATAGGATGGTTGAGCGGAATAGGAAAGAGCGCTGGAATGTTGTGGTTCTATGGGATGGGGTATATAGATCAGAAAGACAGGATGTTGTGTTCAGTGACCTGATTGCAGATTTGAATTGAAGCGTATTGTAAATATAGAAAGGATGAAGGGTGCTGATAATTTGGTAAAGGAATGATCCATGGAAATATTTTCTACGGAATATGGGATAAAGCCAGTTTGATTCGGAATAGAGGAAGGAAACGTGGGAGCGCCTCGGTTTATCGAAGACAAATCTGGCAAAGCAATTTATAATTAGTTTCAATCTGTCTTCGAGAGCCGTCGAGAGACCACCATAAACTAGACAACCATAATCAAGGTAAGGGAATATTAGAGAGGATACTAGAAGCTTACAAGTTGACTGGGGAAGAAGGTGACGGGATCGGTTGAATAATTTAAGTAGACCTATAGAACGGCGGGAGATTTGGGCAATCTGAGATTTTCAAGAAAGGGTCTGATCAAAAATAATTCCCCGATTTTTAACAGACGAATAGAAAGGGATAGGAAGATCATTTGGGATTAAGGGAGGATAATGGGTGTATGCACTAAGGAGGGAGCTAGATCCTATTATAAGCCTGAGTTTTCTGTTCATTTAATTGTAATTTATTTAAGGACGCCCAAGCACTAATTTTATTCAGGTCTTCCTGAATTTTGGCGAAAGCAGAAGGAAGCTCGGAAGGAGGAAAGGAAAGATAGATTTGGGAATCATCTGCGTAGAAGTGATAGGAACAGTGCTTAATTGAATTAGGTAGATCGTTGATGTAGGTATTGAAAAGGAGAGGAGAAATGCTGGACCCTTGAGAAATACCAGAAGTAATAGTGATAAAACTAGATAAGAATCGGTTAGGTATTTTAACTGCTTGGGAATGGTGATAAAGGAAATACTGAAACCAGCGGATGGAATTGAAGGAGAAATTTAAATATTCTAATTTGGAAAAAAGGATAGAGTGGTCCAGGGAATCAAACGCTTTAGAAAAATCCAGAAGTATCAGTAGAGTCAGTTTTTTTTTCGACTATGGCAGTAAACATGTCATTTGTGATTTTGAGGAGAGCGGATTGTGTGGAGTAGCCGGGTCGAAAACCAGATTGTAGGGGATCGAGGAGATTGGATTCTTCAAGGAAGTTAGATAACTGAGATTGTACTAATCTTTCTAAAGGTTTAGAGAGGTTAGATAAGATGGGGATCGGGCCATAGTCTTTAGGAGATTTGGGATTCGATGTTTTATTTATAGGATAAATTAGGGCTTTTTTCCAGGAGGTAGAGAATACTGAATTTTGAAGGGAAAAATTGTATATGAATGAGAGGACTGGTGTGATTTCGGGAAGACACAGTTTCATCAATTTTATAGGGATTTCATCTATGCCGGTAGAATTGGAATTGGACTTCATTATTAAATAAGTTCAGAGGGGAGATGTAGGAAAAATAAAAATTAGCATCGTTGTATGCAGGAGCTGAGGTAGAATGGGTGGAAGGATGAAGAGAATCGGAAGAGAATCGGAAGAGAAGGAAGAAACAAAATATAAATTTAGTTTTTCAGGAGATACAGGATAGGTAGATGGAGATGTGCGTGAATCAAGAAGGAAAAGTTCACGGAGGAGATGCCATTTCGATCTGAAATCAGGAGCGGAAGAGGGAGCTTCATGGAAAAAAGGATTTTGCTCGACGAATCGAGGCTTGTGTCAAGTTAAGAAGCATCCTGAATGTTTGGTAGTCGTCAGTCATCCTCTTGCGTCTGAATCGTATACGTGCTGCATCTCGATTTCGTTGGAGCTGTTTGATTTCTGGACCTATCCAAGGAGCAGGAAGGCGACGAAAGGAGGAGGATTTGAGAGGTGCATGGATGTTAAGGATATTTAAGAGGTTTGTGGTGGGGATGTTCACCATGGAGTCAATCGAGGAGAAGGTATAAATTTCAGTCCAGTTCTGAGCTTCAATCTCTGGAAGGATCTTTTCACGGGTAAGGGATTCTATATTGCGGAAAGAAATAGTTTTCGGGCGGAAAGAAGGTGCTTGGATATTGTAAGATAATTGGATTAGATCATGGGAGGATAGGAAAGGAACAGGTAACTGAGAAGAAGCGAGGAGGTTCTTTTCTCAGTCAATAATAAACAAGTCAAGCCAGGTATCAGACGACAAAGTGTGGTGGGTAGGGGAGAACGGAACTATAAAGAGATGTAGGGAAAAAAAGGTAGGTTTTTAAAGAACAGTTTATCACGTGAGTCAGAGAGGAAATTGGAATTCAGGTCTCCTGAAATAATGATATTGGTATAGAAAGGAACACATTTGTATAGGGATGTTTCGAAAGATGAGTCAAAAGGAACATGAGGAGGGCGATAAACTACCACGTATGGTGGTGAGTTTTGTAGGAAATTTCTACAAAAAGGAACTCAATTTGAGGTTGATCAGTAAGATTTGAGCGGTCAAGGATTCGGAACTTAAGGCTATCAAGGAACAGATAGGTATCTGGTTTGGGCCAAAACAGTAACATATGGAACATGAAGATCTTTACGGATAAGTTTATTTGTAACAAAGTAAGAAGCATTAAGGATTTTGAATTGAAAGGATTGGAAACAGGAAGAATTAGAAGGTTTAGGTGAGCCACAAAGCTCAACTCCATATGTCCAAATACGCCTTATAACTGCCATATAAATGTGTCTTTTGTAGTAAATCGGAAGGTTTGAACGTTTGTCTAGTAAATGTTGAAGAAGTCGAAAACGACGAGCAGTTTCCTGTCGTTTTAGTCTTGTATGTGGATATCAAAATCTAATATATGAATCTTGTGTTAGCTCAATTCCATTTCGTTCCTTATTTTAATTTTAGAGATTTAATTGAAGGTAATATCAATTTAAGGAATACAAACTGCTGACATTCCGACCCATCCCCGTCCATTACTTCCATAACAAATATCAGTATCAACAGTGCCATCAGTAAATAATGATCTTTTCATTGCATCCCAAATAATCAAATCCCACAAAATAAATTTTCAAGAATCATATCTAAATTGGAACATTAAAAGAAACATAAAATAACCTCATCAAATAACTTTTAATCTTCGTAAAAAACCTAAACTTCCCCTCTAAAGAATCCCACAAAAACATTCCTATTTTTTTTTTTTTTTTTAACAGATTGTTTACCTACGACTCAATATCGATAAACGTAGATACAACTATAAGAAATTCCAACATTTACTAGATAAAAGTTTAACGCTTCCAATTAATTACGAATGACTCATTTACATGACAGTAATCAGAGCTATTTGAATATACGAAGCTGAGCTTTAGGAGCTTAAGCCTTCTAGTTCTTCTCGTATCCAATCCTTACAATCTAATATCTTTAATAAAATCTTCAATGCTCCTTAATATGTCTCAAACTTTCAAATATTCAAAGATTCAACCCAAACCAAATATCCTTCCATGATAAAATCCATACCCAATTTAATTTACTCCTATCCCAATTTACTTCCCACTCCATTGCCGATGACCCTCCGTGGCGTTAGAAAAAAATTTGATCCAGAGACCGTTTAATATTGAACATTGCTACCAATGGGTATTTGCTTTACTAGTTTTTTTGTTGTTGTTTTTTTTTTTTGTCAGTTGTCCACACATTTACTAAATGTGTACATAGAATAGAGAATAGAATGTGTATTTATAGAATAGAATAGAACATACTTTATTCTGGGACTATATCCCCTAAGAATAATAGGAATTGAAATTGTTAGATTGGTAGTGCTGCAAGCATCTCCCTGCAGTCGCACGTGTGTTTTCAAGATTGTCAGATCAATAGTTAGTTTTTTTTCTTCCAAATCCTGACCAATACAACCAATTATAATGTTAATTATAAAGTGGAAAATTATTTGGAAAATATGATGTTATCTAAATGGTGACGTTATACTGCTGGCAGATGGCCACTTGGCCATAGGCCTTTAATCCTCAAAATAGAGACATCATCGGGTGCCGCCTCTCTTTCAACTTTGCGTCCATAATAATAATTAAGATCATTTCATAATCGTTTACCCATAAATACATTGGGGATGGAGCAATCGGCTGGCAGATGATGCCTGATAGAGGAGGCCAGGGACCAGTAATGGTCTGTCGAGCAATTGGAAGAAGAAGAAGAATATTTCATTGGGTTGTCCGATAAATATATCATAACTTCATATGTTTTCATATCAGTTATCACTTACGGGTTTTGTATTATTATGTGCGGGTTTTCCGCACATGGCGTTCAGTTGTACCTGTGGACACCATTGCCAGCTGAACCTAAAGTGTCCACAGGTACAACAGATTTTTTTTTTCTTTATTAATTCAATATTTCAATTATAAATATTGCGGAAAAGTTTGTATGCCTTCCGCGTGATATAAAATGCCTAAATTTAGACACCTACTATTCGTATAACCTTTTTTTTTAAGAGGAGAAAACTCGCCACACAATTTATAACAAACTATTCATCCAGTGAAGATAGTGATTTCACAAATCTTGGCTGATCCATCAAGCGAAGATTGTAATTTCTTAGATGAATTGATGAATGTTTATGAAAAAGGTAAAGAAATTTAAGATGAAGAAATATATGATGTATTGCTATGTTTTGTGTTGTAAAGCATTTTATAACTTTGATTAAACAAAAAGTAGACTCGTTCACGTTCAACAATTGCTACTTGACGAAAAATTCATCAAATGATAGAACCCAAAATGTATTCTTCCGGACATCGCTGCTGATTATGAAATTGAAATAAGAGATATCAAAAGAAAATTACCACCGCCATTTTTTATGACTGCCACTGGGAGATTATGTAAACAATTACATTTCCCTACATCTTTTCATGGATACAATGTCTAATGATTCGATTTCTTCCATAAAAAAAAGTCTGCGACACTCGTTAATAATAATTATAGGTAGATAAAAGATTTATTTTTGTTAAAAGGTTTAAAAATAAGTTAAGTTTCTATTTACTTTGATCCGCTAAATTTATTGTTGTCACCTTTGTAGTCGGCCTTCTAGTTTAATAATCAAGTTGACTTTTCTTGTTTGAATATTCTATTTTGTTTAGTACGTTTTATAAAATATTATTGCTGATGTGTTTTTCTAAATATCATTTCAATTATCCTCATAAACCTATGAAGAAATGAATGTTCATTGGTATAACCACTAGAGTCCACAGGTACAAAGGGGGAAGGTACCTATGGACACTAATCAGTAAGTTACAAAACATTATTTTCTGTAAAAATAAAATTACTTTTCAAAATAAATACCCCAGGGTTCGATAGCCCCTTAAATTTCTTATCTAATGGTACAATAACCACTCAGATAAATAAAGCACCGAAAATTATAAAAATTTATAAGTGAAAATTGTCCACAGGTACAGCACCTTCTCCTACAATAAAATTAAAGAAATTAACAATCTAATTTTATTTATACAGTAGTAAGTATAAATAAATAAATTTAAAAAAAAACAACACAAATTTTGGAAATGAAAGCATGTTTAATGATCAAATATTTTATATGATTTAATAATACAAAATGGTCATGAAGAACCAGAGCAGAATAAATAGGCAGATCTTTGGGAAAATGTGGGGGTAATAAAGGGGTTGGGGAGTACATCGGGCAGATGAAGAAAGAAACGGGAAAAGTGAGGAAGAAAGAAGAATGCAGTCTGAAAGAATGAATATAAATGAATATTAAGTTATCTAAAATTTCTAAATCCGATAAGTCTAGGTCGACTTCCCTAATAACTCCCTTTTTTTCTAGCGTAAAACTCGGAATATAGACGTTAATTTGTTTCTCTTTTAATTTTTCTGAATTAACTAGCGCGTTTGCTTGATCTCCTTGCCGGGTTTCCACTTTGATTCTATTTCTACCTATTTTATAGATATTCAAAATATTATTATATATTTCCGGACACGAATTATGTAATAGTTTTCCTATAGACATTGGATGCAATCGACTTATTCCTACCTTTTCTGTAGAACCACCTTCTATAAAAACAAAATATGGTCCCAAATCTGTCGATTCGTAGTATCTTTCAGCTCCAACCCTACTTTTTCCCAAATTTATAACCTTTTGAGGCGGAAATTTATCCCGACTGCTATCTGATCCAATTTCCATCCTTGACTCATTTAATTGTCCATCACTCATATTAATTGATTCCAGACTATCACCTTCAATATCTGGAGGAATTCCCTCTCGCCCATCACTAATCTCCGACATTTTATAAACAAAGACATACTTACATACTAAAACTTAAGTTAAATAAAACCAAACTAAAATACCTCCAAACTATTTTTAAAAAAAATAAATAAATAAAAGAACAAATTAATACAAAACTTAAACAAAACTCTTATCTGAAGCAGCGGTAAACACCTAGATCCTTACAGCTCGGCTGTTGAAGCTAGACTGTGTCGGGAAAGTTGGTAGGAAATGATATTCACGTGGCCTATAAGGCTGTTTTGTGTCGAAAAAAAATTTTTTTTGTTTTGTTTTTTCAGACTTCTTAAAAGAGTGGAAGACTATATGAGAAAATGTATAGTAATACAAATTAAAATTCCTTAGCAAGACTAAAGCGACAAGAAACTGCTCGTCGTTTCAGACTACTTTACTAGACAAACGATCGAAGCTCCCAATTCATTACAAAAGACTCATTTACACTTGACAGAATGAAAAATTTCACAAAATATATAAAACTTTATTTGCTACCCAATTACATAATAGATCCAAAAGCAAACAATATTGTCTATAATCTATAATTAGTTATAGATGTAATTACTGATTACATTATTTAAAAAATACCTGATTAAAGATTACTAATTATAATAATTCTGTGTTGTAAGACATTTTCTACATTATTGATAGAAAAAAAGCAAAGGATTAGAAAGTTCTAAAGGAAGCAATGGGAAGGAAGAAGGTAGTAAGTAGTACGAGGTAGTTCTCCAAGTTGAAGACTCGGCAGTTGAGAACTTTATCGCTGGGGCTAATATTGGCCAATGAACCGGTGCTTAGGCTTAGCTGAGGTGCTTAGCTCGGGGTGCTTAGGCTGAGGAAGGGGGAGTGGCTAATTGAAGACCATTAGCTTCCGCTCTCCTTCACAAAGGATATTAATTTATCAGCTGTTAATTATAAGTATCGTTATCAATCACTTTTAATTTGCTGTCCTTTATTGTTCCTTTCATCCATTTTATGAGCAAATACTTTCTTAGAATTTACTGTACTTGTTATTTTCAACATTATTTCTCTTTAATACATGTTTCTTAGATTAGTTATTCAATAATTATAATAGCAATGTAATATTTTGGCAGTCGTAATCTATAAGGAAGTAGATGGTTTGGGTGTACATTCTTTTTTAATATACATTTATTGAAATTTACAACTATACAAAATATATACATCAAGTAAATGTATTGACAACGATTATAATAACATGTTAAAACATGAAAAGAACTACTCATCAGAAGCACTTTATTAAAAATTCTACACTAGAACGTCTCCAGGCCATCTTCGTTTCAGACGCCTCGGAGGATTATCAGGAATGGAATGGAAAGCAAGTTGAGAAACTAACGGATTTGAGTGATTATGGAGCTTAATATGAAAGGATAGGTATCTGGTTTGGGCTAAAACAGTAACATATGGGACATGAAGATCTTTACGGATAAGTTTATTGGTGACAAAGTAATGAGCATTGAGGATTTTACTAAGGATTTTGGATTGTAAGGATTGAATACGAGATGAATTGGATGGTTTAGTGGAGCCGCAAAGCTCAACTCCGTACGTCCAAATAGGTCTAATCACAGTCATGTATATGAGTCTTTTGTAATTAATTGGGAGCTTTGAACGTTTGTCTAGTAAATGTTGGTATATTATGAAACGATGGGCAGTTTCTTGTCTTTTTAGTCTTGTATGTGGATTCCAAGTTAGTCGGGTGTACAAAAAAGTCTAATAAAATTCTTTAATTCAAAGTTTCTACATCAGGGATTGAAGAAAAAAAAATTGAGAAGAAGATTGTCAGGGATGCAGTCAAAGTAACATCACGTTAAAGAAGGAATTCTTTAATACGTGCCAACGTTTCGACCTTGTGAGGAGAAGGACGATCACATCCTTTCAGGTTTTTTCAGGACGATCATCGTCCTTCTCCTCACAAGTGCGGTTCGGTGGCCCTGAAGAATACCTGCAACGCAGGTCGAAACGTTGGCACGTAATAAAGAATTCCTTCTTTAACGTGGTGTTACTTTGACTGCATCCCCGACAACTTTCTTCTCCATTTATCATCCAGTCAACTTACTTTTATTATTATTAAAAAAAAAAAGAAAAAAAAAAAAAAAAAAAAAAAAAAAAACCATAAAAATATGGATGGATATAGTTAATAAACAGAAACAATCAAATTATTCATTATCTATAACCATCCTCTATTTTCAAATTTTCATTCCGTTTCCCCCTGGGAGTTCGAGCCCAGCTGAAGGCAGAAGATTTATTTTATCGATTTTATTTATTTATCGACTTCAAGGTGTGTACCTCTTGCGGTACTCCCAGCCTCTTTAAAGTGTGTAACGGATCATTCTCAAAAAATTGCCGCATTCGTAAAAACAAATTGTCACTCGTAGTTAGCTAAGTGACAAATGGTCAGGTTATCTTGTCTTTGGTTTTTTAATACTGTACTACATCTTTGGTAATTTTTATAGGAAGTTTCTTCTCCAGAGAATATTTCTGAAGTAGAAAAATGAGAAAATATTTTGAAAACTACTAAAAATGTTACTGTCACCGGCTAAATATGTCAAAAAAAAATAAATATTTTTTGTTATTGATAAAAATTAAAAGTGCACATCTCGAAGAACAATAAAAATAATTTTTTCAATAAAAAAAGAATATACAGACAGCCAAAAAAAAAATTATAATGCTGTCCCCGGGTCTTACTATCTGAAGTTACTTAGGTCTTACTGGTCTGAAGAGTTGTTTTATATTATCCGGCACGACACGTAGCGGACCGTAACGTTTCAGATAAGACAAATATTAGTATAGTTAGTTTTATAGTGCCTGCGTATATATAGCGGAACGGATCCGGCAAGACACGGCACGTTTCAGACAAGACATTAAGACATTTCTCGAAAAGAATATTTGGTCGGAGCCGGTCCGTGCCGGATCGTGTCTGACCGTGTCTGAGGTGTCTTTTCCGTAGTATACTTTACTTTCCGACTCCGACAGTGCAGTACTGCACTGACATTGCCCCGTTCCTGTTCTTTTTCTGTGTTTAAATTTGATTACATTTTTGTTTTTTTTTTAACAAAACTGGATGTTGAAAAATTATTTGAGTGCGTAAGGAGTAACACACTGAGCATTTTATATTGATATAAGAATATAAAAACAGAAATTTAAAATATGCAATTTAAAAAAAAAAATCTAATCAAAACAATTTGTATAAATTTCTACTCGATGTTCAGGACATGTAGGTTTTCTACATTTAGTGCTTTCTTGACTTTTTTTATCTTTTTGTCTTGGACAAATAACACCTCTGGACTAAACCTAATGACTAAACACTAGAATGAAGTAATATGCTATAAACAAAAAGTCATTAAAAAAAAAAATCTCCGCTTCGCCTGTACTTCCAGCCCGTGCTGGAACCCGCTGTGGCTGATAATATAAATACACCATGTATTTGTCTGACCGTGCCGTGTCTGATACGCTACGTGTCGTGCCGGATAATATAAAACAAGCCTTACTGCTCTTTCCGGCCTTGAAATCCGAGAAACTGACTCCAAAAGGGTGCGGGAACTTACTCCAAAAGTATTGCATCGTACTCTGATTGTTAAACCAGCTACTTCCGGTTCCTTGAGGAGAGATGTTAATTAGCTTCCAAAAATAATGGTATTTTTATTCAATGTCAGAAGTGTTACCCCTATAAAATGTCTTTGACTCAACTTTTATTACATCTACAAATAACAATTATATTCTCAAAGAGCCTGTAGTTTGTTTAGTTTTTTATTTGTAAAAAAGTAGCTAAAAGATCATCAGCATGGGAAGATGGGGTGAACGTGAGGAGTGTATCCTAAAGATGGAACAATGTACTCCGAAACATGTTGAAGGAAATAAAAGATAAAAAGCAGTTATACCTATAAAAAGAAATATTAAAAATTAAATCTCCTTCAATAAAATAGTTGATTTTATTTAGAGGGATCAGCAGCAAACCTTTCCAAATAAAAACGGGACTTAGACAAGGAGACGGCCTCTCCCCAACATTGTTCAACGTTGTATTGGATAAAATATAGAAAGAACTTTGGAAAGTTAGTAATACGGGTGCGATTATAGGGACCAAGAACAACCATGTCAAAGTAAGATGCCTTGCCTACGCGAACAAATAAAAAACATCCTGACAGAAATTTCGGAAAAAAACAGGTCTACATATCTCTTACGAAAAAAACAGAATTAATGACTATCAACCCAGACTTAAAAAAAAAAAAAAAAATCAGTGGAAACCAAATACGGAACAATAAAAGTAACAAACAAATTTAAGTACCTAGGTGAGACTAGATGTAGCAATCGTTCGGAAAATGAAAGTATAAAGGAAAGAATAACTAAACTACAGAAACAATCTTTTGCAACCACTAACGTTTACAACAACAAAAAAAAAACCTGTCCACAAAAAGCAAAAATAAGACACTACAACACAGTCGTTAAACCTGTGATTTTATACGGGACAGAAACCACTTGCATTCCTAGTCTGGAAGAACTACTAAGGATTGAACGGAGAATTCTGAGAAGGATCTATGGCCCCAAAAAGACTCAAGAAGGATACAGGCTTAGACCCAACCGGGAAATCTTTAAAGATACAAAGGACATAGAAACGGAAATCCGGGTCAGAAGGCTGAATTTCTATGGGCATATGATAAGAATGGTCCCGGAAAGACTAAATAAACAAATATTTCAGAAAAACTGTGGATATAAAAGCTCAGGAGGGTATATAAAACAGATGAAAGAAGAAACGGAAAGATTAGCTATAACGGACCAGGACTGTCGGGACAGAGAAAGATATAGAAACAGACTTAAGGAATTGAAGGTTGTTGTGGGCAGGAGAAGTTCAAAAAAAGGAGTAGCCTGGACAGAAGAAAGAAAGAAAAAAAATACACGCAGAAATAATGAAAGAAAAATGGAAGGAAGGAAAAAACAAGAGAGGAGCCAAAAATTGATATTCGCGTGGTCTCCAAGGCCGTTTCTTGAAAAAAAAAAAATTGTTGATCAAAGATGAAGTTCATTTTTTAACTTTTTTAATTTATCTCTAAACCCAAAACGGCAATTTTTTTTGAGAATGACCCTAACCATAACTTGGAAAAACCGGGCGGTTAAACGTGATTGGTAACAAATCACCTCCTTGTACAACCGTTGGTCACGAAACAATACATCCTTAACAAGTATTGAATCCAAGACCCTATATGGGTTCTAGAGGATTATTTTTTTCTTTCTAACCTGTTCTAAATTAATTTTCTGTCATATTTACTCTTTTGTTTCAATTCTAGCATTGATAAAAGTTTGCATTGTAAACTGAAACGTCTGCATATTGCATATTTATTTTTGGCGGTTTACCGATAATAACGGTTAACACCTTTCGAAATCAGAATTAGCGATTTGGAATTCTAATATAAGTTACTAGACATAACACTTTTCTTCCCATATACTTCAATAAAACATCAATACCTTAGACTAATATTATTATATACACTATTATAATAAAGGGACAAGCCATGATCACTGACAGCAAAAACTACTGAACCCAACTAAATCAAACTTTAACCACATTATCTCCATAGGCAGGTGTTCCGCAAGGTAGCGTTCTTGGTCCAGTCTTATATATCCTGTATGCTGCAGATATCCCTACCATTTCCGATACTTTCCTAGCAACATTTGCCGATGATACTGCTATCCTTTCATCCCATTCAAATCCCTTATTAGCTTCACATAATCTTCAAACCCACTTATCCCTGATTAAAGATTTGTGCAACTGCTGGAGTAAACGAATCGAAAAGTACCCACGTAACGTTTACCCTCCGCCGCACATCCTGCCCTCCTGTTAATATAAATAATATTCCGCTACCCATAGCAGACACAGTACGGTATCTTGGCTTCTACTTAGACAAAAGACTTACCTGGAACCCACACACTAGACTTAAAAGGCAAGAACTTAATAGACGCTTCAGCAAATTGTACAGACTACTAAATAAGACTTCTCATCTTTCCATTGAAAACAAACTCCTCATATACAAAACCATCATTAAACCTTTTTGGACCTATGGACTTGAACTGTGGGGAACAGCAAAACAATCGAATATCAAACGCATTCAATCCTTTCAATCCAAAGTCCTTCGAACTATCGTAAATGCTCCATATTATGTCTCCAACAAAACCCTTCATAATGATCTCAATATACCTTTTGTCCTTGACCTGGTACCCCGTAAATTCTCCAAATTCCATCAAAACCTTTCCAACCATCCCAACCCTCTGGCACATTCATTATCCAGCTCCCCACATCCTTATAACCCTCCTCGCAGATTAAAACGGCAATGGCCCAGAGAACTATTTTAATAAATATATAGTATTGGAGTTCTGTTAATGGTCAGCTTCTTGACTCAAGTCCTGAGCGACTGTGGCGCTCCCTCTCAGCTTCCACTATTTCATACTGGTGATGCGGCTGATAGAAGGGCGCTGGGATTACTGGGGGCCTAGCTTGCCCTCCCATAAGTTGGGGGACAGGCTTGGTCTGGGGTTTTCCTGGAACGATTGTGTACATTGTATATATAGTGTGATTGTGGCTAGTAATTAATTTATTTTTTATTTATTTTTATTTTATTTTATTTTTTTATTTATTAATTTTATTTTTTCTGCTCCTTTATTATTACTATTGTTTATATTTGTATTTAACGTTTTATTTAATTGTTTATTTTTTTTAATATTAATATTGATTTTTATTCTTATTTTTATTTAATTTAATTGTACATAGTGTATGAATGTATTATTTGTCATCCATATTATTCATTGCCCTTTAAGAGGCAGATTGTAATATTTATTCAATAAAACATTTCTTCTCTCTCTAAAAAAAAAATTATCTCCATAGCTCAAGAAAAGTTTAGCAAAAATAAAATTTAAAGATTTTTAATTATATTGCTATAAAAAAAAGCGATGAATATATAGAGCGTCATGTGGATCCCATTTCAGTTTAAATATTAATAGATATGTGGCTATTCTGCAACTTAACTGTACCAAATTTTAACTACAACACCTTCATAGTACTAAAAAGGTTTATAATCATAAATTTTTCTATAATAATAGTTAAAATTTTTAGTCTTCGGTGCCAGGAACAAGGTTTGCCAAACTGTCATATACTTTTATGGTTAGAAATTAAAATCCAATCACATGAACCGATAAAATTATTTCTGCCAATTATGCTTTCACGTACTTTTAAAACAGCTATACAATGCAATTATAATCAGGTTAAAACTTGTTGCCATGCGTGAAAATATTATTGAAAAAATAATACTTTACTACAAGATTATTCCATACTTAAATACAAACAAATGAAATTCAATTATTAGTTAAAATAATCTAAGTTCTTTATTTATAAAAGCGGGCGATGCCGCGACGGGGTATGCTAGTTTGGAATATTAGTTCAGAGATTATATTGCAAGGGTAGGCATTCGACTTGGGGTCAGCAAACAAAGAAATATACCAATCCAAAGTTTATAGATGAATAAAAATTACTGGCCTATATTTTTATTCATTGTATGTGTCTTCTTTATATTTGAATGATAAATAAATTTGTGTCATAAATATATTGGTTTTCGTTTGCCATTTGTAAATTTATAACTCAAAATATTTTTAAAATCTTTATCTATAAGAATTATTGTTTGAAAAAAAAAATACGATGGTGGCCAATATTTTTTTCAGGGAGTGTACGTATTTTAAATGAAAAAATAAGGTTGCACGTAGTTGTGCAAGTGCGTAAGTCTCTGTGTGTTAGTGGCTAAAAGGACTCGGTGAGCAGACGACGCTAAGGACTAAGGACGAAATAGGAGCGGCGGCGGTGACCAGAGGAGAGTGGCCCTAAAGCCGTCCTTTATTTATCCCTTTCCTTCCCTCTTCCTCTCTCTTTTCACTGTCCTCCCTCACCCCGCTCCTTATGGCTCCTTGTGTTTTGGTCTGGCAATATGTCCGCGGCAATATTCCCTCCGAGGATATATATTTCTTGTCCCCGAGGTAATAAGTCTTCCTCGAAATAACCTGTTCCTCTTTGGGCAATTTACTTAAAATATTGTAATGATGACTGGCGGATTATTTCATGGGCTTATTGCTCTGCGGTATTTTACAATTTCTCTTCCACACCTCTTTTTTTTTTTTTTTTTTTTTTTTTTTAATCCAAGGTTTTTTTATTTTATTTTATTTTTTTACAAATGATTAGTCGATTTTTTTTTTTTTTAACTGTTTATTGATATTTACAACTGTACACAATAAATAAGGGATAAAAAGGCATTCTGACAAGGCTGAAAAAGGTGCTTCCCTTCCTCTGTTATATATACCCTGATATCCAAGGAACACTTAAAGCACATGCTAAAAACACAAGCTGTAGACCAGTGGTAGACACGTTGGAACAGAACACACAAGGGAAAACAACTACATAATATCATTTCAGACTTACAGACCTGAAATTAGACACATGGACTTCTACATTACACAAGGCATCACAGGATATGCGGCAGTGAACAGTTACTTTTATAGATTGAAAATAAAAGACTCATTCTTATGTCCTTGTGATTTCACTCAAGAACAAAATATACACCACCTCATATATGAATGCAGACTACCCACTGACTACAGAACTATACTACAGGCAAAAACAGTACAGAAACTAGGTCATTGGCCGGTGGATGGTCAATGTTTGATGAACAATATATTTGAAGACTACAAAATATTTTATAAGAATTACTTACCAAAAATAGGGGATATATTAGTATTTCTGATTAAGAAACAACTTTGGTTGTATTGAATTTTAATATAGCATAACTTCTAGTTCTTTATTTTATTTTATTATTTTTTTTGGTTTCATTCTTTATATTAACTTTCGACATATGTACTATGTATATGTATATGTAAAATAATTATCAAAACAAAAATTACAAATTACATGTGTATTGTATACTTTAAAGTATGACGTGTACAGAAATAAATAAAATCCCTTCCAGCAGGGTACTGCAGCAAGGAAAACACTAAAAAACTGTACAAAATATACATCAAGTAAATTTTATCATAATGATAACAATCACATGTAATATAAATTGTAAAGAATTGCTCACTAGTAACACTTCAATAAAAACTTTAGAAGGTCCCTTGGCTACCTTCATTTCAGACGCCTCAGAGGATCATCGGGAATGGAGTGGGAAGCAAGTTGAGAGACTACTGGTTTTAAATGGTTATGGGGCTAATGAGATTGATGAATTAATTTCCACTTCTATTCGAATTATTTTATTAGAAAACTAGTTTCGAATGCTAAACATTCATCTTCAGTTCTAAAACATACAGCAATTTCAACACATCAGAACTATTTTACATGGATTATATATAAATAAAGTTTAAAAAAATGTTCAAGACAAGAAATTAAATATTAGTACTCACCTGAGGAAAACTAACAGATATCTGAAATATATCTATCGTAGAAAGGTGAAGGGGGCAGGTAGGTTAGTTTTTTAGGGTTCGCCATGGGACAAAACCAATGAGTCATAGTGGAAATTTATATATCTGTTAGATCTCCTCAGGTGAGTACCAATATTTGATTTCTTGTCTTACATTTTTGAAAACTTTAGTATATAAAATCCATGTGCTTTCCCAACATAGTGCTGATATGTTGAAAATTGTGTGTGTTTAAAACTGAAGATGAATATTTAGCATTCAAAACTAGTATTCTAATACAATAATTCTCATTAGAAGTGGCAATTAATTCATCAGCCCTAACTGTATTGATCCTTCTATACCATCACGGTGTACCTCAAGGGATATTTCCATTTTTTATGTGCAAGTTCAAGTTCACCAATATAAATAAAACAAAATAAAATTTTAAATAAACTATAACAAGTGTATCTATATCATTTCAGGGGGTCACCTGTGGTGTAATGGTTAGCATAGCAGCCTACTAAACCCAAGATCGCGGGTTCGCAACCCGGCAGATGACCTTTTTAAAGGGAGTAAAAAATCCTTAGCTATGCCGTCCTTCGGAAGGGACGTAAAATGTGGGTCCCGAGCCTGTGCGATGTCAGGTACTCGTTAAAGATCCTTATCCAAATTATACCTGGATAGGCAAAATTTAGGACTCCCACCGTAGCATAAAGTAACGTTAAACGAAATAAACAAACAAACAATCTATATCATTTCATAAATTTCTAAATGTTCGTAATTGGATCATATCAAACCTTGCCTTTACTCGTTAGAAATTCTATAAAATATTGTACGATTCTCTATTATTCTTGACTAGCTACTTTGAGCCCTTAAAAATAGCTTTACCCTCTCGAGGACTTCCGGGAAAGAAGAGTATAGTTTAGGAAGTCCTTAGGCTATTCGATAAAAAGAATCGATAAGTTAGGCCCGCGAAGTTCGGAAGCCACTTAACAATGCTATCAGGGCTGCCAACTTAATTCTGTTCCCAGTCCAAGCGAGTTCCGCTCTTATTTGGAGTCGGAACAACTCCTCGCTCGGAATCTGTTCACTGCTAATACAGCCGTTTATTGGATTCTAACTCCTCCTATCCTTCCCCCACGATCCTTCTCACCTTTGGTGGCGTAATGGGTTTCATGATATAGCCTCTGGAAACTAGATCTCTACTGACAGCTCTATGAATATTTTTGTTAGGAAATAACAACGAAATTGGATTTCATCATCAAAATTATATGTCATATATAGTACTAGGCTTCCATGTCAAATTTGTTTATCTTGTTATATGTTACAGCTATATATACTTACATATGATAGTTTATATATATATATATATATATATATATATATATATATATATATATATATATGTTTAGTAAGGTTCTTGAGGTTCAGTCAATAAATAAAAACAAATACTTAGGCGACGTTTCGAGACTATTAGTGAAATGGTATAGACTAACTAAATTTTAACTATTCTAGTACACAACTTAAGGTTTAGTCAATGAAAAGAAACGACGTTTTGAGATTACATTGTGCTCATAATCATGCCCTACATATGATACCATACCATAGATTCAGGATGAACTTGACAGAATCTGTACCTGGGCCAATTTGAATAATTTAAAGTTAAACGCAAATAAAACCCAGGCGATAGTAATCGGCTCAAGTCACCTTCTCAGATCAAACTCCTATTATCCCTCTCCAAATCTAAGTAATCAACCTATTACCTTTTGCTCCTCCGTCAAAAATTTAGGAATCATCTTCGACCAAAACCTTTCCTGGAAGCCTCAAATTGCCCAAATATCCAGAAATTCAATTGGAACCCTGAAACTATTCAATCTTGCCCGTCATTTCCTCTCCCAAGCCACTCGCAAACTCCTAGTTTCCTCGCTCACCTTTCCTCTCTTCGACTATGGCTGCGTGGTGTTTAGGGGTCTCTCTGTGATTCTCCAAGAGAGGTTAAAACGAATTATGAATTGCTTCGTTCGATTTGTTTTTGGAATCCCGAGGCGTTCCATGTCTCACATCTGTACATGGACTTGAAGTGGCTCTACCCATCCACCCGCAAATCATACTTCCAAGGTTCATTCCTTTATCAAGTCATTTATCACTATCGCCCATTCCTTCTACTCCCGATTCACAAGATCACGTTCCTCTGACCTATACTTGCCTTTCCATAAAACAACATTATACCAGCATTCCTTCCTAGCCCGATCCACTACCCTCTGGAACACCCTCCCTCCTGAAATAAGACATGCCCCTTCCTTAAGCTCATTTAAAACCCTCCTTTTCCAATATCTCCTCTTATCCCAGTCAGATGCCAGTCAATATGAACAGTAATTATTATTAAATATGATCAAATCTAATAAATTTTGATACCGGTGAATTGACTCATAAATTTTCTTTCATAAAATAATAATCTTCTATTTGTTCCACATTGGTAAATAATCATTTTATTTATTTTTTTTATAAAAATTCTTTTTTTCTTATTTTTATTTTTTACTTTAAATGTTTTTCCTAAACAAAGAAATTTTATTTATCGACAATTCATATGTGTATGGTTGTGTGTATAGGTGTATAAGTGAATGAGTGCAGTGTATATAAGTATGTATCGTAATCTCTGTAAATATTTTCTTCATCCAATGTACATATAGACATAGTTCATTCTCTGTATATATCTTTTCTCATTTTCTCAGGGTTATTTATTTTTTTTAGTATTTTTCATTTATCCTTCTTATGTTATCTTATTTACTAAAGTTATTTATACAATTATTTATTTAACTGTATCATGTCTCTTGTTCCTCATATATAAAGACCTTTGTATGAAAATATAAATGCCAGACCATTGTACTATTTTATGACACAATTTTGTTATTCTTAGGGGACAATACATGCCAGAATAAAGATTATTTTTTTCATTCATTCATTCAAAAAAAAAAAAGAAAAAAAAACTTATGTAATTTTATTGTAACCTGTTTTTTCACTGTAGGGCATGATTATGAGAACAATATAGTCTCGAAACGTCGCCAAAATGCTTCTATTTATTTATTGACTGAACCTTAAGAACCTTACTAAATATTTAATATTAACAGTCACGAGATTAATCCATATATATATATATATATATATATATATATATATATATATATATATAATCTGTGGCACCTGTGCATAGTGGGCTAAGTGCGAGAATTGTGACTTTAGGAAAACTGAATTGAATGTTTGAGATTTTTTTCCAAAATCGTTCAGTTCAAAAAATTCAAATTTATGTAGCTTAAACTCTTGATAGTACATTTCTATTTATGTTGGTAAGGTAGGTTTCAATTCTTGCCTATATTTTAATATTTAATTCAAATCGTTCCAAAAAAAATCAAACTCTAAGCCCGCATTACACTAATCGATTTTGTGTGAAATGGGCTAAGTGATTAATGTTAACGTGATTGACCCCTGAAAGCCAAGTGCTTAACTAATTTTCAGAGTTTAGAAAAATTAGGTGTACATTAAATAATACTTTTCCTGTTTCAAAATTTTATTTTTGAATTTTTTATATATTTTGTTTTACACAAAATAAAAAGAAAAAATAATTATTTTATTGGTAGTTTTTAAAACACTGAAAAAAAAAATCACCTATAATTTTCATTCATTCGTCTTCTTCTTCACCTAAATCTGGGTACAGATCCTGCTTAGATGTAGATTTCAGCTCTTCATAGAATCGCCTAAATGCGGAATCTAACAGATCTTTCTTCTTTTCTGCCGCTATCGGAAGCGATTCGACATATCTGATTGCTGGCTCTAATTTTTTGTAGCCTGCCCTTTTTCAAAAAACTTATAAAATTAACATATAGTTATAAAATTAACATTTATATCTAGAGTCGACTTGTAGTAGAGAACACCGCAGCTATCTTTGTTTATAGTTAAGCCATCTTACCTTCCCCCAATGCATAGTGCCTTTTTCATTATCTTTTTTTCTATGAACTAAGGCGATTTTTAAAAGGGACGAAAAATTTTAATTGTGAAAAATTGTGGGGCTTAGTAAACTTGACTCGCTTTTCACAAGTAAAAAGTTCAAGATTGGAGTATCAGCGCACGATTCACAAAGGAATATCCTTCATTGCAATGTACGGAACACAGCCCATTAGATAAAAGAAAAGAGGGAAAAAAATACGATTATGGTGATATAGATAGCTCAAAATACGCAAATTCGACTTAGCCCACTATGCACAAGTGCCACAGATATATAAGTTCATAAAAATGATAACTTTTTCGGCATGATTAATTCCAAATTTCACAATTAATAATCTAAAGCTATATAAAGTAAATTATTGTTTTGCTTTATTTTTCTGAAAAATTCCAAAAAAAAACTACGTTAAATATCGCTCCCCTTGCCGAAAATAGAAGAAGAAATATTAGGAAAAATCTGGAGGTAAATTACTGAAAGCTATAAAGCTGTAGATAAAGACGTAGATAGAAATTCACAAAATTCGACTTAAGCCCACTATGCAAAGGTGCCACCACAGATATATATATATATATATATATATATATATATACTATATATATATATATATATATATGTGTGTATATATATGGATAAATTTCTTGACTGTTACTATTAAAGGTTCAGTAAGGTATATATTCTGTAATTATATATATATTTTTATTACCCTACACATGTTGTTATATACTTACCTCTACTGTAGCTAACTTTATGTTTTGAAATAACTTGTATAACTTATATAATTTTATTGTAACCTGTTTTTTCACTGTAGGGCATGATTATGAGAACAATATAGTCTCAAAACGTCGCCAAAAATAGTTGTTTTTTTTATTTTATGGCAGAACCTCAAGAACCTTACTAAACAT